>OX377202.1:102631342-103083470 GCA_947396885.1 Heligmosomoides polygyrus polygyrus | reverse complement strand
CGCAGGTTGCTGAAATGGAATCCACTACTCAGGCATGAAACTCCGTTTCTAACACTAGCGCAAGGTTGTTACGGATCTATCCTAGTCCGGGGGGGCCGCATAACTAAAAAGTATTATATGTAACAAATTCATTTGAGACTTACCGAGCGACTACTACAGAACAACGCAGGACCCTAAACAAGAAAATCTCACCAAGAAAAAACGAAATTTACATTTGTTGCGGTTGTAAGCCGGCAAAGTTGTGTGCCCTCCCCACCATGTTAGATCTTGGTTATAACATGTCAGGCGGTGGTCAGTACGCGGCAGGCCTCCTTTCCTTACTCTTTGCCCGCCGAGACGGTTGTAAGAACCGCGGCGGTTTAATTTTTTTTTGTTCGCTCGTTGGTTTTTTCTTCCTTTTAGTTCCTCTCGAGTCCTTCAGGAGCCGCTCGGTAAGTCCCATGTCGATTTGTTAGATAATTTTTAGATATGTGGCCCCCCGGACTAGGATGGATCCGGTTGTTACTGTTAGTATATTTTGTGGCACACGAAGTTTTTAGGTTTACAGCTTTATTGAGCACGGCTTGACGTTTCGACGTTCCGTCGTTTTCAGAGGCCTAAATATGGTTCCTTGTCTTCCTGTCTTCCTTCCTGGTTGCGCTCTTTTTCCTGCAGGGGTGTCTATATACGTCCCTCCTTAACAAAAGAGGAAAGGGAGCGCAATCGGGAAGCTAGGTTAGCCCGAAGAGCATCTCTGGGTGTGACCGTCACTAACAACCAGCCTACTCAGCTGGATATTTCAACGGGAAACTGCTAAACTCTCCTCGGATATTGGTCAAAGACCTAAGTTTCCTTTATTGCAACATACGATCTATTCAGAAAAACATACTACCGTTAAAGTTCACCATCAGGAAATTAAACTCAGACATTATTGTCATCACAGAAACGTGGCTACATGATTCCATAAATTCAGCCATAATTCTCAATGATTTGTGTGGCCAGTTTTGCCACATAAGATGCGACAGGACTCTCAAGAGAGGTGGTGGTGTGCTCATTCTCGTTAGGTCTGGCATCCACTCTGAGACTGTATGGTGCGAATCGGTAGCTGACAGCTTTGAAATACTGTGCTGCGATTTGAGTTTAGCTGATACAACCTTGAGACTTGTTGCTGTTTATAGGGTTCCTTCTGCATCTCTAAACAGCACAATCATGCTTGTCAAGGTATTAAGTGATCTCTGCTCTTCTAAAACCCAATGCCTTGTTCTCGGCGATTTCAATTTTCCAGATATTGATTGGTCTAAAAATTATCCGTCTTCAGTTTCTATGGCATCAAAATGTTTTGTTGATATGTGCCAATCTTGCAATCTTCATCAGAACATTGTGACACCCACTCGACATAACCATCTGCTTGATATTGTTCTCAGCAGCAGTTTGGGACTTGTCAAAGACATCAATATTGGGCCACCAATAGGTTCCAGCGATCATTCTAGCATTTCATTTAAAACTGATTATTCACTGAGTAAACCAAGGTATCGAATTCAAAAAGCATTTCATAAAGCAAACTACGACATTATCTGTCAGTATTTGCTTTCAATAGATTGGAGAACACTCCTTGAGGAACAAGTTACTGTGAATGGCAAGTACGAGTTCTTTATCTCAATTCTCCATAAATGCATTGACCAACTAGTACCTACCGAAAAGTTACCAGTACACTTTAATAAACTTCCTCCCAACCTAGTCAGACTTTTTGAACAGAAAGAAAAACTATGGTCGACATATCAACATTGCCCAAGTTCTGAAAACCTTCACCGTTTTCAAAAAATCAATAATAGATTCGACCGACTTTTAAACAAATTCCACAAGTATGTTGAGAGAAAAACTCTCGATACTCCCAACAAGTCATCTCTCTATAAACTGTTAAATTCTGTACTGAAACGTACCGAGCGAATCCACACACTGAAGGACGAAACCGGCGTCGTAGCATTAACTGACTCAACAAAGGCTACCATGCTAGCTAAATATTTTCAAAAGACCTTTGCAGAACGTCCTTTCAACATAGACTCCTTTGCTGTTAATAATAATAATTCCAGCATGGAAAGTTCGGTTTGGTTCTATAAGGAGGAGATTTATAATGAACTTTGTAAGCTACCACCTAGTTTTGCTACTACTCCGGATGAAGTACCGTCCTACTTTATCAGGAAAATTGCCATCGCGATTGCTTACCCTCTTGAGCACATATTTAATGCCAGTTATATGACTGGTGAAGTACCATGCCGTTGGAAACATGCGTTTGTTACACCCATTCCAAAAAAGCCTCCTCACCAACTTGTATCAAACTTTCGTCCAATTAGCATCACATCAGTTTTTGCTAGGGTCTTTGAAAGAAAACTCAAGACAGCGCTTGTATTATATCTCGAGTCCAATAATCTTATCCCTAATGATCAACATGGTTTCCGTTCAGGTAAATCTACTGAAACACTGATGTTATCTACGCTTAATGATTGGACGAAATCTCTTGAACAAAAAATTGATGTGGATGTAATTTATTTTGATTTTATGAAGGCCTTCGACAAGGTCCCTTTGGATAAACTAATTGTCAAGCTCACGGATATAGGTGTCCATCATAGAATTACTCTATGGATAAAAAACTTTATATCTGGTAGATCTTTTCAAGTTAGGGTAAATGACGCATTCTCTGAACGTCATTCTATTAAAAGTGGTGTTCCTCAGGGCGGTGTTTTGTCCCCAATCCTCTTTTCTATATATACCTCTGAAATTCCGTCCTTAGTTAATCAGCTTGGTGTTTCATGTAAAATGTTCGCTGACGATATAAAAATTTATAAGAATATTGCTCTTCGAGAAGACCATCTTTCCCTTCAATCAGCAATAAATGCAATTGCGGATTGGTCATCAAAATGGGAACTTCCACTATCTCCGCAAAAGTCACAAGTACTTTATCTAGGGCAGCAGGTAGGTAGATATCCTTACTACCTTGACAAGATGCATATTAGTAGTACAACTTCCCTGCGTGATTTGGGCTTTATTTTGGACACCCAACTTTCGTTCAAGGAACATATTGAAACAATATCGAAAAAAGCTGAACGAATTGTGCACAGCCTCTTCAAATGTTTGCGAACAAATTCAATACAACACCTATTAATTGCCTATAAGTCGTATGTTAGACCAATTCTAGAATATGGCACCACAATTTTTAGTCCCAAATATAAGCGTGAAATTGCCAGGCTGGAATCTGTACAAAACAGCTTCACGAGAAAGCTATGGATACGAGTACATGGGTATGATTACAACACCATCCCCTCACCGGCTTCACGAAACAGATTCTTCAATCTACATACCCTTGAACGTCGTAGGAGAAGAAATGATTTAATTGCGATATATAAGATGATACACGGTCTTACTCGTATTCCCCTCCATGAGTTCTATACCTTTTCTTCATCGAACACAAGGGGTGGTCAGTGGAAGATTCAGTTTCCTGGAGCAAAAAACAGTGTAAGGTCTCAATTTTTCACTTGCCGTGCTGGCTCTGATTTTTTGAGGTTATCAAAAAAACACATTATACCAAATTCCTTAAAGAAGTATAAAAAACTTCTTGACCGATATCTTCAGGATGCAGTTTAGTAGTTTTCAACTGTATTATGTTGATACTTGTTGCCTGTTCTGTTTTTTTCTGTTTTTTCCTGTTTAGAATTACTTTAACTTGTTTAGTTTTACCTTGTTTTTCTTTTGCATGGTTATCCATGTAGTGAATAAATAAATAAATAAATGTGATGCCACTGATTTATATCGATAGAATCTTCGACGGATGACGGATTCGGTGCGGTGAGCGTTCGAAGCACTAACCAGCGTTCGACTAGCAGATTGATGACGAGCGACGGTGACGCTGTCGTGTGGAATCGGAATCTGAAAGGTGGCATCCGTATGAAATTGGCAATAAAGCTTAAGCGTTCAGTAGGCAAGAAATTTAACATATGTATCTTTAGTAAGCTCACTGAAAGCAGCTAAAAACCACAGGGTCTTATATTTCGTTTTCTGCTTTTTGAAGAAACAAGCAGTCTTGTTCTTTCTCATCAGCTCTTGTCCGGCTCGGCCTCGATGTCTCCTCTTCTAGTGCCCTGACTCGGTCCTATCCTTTCTAATCCAGAGCTTCACCTTCTTAGACATCAGCCTTATTTCTATAGCACCCAAAGCACCCAGCCAACGTTGATTTCGAGGGGAGAAGTGGAGAATTCCAGATCCCGTGGGTCATCGACGTGAGGGTCTACCTTGCGGACGTTGCCTTTCTTTTTTCTACACAGAGGGTGGCCATACCACCGTAAGCAAGCTTCGCGCGGTTTATCGGCTCTCAGTATGACTCCGAACTTATGCTACGCTTCGTATGCGCTCTGGATGTGTTCACATCAGCATTTTTGTCCCTAAGGTGACCAGGCAGGTCTTGACTTTCTTTACAATGCACCGTACGCCGTAACCGACAGTAGGCGAAATTTCTAGATCTTTTATGCGTTCTAGTACAGTCTAGCCTTCATTTTGTAGATGCTGCCCTTCGAAAGCAAATTGAGCCCAGCTTGAGCAAGCTCTTCAGATTCACTTCAGAGTACCTTGTAGTTTGAAATTGAAGTGAGAGCTCAGGAGCATAGTGTTAGTGCCGCTAACCATCTTTAAGCCATCAGCCAGATTCATCAGTCGCTTACCGCCCTCTAAGGGCGAAAATACCGCAAAACCCCCTGATATGACATTCATCAGCATCGGTATTTGGGGCATTTTCACCGTTAGAGGGCGGTAAGCCGTCGATAAATCTGGCACCAGACTGGTTTACGTTGGTCGCTATTTGCTCGGTCTTCTTGTTCTTTAGCTTCAGTGGATTCATCCTCCTTGATCAGTAGGCTCATCCCTCTTTATTTATTCCATCACTTCTCTGTTGATATTTCTTCCTATACCTCGATTTGGGCGTGTGTAGTTCAGTCGGAGGAGGCGCGACTGTGGCGTGCACCCGATACCAGGTTCCTGGTTCGGATTTACCGCCCAGGCCAACCAAGCCTTCCATCCCCCCGGGGTCGGTGAATTGGTACCAGACGTGTCTGTGAAGGATAAAGCGCTGACTTGTTCATCGGCTGGCCACCGAAAGTCATTGTATGGCCAATTACGCATTCAACACGCCTCCACGACATCCCGTAGAAGTAGAATGCGCTGGCGGATCCCAAAAGGGATTGAGTAACGCCGTCCTTTATCCTTTATCCTTTATCCTTTATACCTCGATTTGTTGACCTTCAATATGGTACCGAGAACGACCTCATCATAGGAAACACCTACAAGGCTAATGCTTTTGCTGAAATATCGGGATGAATGCCTTGAACGGTATAACATGATTTTCGACCTCTTTGTTGAGATGCGGGAGTTGCAGTTTGCTTTGGATGCTTTGGAGAGGATTCTTCGGAATCTCAAAAAGCTCTGGCCCAAAAGCTGCTCTTTGCAACACCGAGGATTTGATTTTCTAGACCTGAAGATTTTCAGAAAGGAGAGAACGGTAAACAAGAAACGACGCTTCGCTTTGTCAGGGCCAAATTCTCGTTGGCGAACAAGAGCTGGCAACCACACAGGCGCGTATAGTATTTAAGTATATAGCATCCACGGACTCCCATTCCATTTTCTTCTTTCGTGTTTTTAACCCAGGCCAACCAAGCCTTTCACCCCTCCGGGATCTGTGAATTGGTACCAGATACCTGTCTTGAAAGGATAAAACCTGACTGTTAAATCATCGGGCCACCGCAAGTCATTCTACATGCCAAGTTATTGTATAGGCCAAGCACGCATTCAAGTTGTCTCCGTTACGCTGCGTGAAGTAGAATGCGTGGCGCATCCTAAGGGACTTGATAAAGCCGTTCTTTTATCGCATCTGTAATTCCTGCTCCCGCTTCACCTTGCATTCGAATTTCGGAAGAAATCTATTTATCCTCACAGTTCAGAAGGCTGTCTGTGGCAGTCGAACGTACGTTAGAAATTAAGTATGGGTGATTCTTCGTCGGTAACATAAGGAAATACACTACCCTTGCTTTTACCACATTACAGAACAATTATGTATGTTGAGTTAATTTGGTTTTTGAGCGAAGCTCTGTCAAACTTTTTTAGATTCTGAACAAGGCGAATATGTAATAGTCGAAACCGATACGCCGCTTGTGACTGGTAACAGTGTTTTTGATCGCCCATTAAAAAGGAGGCATAAACTAATAGTAAGAAGTACATGGGGCGCGTGGAGCGCAGTCGGCGGACTTCAGCCGATACCAAGTCTTTGGTTCGGGTTTCCCGCCCAGGCCAACCAAGCCTTCCATCTCTCCGGGGTCGATGAATTGGTACCGACTTGTCTGGGAAGGAAAGAGCGCTTACTTGTTGATCGGTTGGCCACCGCAAGTCATAGTATGGCCAAATAGGCATTCAACTCGCCTCCACGACATCCCTTAGAAGTAGAATGCGTGGCGCATCCCAAAAGGGATTCAGCAACGCCGTCCTTTATCCTTTATCCTTTCTAAGAAGTACATTTTTGAATAATAAGCTCACCATGTGGCAGCAAGTCAGGCGAAGGATGAAACGGAAGAGAGACGAGCAGTCTGCTTAGATTGCTATAGTCTGGCTGGTGGACCTCTGAAATGAATCATTGTCAGCATGTGTAAAGCACTGCGTGGTTATGAAGCTTCTACAAAAATAGGCACTACGACTCTCTAAAGATGTTGCTATAGAAAAAACGTTCGTTGAAATAGTGAATCTAATCCAAGCGCAGGTGCGGGGCTGTCTCACTTAGCTCCACATCAATCTTGAGCATACAATCACATAAAACATATTGCGAATTTGCTGAGAATGCCAACAGAATTGAATAACCTTTTCATCGTTTTTGGAGTTCTAACAAGTTCCAAGCAGATGAAGACATACACATATAGAAAGGCTTTTACCAGAGAGCGTATGACAACATTCACTCATACGTTTATTAATGTATTAGCTCGTTTCCGTTGTTCTCGTCTTTTAAATTCAATTCACCATAACTCTACTCCGTTTAAATGGATTTAGAAGTAGGTAGGTCTGTCATTTCTTCTCCCCGGATTGAAAGGTGTCTTTTAGTTATAATTATTTGGGGTGTGAGATCCTATAATCTGTCTGAGCACCTTTTAGGTGCCTTCTTGATGAAACGACTTACTTCTCCTTTGTAGGGTTTCTCAGATGTTCGAAAAACAAGTGGCAAAACAACGCGCCCATAATATTATATGACAATAACGCGAGACAAAGTATTAGGTTGTTGCGAAAGATCCCGCCATTTTTTGAAGGTGCTTTTCTCTCACTAACCTACCTTATAGCGCACAATCTTTTGTTCACGTAAAGAGATCAGGTGTGTATAAGTTTACAATTATTGCTAGCTACTCACTCTCGCGTAACTCCTTCTAGAAAAATGGAGCTCTCAAAGGAGTACATTTGAGGTCTCTTATTATATGACTTCAGATTTGATGAGGCAGCAGCCGCTTCCTGTCGTCGCATCAATGGTGCATTCGGGGAGGGCACAGTGCCCGATCGCACTGCATGAGAATGGTTCGCACGCTTTCGCAAAAGTGAGTTTAACCTCCAAGATTCGTTCAGGTCAGGACGTGAATCCGATGTCGACAGCGACCGATTGCGACAGCTGGTAGAATCGGACCCACGTAGACTACTCGTGAACTTGCGCAGGGCTGGGGTGTGCACTATGCCACCATCGCCAGGCACGTACATCAACTGGGTAAGCAGCACAAGTTGGCACAGTGGGTTCCCCATGACCTCACCGAGCGCGACCGCCAGCGACGTGCTCATGTGGCTACTCAATCGCTCTCGTACAAGCGTACAGATAGTTATCGGAAGACTATCATCACAGGAGACGAGAAGTGGTGCCTGTACGTCAACATCAAGAGGAGCAGACACTGGGTTGACAAGGGTGAGGAACTTGAGCCACAGCCAAGGGATGGTCCCCACCCGTCGAAGATCATGCTTTCTGTTTGGTGGGTTTACAAAGGTGTCATCTACTATGAGCTGCGGGCCCGTAACGAAGCTCTAACAGCGGAATTGTACGGTCAGCAGCTGGATAGACTGACCGCCAAGATCGCAGAAAAGCGTTCGAATCATGGCACAAACCGATTCTTGCACGACAGTGCTCGATCACACATTGTAAGAATGACTCGTCAAAAGTTTCACGACCTTGGATGGGAGGTGCTGCCTCACCCACCGTACAGCCCAGATATTGCACCAACAGACTACCACCTTTTCCAGTCTCTCTTCAATGCCATACAAGGAAAAACGTAGGATGACGAGGACGTCATGGAAGGCTGGTTGGCTGGCATTTTCGAATCAAAGCCAGAAAAGTTCTACGCTGACGGGAAACTGCCTGAAAGGCGGAGAAGAGTGACAGAACACGATAGCGGTTCCTTCGTTTCTTGACGTGTTTCGCTTTTTTGTAGAACTAAAAAATGCGGTGTCTTCAAAATGGCGAAAACTTCTAATAGAACAAAACAAAAGTCATGGTCAGCCAATGGTGTGCCACACGAACAGTGAAGGAAGTAGGAGCCACTCTCGAGCGGTGGAAGCCGCTTTGCTTGCATCGCTTAATGACTGGTCGAAGCCGGTCGAGGAGAAAAACCGCACTGATGTTGTGTATTTCGACTTTTCAAAGGCTTTTAATAAGGTACCGGCGGAGAAATTAATGATCAAAATGAAGGCAGTGGGAATTCAACCCTTGATCATTGATTGGATTAGACAATTTTATCAGGAAGAATGTGTCAGGCGAGTGGTCGAGAGGTCTTTCCCGCATTCAGTGGCACTCCTCAAGGAGGTGTGTTGTCTCCGATCTTATTACTGTTGTACACCTATGAGCTCCCAGGATACGTTAATAATTTTGGGGTTACGTGCAAAATGTACGCCGATGATGTCAAAAGTTACAGGAAAATTGAGTACGCCGGAGATTCAAACTGCCTTCAGCCAGCAATTGATTTTATCAGTTGTTGGGTTGTTTGGCAGTAAAATGGGAACTACCAACCGAAAAGACTCGCTTTCTAGAACTCTAGGTCTAGAAGTCATACCGCGGTACCGTCACATAGGATCAATGACAAAGCTTTAAAGGATATCCAAGAAGCTCGTGACGTGACTTAGGTTTCCTTATCACTTTCTTATCTTGGTCTTCCTCCAATCATTGCAGAATCTTGGTGAATAAAGCCAACTACCGCATTTACGATCTTTTTAAAGTTTTGAAATCAAATCCTCCAGAGGTTTACACAAGAGCTTAGAGAACCTATGTTCGTCCAGCGTGCTTCTCTGAGCTGTTCACCAAGATTGTTAAACAGGCTTTATTTCGGCTGACGTTTCGGCGTCTTCGCCTTCTTCGGAGCCTGGAAAAGTCGAGAATATTACTGAAACTATCCCCCGAACGCCATTTCATCCTACAGAATGGTGTTCTCAAGACAGCTAGAGTAAAGGACCGATGTACCAGTTACAGCGTATCAACTAACCTTCCAGGTGAGTGCCGATGAGCATAACCAGTCACCCGTGGATGGAGATAAACGTGGGTGAGTGAGCTTAGCCCGGATACCACCCGACTTAAATACCCTGCAGGTCATATCAGATTGATCAAAACCCACAGAGCTCGACAAAGGGTGCCAGTTCCTGGGTTATCGCTATGCACTCGTCTTTGCGGTTGACCTGTGGATTTCTGGCCGCTATCCAAAGCGCCTCAAGTGTCCTGCGTTGTTCGTCCAGTTGTGGAATCAGGAATAACCGTATTCAATCCTACGAAAAAGATGGACATCGACCTTTTAGAGAGGGTACAAACAATTTTACTAGAAAACTTATGACAAGGTGTTTCTCGGTGGATTATAGTTTGATACCGCGTGATCAGGAACGTTCTGTTCGCTTTGGTCTTCCTTCACTGGAAAATATAAGGTTGTAGCGAATTAAATGGCACTGGCTCGCGCCATTTTTTGGCGCATCTTTGCGCGTTTGATCAAGAACAAACCGTAACATGTGGCATAACATTTAGAAGAGCAAACTTTGCTCTACCGGAGAGTACCAAATTTTCTATGTAAAAGTGGGAAAACTTTAGAGTTTTATTGACTTCTTGCAGATGGACAAAAGGGTAATCCGAGGCATTTACTTGTATGAATTCAAGCTGGGCACTACAGCTAAGGAGGCGGACGAGAAGATCAACGCCGCATTCGGTCAAGGATGTTCCACAATTCGGACGGCGTATCGTTGGTATCAGAAGTTCCGGAATGGAGATGAGAGCTTGGAAGAACATGAAGGTCGTGGGAGGCATAGTGATGTTGATGAGGACAAGCTGAGAGATGTGGTAGAGGAGGATCCACACAAAGGTACCAGGGAGATAGCGAAGGTTCTTGGCGTCAGTCACAACACAGCTGCTCGGCATCTGAAGGGAATTGGAAAGACCAAAAAGCTGGAAAGATGGGTGCCTCACGAGCTGTCTGAGGAGCAAAGAAACCGACGATATGAGATCTCGTCCGCACTGCTTCTACGGAACGAAACGGACCCATTCCTTGATCGCATCGTAACCTGTGACGAGAAATGGATAATGTACGACAACAGGCGACGATCGGCACAGTGGGTGGACAGCGATGAGAGCCCCAAGGTTTTTGCGAAGCCGGAACTGCACCAAAAGAAAGTAATGGTGACAGTATGGTGGTGTTCGCTGGGAATTATTCACCACAGCTTCCTCCCTCCCGGTGAATCCATCACGGCAGAGAAGTACTGCATTGAAATTGAAGAAATGATGAAACAGTTGAAGGATATCCGGCCGGCCTTGGTAAACCGAAGGCGAGTTCTCCTTCTGCACGACAATGCTCGCCCCATGTAGCACGAATGACGTTGCAGAAATCGAATGAGCTGAGCATTGAAACTCTACCACATCCTCCGTTTTCTCCCGACCTCTCCCCAACAGACTACCATTTCTTCAAGCATCTTGGCGACTTCTTGGTAGGGAAAATATTCAAATACCAACAGGATGCCGAAAGTGCCTTCGAAGATTTCGTCAATTCCAGAGCTTCTGATTTTTATGCTACTGGGATAAAAAAGCTTGTGTCACGTTGGCAAAGATGTGTAGAATCAGAAGCTTTTTATTTCGATTAATAAACTTGCCTACAAGCCGAGATATTAACTGTTTAAATTTACAGTGGTTCAGTGCCATTTATTTCGTTACAACCTAATAGAAGGAAAATCTCAGATCTTTTGAACATCATTTCAGATGATGTGCAAAATACTTTCTTGTAAGGTGTCCATCGACCCAGTTATCTTTTTTGGGGATGTACTGACGAGGACCGTTAAAGGAAAGCTTAAGCTTCGAGTACCAGTTGCTAAATCACGAATAAGATACTTTCCGACCTAAAGGATTCTGAAGGAATTCAAGTTGTTGCTTGCGGAGCGTGGTGACCTGAAGAAGCCAAGGCTGCAAACGTCCTATTGCTGGATGAACTTCAGGAATATGAAATAGCGATTTCTCTGTTTGACGGTTGCGTAATTGTCACTTCTATTCCTATTTTTAGACAGAAGTTCGCTTGTTTGTTGCCCTTGTATTGCTTTGTTGCTTACGCTAAGCTATGATCTACGCTTTGAAATAAACAAATAAATAAATATTCGCAGAAAGCGCGCAACATAAGCAGCTTTCAATCCGATTCGAGAAGTGACAGATCAGATATTAGACCCCGACATCAGGTCCACGATCTTCGGTGCGTCTGAACTGCCAGCATTGAGCTACGCAACTGAAGCTTGGCCCAACAATAAGGCAACGTTTTCTTCGATGTAGTCGACCCATACCGCTTTGGAAAGATGTCTTCTGAAAACGAACCTACTTCAACAACGGCCATTCGGTTTACGAAATTGAGATCTAAGGGATAAGTTGCGTCTGATGAACCCGTGACAGTCCCAGTTGAGGCATCCCTGAGCTGGTCACTTACATCGACGAAAAAAAGATAGATGGAGACTACGAGTCACCGAGTAGGTTCCAAGAAACAAGAAGCGGCCGCTGGGAAGACCGCCGACAAGATGAGCAGACTCGAGATCGTTTAGGGAACGCAGTCTGCTAGCTACATGGATGCAAGTCGCCAGAAATCGAGGAAAATGGAAAAGTTGTAGTCCCAGCTAGGGCAAAACCTGCTGATGGACCGTCAAAGCAAATATCAATAAAGTAAAGTAAGTAAAGTAGAACATACTTTTAAATCTCTAATATTTTTGTTTGATCAGTTTTACGAGATCTTTTAGAGAGAGAGTTTTTCTGTTCGGAGCTGTAATGCACAATGATGGGATGTCCTCTATTTCTCCTGATATAATTACACTATTTAGTCCATGCATATGACGGAAAAGCTAGCCAAAGGAAGCCTCCACAAAAATAGAACGCAACAATTAAACAGGAACTATTGTTAAAACAAGCAGGAGCAAAAATAAACGGAACAACACCATAGAGAAGAAAGGAAACTAGCATTAGCAGTTTATTTATTTATTTATTTATTTATTTATTTATTTATTTATTTGTACCAAAATTGTGCGCTAAAACAGTTAATGAAACACAGTGGACACGATGTAAGGAAAATCGAGAATCACTAAATAAAGTAAAATGAAACCTCAACAGATCAACCAAATGCTTCAACTTTAACTATCAGATGAGAAGAACCCTCAATCAGGAGGAAAAAGCAGTCTCAGAAATCAAATAAAATTAGCTTTCAAATATACGGGTCTGGGGTAGGGGAACTTGATGAAGAAGGGAAGCAGTTGGAAATTCGCGAGAAACTGAAGCGATATTTGGGTTCGGTAAGGACAGCGGAATCGTGACAGACAAGGACTGAGAGCATTCCTAATGGAAACTTTGAAGAAACAGACGGTTTTTCCGGCAAAACAGTGTTCCCAACAAGCTCACAAGGTTTGAGACATATCCATTCGCCGCGATTTATCGCAGTTTGTTATTGAATCCTTACTGCCTTCTTTGGCTTGCTTTTACGACCGTGAAAATAAATCGCATCAGGTGTAGACCGCTAAGCAGCAAGAATCGCCCTCGCCCGTCATAAATAAGAAAAATTAGCGATAGTTCAAGAGCTTTAGGGTTTATCCCTATTCTGTGCAAACATTTATTTCCAGAAAATATAATAGAAATCGTGTGTTATAACGACAACGATATTCTTGTAGGGAAAACGCTGTTGCTTCTTCTTTCTTCTTCTAAAGCACAACTTCCATTTGTGTCGCTGTCCGCGCCCCAAATGACAGACTACCGACTACATAAGTGAACCTCGTCTTCCTCGTTGACATTCCGATGCACCTGTTAATCACGGTTCAGACTCGTTCTCTAATTTCCAACTTGATTGGCTACCACTTCTACCACTACAAACCATGCGGAAGGAGTAAAGTGAAGCAGCACTTCAAAGTTCATTTCCTAGCAAAATTAGGTGAAAGTTGTTTCACTAGATGAACGAAGAAATTTGATACTAGTAGAATACGAGGGACCCCTCAACTTGGAAATGCCTCCGGTTACTTGGCATACAATGGGGAACAGAGTTCGTGAGCCAGAAGTGGGATTCAACATAATTCAGCATAACAGCACCAGCAATTCCTTGTTCTTTAGAACTTCCCGTTGGCTTCAGAGGCTTCCACCTAGCGTCCTTGATGCTCACAATTCCTCATCATTCAAGAGTAGATTGAGAAAAATAGACCTTATGTCTACGCTTCATATTGCAGATTACTAGGAGTACTGCCAGCAGCTGAGTGAAGCATATGCCTATACGGAGTTCGCTGACAAACGCTTCCACATGCCGCTAACTCCAAAGTGGTCGAAATATATCTCCCTTGAGGTCGATTGTCTTCCAAAGCGGATGTCTGCTGATAGCTGTTCATTTATGAACAATTGATGCTCTAGCCTAGTTCTGAAGACTTCGTTGCTGTCTGATCCTACGTAGACCTTGGGTGTAGCATTGAGAATGTTTTAGTTGTTAATGATTAATGCGTTTGTCTACGGCAGTTCTTCTTGTTATTCTTTACTTTTGTTTTGTTCGTTGCTTAGGCGTTTTACTTACTCACTACTAAAGTTTTAAGGAGCAGGGACGTAGAGTATCATCATTGGAGTATCTGCAAATTTTCCGCGGATTCAAGCGTGACGAAGTATTTCTAGGGTTGCTACTTAGATTAGCCAGGTTTTTTTTCTCAGAGGTGTTTAGTGCTGAAGGCATGTTAAGAAAGTTTTCAATTTTTTTACAGAGTTAAATTATACTAGTATTATTTCATTTAGCCTCCTATGGCACCTATCTACTTGGCGTCACCGAATCTTTTAAGCTTACGAACTATTTTGAACCTTCGTGCCAGGTAAAATGCGTACGGCGTTTCCTTAGGGCCACAGGTGTCATGTTCCAACATATTCTATAGTCTGCTTGGAATTTTTCACATACTATTGACAGCCTTTTCTATAGGACTGCCTTGGGGACATGCTATTCGTTTGCCCTCGCCGTCATGTGCGCTGCCCGTTAATGCTGGTTTATGTATTTACTTAAACCGGCAGTCTGCCAGCTCTAACGGAGGCTTTAAATCCACTCAGGTCATATAAAATTTTTTTTTCTTAATCAGATGTTTAGTCTTATCTCCCACGCCTACTTCCGCGCTAAACACCTCCGATTCGCCAAATTTCCTTACTTTTTCAGTCGGCTGTCAGGGCTACTCTACTGGAATGTACGTGGACGACGCTTGTTTCCATGGAAAATCCGCCTAGATTAGCTGCGAATGTTTGGCTGTTTTTTTATTGTTGTGTTCTTCCCCTTATGTGGCGCGTCATACGACGTATTCAATAAATAAATAAATAAATAATGAGCCTCAGAGCCGTCTCGGCACCGCTCCACATAAAAGCAGCTAAACAACAACTAACCCTTCGTCCACTGTATCACTGGAAAACTCGACGACAATGGAGCCAAAAGCATCGCAATCAACCAGAAAATGGTCCACATGGAGAAACAGCCGACGTCGCTGAATCGATTTGAGGAAGGAAGTGCGTTGTTTGATCAGCACCGGCTTTAGGCACCGGTCACTTCCGCGCACTGAAGAAGCAGTTCGCACTGTTGACACCACACTTGTGTGGAAGTACAGGTCCTCAGCAATAGATGCAGTCACCCGAATGGGGCTAAACGCTCGTGATGATAGAAATTATAGAGACAAAGATGACGTGAAGTATGTATATCAGTTAAAATCTCCATTCTTGCCTACAAGTCTCTTCTTTGAGCTCTTCATCAGGCTGTTGTACTTTCGTGAGTGAAGCCAATGGGGGCATATTCAGTAGCAACTCTACGAATGGGTGTCCACAGAAACGATGTCCAATGAATACTAGACTAATACTGAAGTATTCTGTCGTACTGGACAAGTTGCTGTCCCGCACGCGAGATGCCTGAACGTCAGCAGTTTTCCCTGGAAACGACTAAAAATAAGATTTGCAGGGGGTTGTCGAATTGAAATTTAAGAAGAATGAAGTTTTTACTGACAGAACCAGACCGAACATCAACATCATCATCCTGCTAATTATTCCATGTATACCATTTTCGGGGGCTCGTGCAGCGCAGTCGGAGGAGGAGCCGACGGTCGCGTGCATCTGATACCAGGTTCCTGGTTTGGATTTCCCGCCCAAGCCAACCAAGCCTTCCATCCCTCCGAGTCGGTGAATTGACTCTGGGAAAGAGAAAGCGCTAACTTGTTCATCGGCTGGCCACCGCAAGTCATTGTATGGCCAAATACGCATTCATGTCGCCTCCACGACATCCCGCAGAAGTGGAATGCGCTGGCGCATCCCAGAGGGGACTAAGTAACGCCGTCCTTTATCTTTTTATCCTTTATACCATTTTTACGTTGAATTAGACAGCTTTCAAATCAAAATGAACATTTTTCACGTCAAATTGGACACTCTTCAAGCTGGTCTGTGAACTTTGAAACCAAACTGAACGTCTTCCAAATTGAGAGGAGTTTCTTACAGAGTAAACATAAAATTCTACAAGATGGATAGAAAAAAATTTGTTTAAGGAAAACTTATAATAAGTTTTTTTTGAATTTTTTTATATTTCACCTGAAGAGTGAAATAATTTTATAAAATTGTTATTTTTAAAAGAAAAATAATGAGTCAAATTTTGTGTTAAAACGCAGCGAAACAGCAATCATGTCGCGCATTAAAAGACTGGATTGCGCTATGCAGTCAAAAAGTTAAACGCAACGTTTATTTGAGTGTATAGTGTAAATGCTGCTTACATGCAGCTAAGGATACGTGTGTTTTTTACAACTGTTTTGATTGAACCGTTTGCAGGTGTGAAACTGCATGTAAACAAAAATTTTGCCATGAATCGAATAAAAATCGCAAAGTTTCGGACGGGGACATGGCGCATCCTTTGCTTTAGCGGTATAAAATGGCCGCCTTTCTGCTGTTTAAAACACACTTAAAATCATCGTTTTTTCCTTGATAAATAAATATTGTGTAAAATTTTAAACTCTGTGTTGTCTTTTTGGAAAGTAAATTACAACTACGAAAAAGCTATACTAAAAGTTTCCTTGAGCAAAAAATTATTCTAGCATTTTTGGAGTGCCTTTAGTTGAGTGTAGAAGAAGCACATCTCAATTCGGAAGAGTTCGCAATTTGATTTGAAAACTCCTAGGTTAACTTGGAAAAGTGTCCAAATTGACGTGAATACTGTCCAACATGGTTTGAAAAGTGTCCGATTTGATTTGAAAAGTGTTCAATTTGGCTTGAAAAGCGCGTAATTCGACGTGAAAATGGTATGTAATAACCGAGGTTGAAGGAGTTGTTTCAAGATATTGTAATCTACTCCGTATACCACGCATTCTCACGGGTTTAATTGTTGATGAATCCGGTCCCTGGGCGCTTTCCAGAAGAGCAATATCTTTCTTTTTGAATGGATTGAACCTGATGTACCGCTCTCTAAAACAGGACTCACATACGTCATATATGCATGAAGAGGTGCAAGAGAATCATTGGTTTTGAGCAGCTTGAACAAGTTGTAAATACGATGATTCGCCTTTTTAACAGTTGCCTTATAATGGGAATCGAAGCTTAGATCACTAGATATATGGAAACACAAATTACGGATGTTTTCTACGCCTTAAATCTGTTCCTTGAGCTTATAGGTTGGTGAATTGTGCTGATGTTTTGACTGAATGACAAGACAATGCGGTTTTTCTGCGGCCAAAGGAAGCTCTCAAGTTGTAGCCCATTCTCAATAAAATTAAATGCGGTTTGGATTTCATGAAAAGGCTCTTCTCCGTCCACTTCAGTATAAACCTTCACATCGTCAGCATACATTTCGCAGCTGATCCCTAGGCTGGTGATAGCTTCAGGAAGTTCGTATGTAGGTATACAGGAGAAATAGCAAAGTACGTCGTGTAGAACCGCCCAAGTCCGACTTTCGATAAATCTTGGCATATCGAGTATACTTCAGCGTGTTTCTTCTTTAAGCTGTTTACCAAGATTGTTAAACAGGGTTTACTTCGGCTGACGTTTCGGCGTCTTCGCCTTCTTCGGAGCCTGGAAAAGTCGAGAACATTAGTGAAACTATTCCCCCAAACGCCATTTCATCATACAGAATAGCATTCTCAAGGCAGCTTGAGTAAAGAACCGGTGTCACAGGTACAGCGTATCAACTAACCTTCCAGGTGGGTGCCGACGAGCACCACCAGTCACCCGCAGGTGGAGATAGACGTGGGTGAATGAGTTTAGCCCCGGATGCCACCCGACTTAAGTACCTTGGAGGTCAGATCTAAATGATCAAAACCCACAGAGCTCGACAAAGGGTGCCAGTTCTTGAGTTATCGCTATGCATTCATCCTTGCGGTTGACCTGTGGGTTCTTGGCCGCTATCCAAAGCGCCTCAAGTGTCCTGCGTGCTGAGATGTCGCTTTCTCTCGCTAGGATTGAGACGGACACTTGGAATATGGCGCCATGGTGGCATCGGACCCTGTGCTCTCCCCAAGGAGTTGACACATTGGGCTTTTTAAGGCCGTCCAAATGCTCCTTGACTCTGATACACAACGGTCTTCCCGCTTCTCCTATGTACTCCTGCCCGCACATTCTACATGACATGAGGTATACTACACCTGATGTCATGCAGTCTCCCTCTATACCGTTAGGGCAAACTACGCAGGATGGAGTGGAGCACATCCGATCGTAGATTCGGTTCCGGACCAACTGCCCCTTCAAGTTTGTGGGAGGGACCTCGACAACCCTCACCACTTCTTGGAGATCCGCTTTGCGAACACACGCTGAAATAGCAAAGGTTACAAGACACTCCCCTGTGGAACACCAGTGGGAGAAGAAAAAAACCGCGCAGAACACTGTCTCTAACCTAACTTGGTATGTTCTTCCGGAAAAAAAACATTTAGTCCAGGACATTATTATTAGATGAAATCATTCAATCAATAGCATTTAATCAATCAAACAAAATTTCGCAGCGATCTGGTCGAGCGCATTGCGCAATCTCTTTTTTTCTGATGCACTCCATGATTTCTGCTGCCCTTTGCTTTGAAACAGAGTTTAATTCACTGATTAAATCATTAATTAGAATTAATTATTATAATAAAATTTTAGAATAATTATTTCAATAACAAGTGCTCCGACACGCCTGTCGGCGTGTCTCACACTTGCGCGCTTCGCGCGACCTTAGAGAGTCACTAAGCAAGATCACCACTTCAAGCAGCTGCTTTGCTTGTCCAGCCTTCTCGGCACCTTAGCAGTAAAGAGAAGTATTTGAAAACCTTAGCAATTTCGAAGCTTGGTCTACCTTCTTTAAGATCAGGTGAGTAGTTCTTCGATATGAAGCCGTCCAGCTCTCCCTACCTCCATCCTCAACATCTCTTCAACGTCGGCGGTATCTTCAGACAGTTCAGAAACGTAATTCATTTGCGTTAATCAGTGCTTTCGTCCTCAGACTGTTGTGGAGCACTCCTTCGGCCATAGTACCCGCGTGTCTCCTACCCCCCCCCCAGCGACCGGTTAAATCTGGGAGAAAACCACCGGTCAGGTCAGGCGATCAATAATATCGATCGATCATTGAAACTTTCCACCTGATGTGGAGCACTCCTTCGGCCATAACACCCGCGTGCCTCCCACACCCTCCCCACCTCGATCGGTTAAATCTGGGAGAAAACCACCGACGTGTCTCCCACCCCCTCCCCACTCCGATCAGTTAAAACTGGGAGAAAACCACCGGTCAGGACCTCGATTAGCCCCAGGGCTTTCAGCTTCACAGGTTTCATGCCGCTTGAACGACATCCGCAAAAAATCGACAATATCGATCGGGATCGATTGATAGTGATCTACACTTCAAGAACGAACTTCATAATCATGTTCAGCGACCTCGATTACCCCCAGGGCTGAAGTTTCGGACCGCTTGGACGACATCCATTAAAAATCGATAATTTTATCGATATCGATCGATGGTGATCTACACTTCAGAAACGAATTTCATAATCATGTTCAGCGACCTCGATTACCCCAGGGCTGTGGAGTTGGCGACGTGTTCGGCACGTCTACGGCTAGCCATGCACGGTAGCCGACGTGTTCGGCATGTCTACCGAGTCGCCAGGCACGTTTGGCGACGTGTTCAGCTCGTCTACTGAGTCGCCAGGCACCTAGAAGGCGTCCCGGTATTTTCCGCTATTTTCTTGCCTTAATTTGTGCCCTGTAATTTGCCCTATTTTATGACTCATAGTGTGACTCATCGCTTAGCGGATTATTATATAGTATGAAATTTTGGAAACGTGTTTTCTTATTTAAAAGAGATTCAAAACGTCTAAGAATACATTATTATTATTATTATTATTATTATTATTATTATTATTATTATTATTATTATTAAATTTTCATAGACAAAGAATTGCTCTAACTTTTTCGGAGAATCTCTGTTTAATCTGGAAGAAGCTGGTCTTGATTTGTAAGTCGTTTAGTTTGAATTCGAAAGCGTCGAGCTTTCTAAGAAAAGTGTCGAATTCCATTTCAAAACCGTGCAAATCCATACGAAGTTAGTGCACAAGCTCACACAAGCGCAAGTGAAACGAAAGCGGAGAGAGCCGGCTAGCCCCCTACTTATAGAAGGCTTGAAACGGGAAACTCATTGACTGAACTGCTTGGGGAATTCAAAATTCAATGGCGGACAGGTAGGTTAGAAGCCAGCCTGTACCACATAAATACTTCTCCTTCGCGCATTGACCATTTCGGAAAACCTCGACTGACTTCCGGAAGAGGAAGAAATTCCTGAAACATTCAAGGTAAACTCTGGGGCCGAATTCATCAACGACTTACAGCCGAAATATTCCTGATATCGCTCACCATATTTCTTGATAAGCCGCGCTACCAGGGATTTCGGCTGTATTTCCACCGTTAAACTGCTGTAAGTCGTTGGTGAATCCAGGCCATGGTGGCATGGCTGACTAGTGCAGTCCCCGTCCTTGAATGAGCGGATAAGTCTTCGAAGCCCACTGCTAGCCGACGACCCTCCACCGGTGTTGGGAAACCGGTTCGCCGAGGTGAGAGAAGCCGAAGAAGGCGACGAGCGATGAAACAATGGAACAATTTTGTCGTTCATCCGTTTTGCAGCTGATGTCTCGCTTTTGCTCGCTAATCCTTCTGATTCACGTTGTTAATGCAGGTAAGATGCTTCCATTGCGTTTGCAAACCACAGTTGTATGATCATAGGAGTGTATATTACTGCAGTGTTGAGGAAGCTGAACATCTATAAACATGCGCATTTCGATAAAAATATTATAGTAGGCTATAAGTGTGTTAAATTCGCCAGTAGCCAATATTCTTCGTTAAACGCGCCGTGCGTTCTGCTTCTGGGAACTATCGTTGAGGCCATTATTAGGTCTACACAATGCGATAAGCAGCTGTCGACCAGTCGAATAAGCCAGTGCTCCACTTTTCTCTATTAAGACGAGTTGAGGGCGTGTGTAGAGCAGTAGGAGGAGGTGACGGCTGTCACGTGCACCTGATACCAGGTCTCTGGTTCGGATTTTCCGCTCAGGCCCACCAAACCTTCCATCCCTCCTAGGTGGGTGAAAAACTAAGAGACTTGTCTGTGAAGGATACGGAGCTGACTTGTTCATTGGCTGGCCACCGCAAGTCATTGTATGGCTAAATACGCATTCATGTCGCCTCCACATCCCGTAGAAGTAGAATTCCTGGAGCAACCCAAAAGGGCTTGAGTAAAGCCGTCCTTTATCCTTTTAAGTCGAGTAGCACTTCACAGAGCCCCATAGCATGGAGGGCTTGGTTAGCGTGGCAGGACCCCAACCTAGGGTGAATTCGTGTTGCTGCCCTTGCTGTCCTTTATTAATATATTGTAAGCAGAATTGCTATCCAAAGAAGTGAAGTGCTTGCATTCTTGAAGCGAGTGCAGGTAGTGTAGACGGTAGGAGAAGGCGGTTGTGAGACTGCTAAGGTTCGACGTTGTACTCAGGTTACCTTAGCATGCTTTTGTCCTGAACTGATAAAAATCAGCGTCGATTCTGGTTGATAGTTGAAACCGCTCGAAAGGCAGTATTCGCACAACGAGAGATCCATCCTAGTAGCGTGAAGGAAGGTCGCTAACTATTAATGCCACAAAGGATTATGTTTGACAAACTGCTGTCAAATTTTTCTATTATTGAAAATAATAAAGAACAAAAGATAAAGGACGGCGTTAAAATCTCTCTTGGGCATTCTACTTCTACGGGATGTCGTAAAGGCAGTTTGAATGCGTATTTGGCCATGCAATTACTTGTGGTGGCCAGCCGATGAACAAGTCAGCACTTTGCCCTTCCCAAACATGTCTGGTACCATTTCACAGACCCCGGAGGGATGGAAGGCTTCGTTGACCTAGGCGCGGAATCAGAACCAGAAGGTATCGGGTACACGCGGCAGCCGGCACCTGCGCTACACGCGCCCGTCGAAAATGAAAAAGCAATTAAAGTAAAGAAAATCAGTCAAGGCTAGAAAAGTCAAGAATTCGGAGAATTGCGATTCTTCTGTTTGATTATAGCGATACTATTCGAGTAACTCTAGCTCTACGCATACAAGTGGGTTTTCCACATGTTTGGGAATGGAGCCAGCCTTTTCTGATAGTCGACGACGCTATGCCTGCATTCTGAAAGGTGGCGTTTTTCCTACTAGACCACTGTAGATCTATGTGATTCTGAATGAAAGCGCTGGAAGCGTTTTCGCCAGGTGAGACAGAGTGAAACACTATGTTTGAGGGGTTAACTGTATGAAACGTGACCGCTGGAGTAATCGGCACAATGTCCTAGTATCACGCATCACCACGAGCGATCCTTCTCGCCAAGCGAGTCTTCCAATCCTCCGCATTCGGTAAAATGATGACAACCCTTGCTTGGTAGGATAAAGCGCTGACTTGTTTATTCTATGACTTATCATTGCATAAGATACATACATACATACATACATACATACATACATACATACATACATACATACATACATACATACATACATACATACATACATACATACATACATACATACATACATACATACATACATACATACATACATACATACATACATACATACATACATACATGCCTACAAGTCACTTTCACGACATCCCGTAGAAATAGAATGCGTGGCTCATTCTCAACGAAGTTTCTTAAAGTCGATTTTGTCTTTTTTACGCTTCTATACCTTTGTGTGGTAGATAAAAATTAAAAAATTAAATGCTTTTAACCAGAGGTTTAGCACGGTTGCCGCTCCTTGAAGCTCAAAACCATCTTCACAGTTCAGTACTTCCTACATCTTTATTGCGCATTTCCAAATGACTGGAACAACATTGTAAATCAGCAACAGGGTTGTATCCAAAGCGTCGATATCTATGAACCGTTCGACGTCCTCAAGACCGGGGCAGGAATAGCCGTACCACTTGGAGCCGTTCAACGCCCGCTAAACCTCAAACTTGGGCAATTAAACCACATAATCAACTATAGGTCGATTTAGGAAGTGGATTTCCAGACCTGGTTGACGTGGCCTGCGAACGCAACCCATCGTTGATATACTGCAAAAATAGAGAAATCCGACGGAAGGAGCCCGATCCACCTGAGGATCCGTTCGAAGAGAAATTCGAGCCGGTTGAGCCGTCATCTCACCAGGTCAGGTTCTGCGCCATCAGTTTTCAGCCTATGAATATTTTAATCTCTATGCAGGTCATATTTACTTGGTCAATTTTAAATTGTTAATGATTCGGAAGAGGTTGATTGATAATTTACCCAATAGTCCCACGGTTGTCCATAGAACGTTCAACAGCTTCTACGGCTCCTTTTGGCACCTACTGTTAGCTGTTAGAGAAGTCTAGGACGGCATTATGAATATGATTAACTTTACCACATTAACTGAGCTACTTTGGCATTTAGTCGCAGCATTTTGGCAGCGGATCCGGTTAGGTTCTTGCTTCATAACCCGTCAGCGACTAGATTAACCTTCCATTTCTTCCTTCCCTCTACTTCCTTCATCGAATAAGCCAATTCAGAGCGAAAAGGAGGACATCTCATTAGAATTCGAGGAAACGACGACATTCAGGTAGACAGAAATTATCGACAATGGCCGTGACTTAAGGATGACAACAGTCACTTTCATTTCAGACCTCGTCGCCGCACGACACCGGTACCACTGCCACGACAGAATCATCTGTTCACTATTCTGCCCACTCTTCAGAACGAGAAGGACTATAGAAGGTGAGGCCTACTTATGAAGAGCAGTTGTGCTGGGCAGAATATGGAAAAGCCTCTGCTGGTCGGTTTCAGAGACTACAAAAAGCTGCATCGCTCTTTCTTTTCAACTGAGAAGGCACGAGTTTTGGCTAGACAGGCAACACTCAGGCTAAGTTTCCGGTGTTCTCGCCTTCTTCAGGATCTGGAAAGAAGAGGCGAGAACGGAAAATCGATAAGGGCCTGTTCATACTTTGCGACAAGAGCGACAAGAGAGACAAGAGCGACAAAAGCGACAAGAGCGACAAGAGCGACTGGAGCGAGTGGAGCGACGGATGTAGTATGGTGTACGTAAATAATTACGCATTTCATACTACATTCATCGCGGACGGAGTGTGGAGTACGCAATTATTTAAGTACACCACACTATGTCCGTCGCCCCAGTCGCTCTTGTCGTTCTTGTCGCTCCAGTCACTCCAGTCGCTCTTGTCGCGAAGTATGAACAGGTCCTAAGGAAAACTGTCCCTCCCCCCCCCTCCCTTACGCCATTAAGTGGCCCACTACGCCAAGATTCATCAAGAGCCGAACGTGGGATGTTCTTCAAGTTTTGGCTGTTTGCCAGGAGATATTGAAGATGGACGTCGTACGACGCCATCCTCAAATTGTTGTTGCCTAGGGTTCAGAAGCTACCTCAGTGAAGCCGTCCTAACGAATAATGATTAGTTTTGAAGGAGACTGTCAGAAGAGATTTATCCGCAACATGCTCTTAGCCTCATTAATCTTTGTTACCAGAAGCGGCTTCTATATGATTGATGCACTCGTTGTTCGTGTTTGGACCGAACCCCTACTGTGCATTTCATCCAGTTCTCAACGTTAATACGTTCAGATCAACAACGTTACGGGGACCTATTCTTAGTGGCGGGCTCTTAAATTCTGAAATCCTAGCAATAAAGGGGTAAAAATCAAGATTCTCTTCAAGGATAAGGGTAAAGGATAAAAGATTTTTACTTATCTCATTGCTATTACTCCATCTCTTTTGGGATGAGCCACGCATTCTACTTCTACTGGATGTCGTGGAAGCGATCTGATCTGCGTATTTGACCATACAATGACTTGCGGTGGCCAGCCGGTGAACAAGTCAGCGCTTAATCCTTCCCAGACAAGTCTGGTACCAATTCACCGACCTCGGACGGATGGAAGGCTTGGTTGGCCTGGGCGGGAAATCCGAACCAGGAACCTGGTATCGGGTGCACGCGACAGTCGGCGCCTCCTCCGACTACACGCGCCCAACCTTTAAAAGAAGCTAAAAATCGGACATCGCATGTAAAAAGGGTTCAAATTGAGGCTCTCATTGCTTTTTCTAATGACATACTTACCCTGGGTTAAACGACGCCGTCTAGCAATGTTAGGTAGACACTTTTTTTCAAAATTGTTTCAAATAAAATTAGAATCACGTGAAATATTTCCCCAGAGCAGACAGCTTAGCACCTTTCCTAGACCGCCTACTGTGAGCGTTTAGCTCCGTTGAATTTTGCCTGAATCCTGGCTTCTTGTCAAGAAGCCCTCGAAAAATTCAAAATTATTTTTGGGAAATTCAAGCATTTCAGGTACTGTCCAGTCAATCAATACACCTTCCAAGTCACATGCTTGCCTGGAAAAAAGCTCAGATACGACTTACAGGTAAGCTTTTTGGAGATTTTAGTTCGTCATTCTAGGGGAAGCATGGTGTGAAGTCGAAGGTCAAAAAATCAAATCGATCCAGCCTAAAACCTAAAACGCACTGAGTTTGACTTAATTTCACAAAAATATGCCTGCAATCAAAATTATGCAAGTCGGCGTGTGCAACTGTGAGGGCACTAATGGCAAGAAGCTGTAATGTGGTATGTGTCGTAATGGTGCTGATCTCCGAAGCTTGCACTCATGATTGAAAGGCCTGAAAGTTCTTCGAAGAGTAACTGCGGGTGGGTCAAGTCATCGTTGAGTCAAGGGCAACAAAATTCTTAACTCTTGAACCACAGCAATACTATTTCGCCTAGTGTGAAGACTAGGAAAGCGAAAGTTTTACAGTTTGCCTCAACACCCTTGGCTTGTCACCTGTCAGCTGTCGTTCAGTTAACCATCGAGCGGGTGCTAGCAGCGTCTCCATTCGTCCCTGTCGCGTGCCAAAGTGCTCCAGTGGATCCTATATCCTCGAGGGACACGAAGAGCGTCATACCGTTCGTTCAGGGCTTTCACGAAGGAGGAGTCTACCTATACTCATTAGGAAAACCAAGATACGAGATGTGTGCAGAAAATCACTGTCATGTCAAGGATCACCCTCCAGAACATGACGATATCATCTTCCCACTGGAGGTCACCTTACACGACTATCGTGTTCAGTAGAAATTCCATGATGGTCACCAACTAGCAGTACTGGAAACGATATGCCCGTCCTCATCGTTCTTCGAAAACATGCGGTGTTGGAACCATCGCGTTGGTGGGCGTCCTGGTGTTCTCTTAACACCCCGTGGAATCCAGTCAGTGACGGCTCCCGTCCAGCGGGTATCTGCGAAGCGCATTACGTGGCCGGCCCACCTAAATTTTGAGGACTTGGCCCATCCGACAGCGTCTCTAATCTTCGAACGACCCTGAAGCTCGGAACTCCTTATGTCTTCTCCCGCTTGCATGAATCATGTCACTCTCAGGCATTTTGGCCCACAGAACATAAATCTGCGTTGAGTACCTGCAGTCAATATGCAGAGATTCATCGAATGTTGAACTTGGACAATTCTTGCAGTTTTTCTGCTTTGAGAATGCGCCGTGCACTTGCTCATGTCGCTACATGATTAAGCGGTTTAAATGCTTTTCACATGTTGTTTTGCACTTGAGAGATGCACGAGTTTTCTCTTAGCCTGACTTTGTTGAGCTCTCATTTTCAGCAATAACTGTGGTTATATTTGCGCGTTAGCGCAGTTGGAGGAGGCGCGACTGTCGCGTGCACCCGATACCAGGTTCCTGGTTCGGATTTCCCACCCAGGCCAACCAAGCCTTCCATCCCTCCGGGGTCGGTGAATTGGTACCAGACTTGTCTGGGAAGGATAAAGCGCTGACTTGTTCATCGGCTGGCCACCGCAAGTCATTGTATGGCCAAATACGCATTCATGTCGCCTCCACGACATCCCGTAGAAATAGAATGCGTGGCGCATCCCAAAAGGGATTGAGTAACGCCGTCCTTTATCCTTATCCTTATCCTTATAATTGCGCGTTAAATCATGAGTCGAAATTAATACTACGAAGCGAATCTGAGAGTCGGTAGCAATGTTACATCTAGCCGCCGTCGAATTAAGAAGCAGTTTTCTGAGTAGACAGCCTCTCAAATTTTACGGCATGAGGAGTAGTCTTTTACGCAACTGTCGGCTAAAAATTCGCCTTTCCATCACAATTTGCACTCCGGAATAGAAGATGGG
The DNA here is from genome assembly GCA_947396885.1 of Heligmosomoides polygyrus polygyrus. Taxonomy (NCBI): domain Eukaryota; kingdom Metazoa; phylum Nematoda; class Chromadorea; order Rhabditida; family Heligmosomidae; genus Heligmosomoides; species Heligmosomoides polygyrus. Next base: position 103,056,309 of record OX377202.1, on the reverse strand, counting down.
ATCGACAGAGAATGTGCTTATAGTTAATCCACAGCATCCTCTTCATGACTCTTTACTACATCCCCTATCTGGAAGACGTGAATAAAAAATTTCAGATATTCTGCCAAGAATTTTCGGAGAAGTGCGGTGTACCAAACATAAACCTGTTTCCAAGTCGTCGAACGAATCCGACGGATGAAGGACGTCCGAAAGGCTATGGTCAGAAGCAGCAGAATGGTCAGCTGGGGCTCGGACGCAGTTTCGGCTTCGGTCTTGGTGCAATTCCAGGTGAACTTATCCTACGTCTTCAACAAGCAGCGATTTTACACGAGATATGAAGCCTCCATATGGGTTTTTCCGTATATGGTTTCGATGGGCAATTGAAAATGAAATATTCTCAGTCTGAAATCAAGTAAAAAAAACTTCATTACTATAAAAATTATGTAATTGAAAGCGTATTTATCGTTATTTTTTTAATTCACTATCTCCATCTTTGTTTGCGTTACGAGATCTCGGCTGTAAAATCTAACTTTATTGATCAAAACAATTTTCCAGGGTTTGAAGTCGTATCCAGCCAGGGAACAGACATCGGAAACGGAAATCTGCCGTTCCTAAACCAGGTAAACTATCAACCATTTTCTACAGGTAGACCAATCTCTTTGTAAAAAAATAGAATAAAAGGTGAGGGTCGATGATGACTGCGTGTCAGAAGCCTTGAAGTACGCCGTCCACATTTCTGCTTGAGCTGTTAGAAGTCATTCCCATTATAAGATCTCAAGTGGAGCCCTTCTGGAAAGATTATCTTCTCATTCTCTTTTAAGTGGAATGTGCTTCCTACCGTTAAAATTCCTTATGAGCTAGAACCTTCTGAAAGCTTTGCTTTAAAAGTCTTTTCGCCTGGTGCCTCCAAGAGTAGTGCTCATGTGGCTGTTGTTTTTAATTTAATTTTTTTCAGAGATTTACCAGTGTTTTTATTACTAATTCTAAAATAAAATTATATTTTAGTCTAGGATTCTGCTGAAATATTTTTAAAAATTGAAAATGTCTAAAGCTTCTGCCAATCACATTTGGTAAGATTCACATTTTCAGCGCTCTTTAAGCTTTTAATTTTTTTTGAGAATATTTAAAGGCTGATGCCAATCACTTTTAGTCAAATTAATATTTTCAGCGCTTCTTGAAATTATTTTTAATTAGCTTTTCAAGCAGTAGAGTTATACCCTCTCAAACCATGTGTACGATTTCTGGAAACCTTGTATAATTTTAGCTACTGCATGCGATTTTAAATAAATCTAAAAAATCTATACATGAACCGAAGTGGTAAAGGCTGTTGCGTGCACTCTGAATCGAGGGTTCTTGGTACAGATCCCGCCTAGGCCAATCAAGCCTTCTATTGCTCCGGGTTCAGCTACATATTTGCTGACAGTCTTGCCTCAGTGTATAAAACACTGACTTGTCTATCGGACTGCCACCGCAAGACATTATATAGAAAAGGATCACTCAAATCGCCTCAGCGACATCCACCAGAAGCAGAATGCGTGATATAAACGGGTCGATTGAAGCCGTTCTTTAACTTTATCCTTACCCAGTGCATAAAAGTCTGAAGAAAGGTCAGGATGCGACATTGTTATAATGTGGATTTTCTTCGGCCCTGACCAGACGTTGTAGTGATAGGGGACTGTAGGGAATCTCCTTGAAATAACAACCACTTCTCTCACAAGGGAAGGATTTGAAGCGTATGATTGAACGGGGGGAGCGAGGCATATGGGGAGAATCCCCACCCTAAGTTAGTATATGAATGTGTATATTTTTTCGCCAAGTCGTTAAACCCAAGGAGTAGGGGGACCTTGAAGTTATAATGGAACACGGGGCATCACGAGTTTTGGGGTGTTCTACACTCGCGATGCCTCTTCCCGAAAGCGACTCGGAGCGCAGTGGATAGCGACGTTGTTTGATGCGAGGAAGTTCGGGCGCTCGATTCTCATGCGGTGATGTATTCTTGCATTTCAACTGATTGGTTGTAATTTGGGAGATTCTGACGTCTATATTATCTTCAGACGTTTTCTGCGCATTTTCTAGCTGTACGCTGTGGAAAGTACCTTTCTTGCGACTTGTTTGACCGGTTTTTCAACCATAACGTCTTCGTCATATTCAAGTTGACGTGCTTCAAAGTCCTTGAGTATGCTGGCCATCCATTCAGCCAGCCCAATTTCTTCCCTCGAAGGCTCCCTGTCTAAAGGTGCGCCACAGTTCAGCGAGAGCAGGTGGATCACCACTCCAGCATCGGCGGGCATTTTTGGTGTTAGGTTTTAGAAGACCTTCAGCAGACCTTTGATTTCCAGATGACAGGCAAAGATGGGGGAAAGAGTGTATCGGTGCCGTTTAGGTTAATTTGCGGGATCCGCACACCTCGTTTCTCGTTTGAACCACCTCAGACGTCACATCCTGGTCTCTTTCGAAAATCCGAGCAGAATGGTTTTTCTCGAGGTCATTGGTCCACATATGGAAACAGACTGTGAGGGACCTGTAGCTTTACGCTGCCCGTATTATGCCCAGTGCTGCATCATGCACTTTGTACCAGTGTATCACTGATGTTGAAGATTTATACATCATCATGTTGAACACCACAGCATACAGCTGGGAAATGCGCTGAAAATGTTTAGAAATGGTATAGACGTCAGAATTCCTCAAATCTCAACCAATCAGATGAAATGCAAGAACGCGTCGGAGCAGGAGGATCGAACCTCCGACCTTATTCATATGAAGCAATGTCAGTGCCCACTGCGCTCCGAGCCGCCCAGCGGCAGAGGCATCGCGGCGTACAAGACCCCCGAACTCGTAAGGCACCGTATTCAATCGTAACTTCAAGGCCCCCTACTCCTTCGGTTTAACGACTTCGCAAAAAGCAAACACAGTTTTAGGCGCCTTTTATACTCCCGCTGCGACGCGGCGCGTCAATTTGGGGAGCGTCCGGTCGTGCCGCGCCCCGATTTTGACGCGCCGCTTCGCGATTGCAGTTAGAAAGGGGAGCGTCAGCGACGCGCGGCCACGAGCATCTGCGCACTACGGCCCGTGCTCCGGAAAAGGTCCACGAGTCATTGAGGGACCAAAAAAGAAAGAATTTTTTGGCTGATCAGCGCAATGCATCTTGTGAATGTTTGTCGTGGGATTCACGTGCGGAGCGAAGAATCCCCTCTTAAGCCTGGAGTCGAAGTCGTTCGCTTAACCTACGGTTGAAACTGGTGAGTGTGGTACTGAGTCGAATCCCCTGCAATGCAAACGGCACTAGACCACTCCTTATTTTGCGACTTGTGCGGGTCCAAAAGTAAAACTGCTGGAACGTCAAGAATCACTCAAAATTCGTTCTCATTTGGCCATTCTAGGGTCACTGTGCATTAAGCATATCTTTAGCGTGATATATGGAGCTTCGTGATTGTCTACAGATCTCTATTCTGTTCCTAGGTTACAGAAGGCACGGGCTAAGGCCATGGTCACCTATTTCGCCCAAACTCCCTAATCAACCGAACCTACCGTAATCGCACGTAACTTCAAAAAACGATGTTAGATTCGTGACCAGCACCCTAACCCCCCCCCTTCCCAATAGGAGAAGTTTGGTCGAAGAGGTGAACTCTCCCACCCCATGCCGAGTCTGCCGCGGCTGATCGCGCCGCGCCGCGCCCTTCCCCTAAGCGGCGCGATTCGCCGAATACCGTAACCCAAAATTCCGTCAAGTGCGGTGTTTTGTGGCGGCGGAGTATAAAGGCCCCCACAGAGTTCTGCGGCAGCGCCGCGGCTCTATGCTTAACCATAGGGCAGAGACGCAGTGTTCGCCGCCGGCGACGTCCCTGCCCTATCCTTAACCATAGCGGCGAGCGGCGTTGCCGCAGAACTCTGTGGGGCCTTAAAAGCGATGCGGCGCCTCCTCGCGGCGCGAAAAATCGATAGCTATGCCGGCCATCACGCCGTGCCGCGCTGCGGCGCAAGTATAAAAGGCGCCTTACACTAATTGAGGGGTTGGAATTCCCCCTATATGACTCGCTCCCGCCGTGCAGACTTACGCTTCCCAAGGCTGCGAGCAACGATACTCACTCGCAGTCATGCGTGCGGTCCCGGCGCGGCGCGGCAGCAATGTCACCTCTAGCAATGGGTGGAACGGTACGAGTTGCCGGATCCGCCCAGCGTGCTAGAGCGCGAATGCACGTCTCAACCTATCGACTAGGCCGAATCGGCTTGCTGCAGTTCTAAAAAGGGTAAACTGGGATTCTTCTGTAGCCCAGCCTACACAATGAGGAAGTAGGAGAATTTCCTAACAAAATGTTCAGAAGTGTTGTGACACCTAAATTACGTCGAATGGGGGGGGGGGGGGTGAAGGAGAGAGAACTGGTGAAATCCAGATTCGGGTTTGGAGCGAACATGGTCAAAAGATGGTTTTAGCTTACCAAACGACGGTGAGAATCCTATTAGAAACAAAACATGATCAGTCCCGTTTCATGAAAGCGTATGGTGCTCACAGTGTTTTTTCCACAGATTGTCAAACCCTCTTGTGAAAAAATTTTCTAGACTACCTACTTCACTCCATTCTCTTCTGAGATAAGAAAGCTTCTAGCGTTATTAGAGTTAATTTGTTCCCATATATAAGGGCGGCACTAGTTAAAAGTTCCGACTCCACCGACACGACTTCGGTCGAAAAAATTTTTTCGCTGAAACTTCGTCTAGGGGGTTATTTGGGGTGCTGATCACAAATCTGAGATCCGTTTTTCGTTTGGAGTTTGGGCGAAATCGGTGACCACTACCATAGTCACCCGTACTTTCCGTAACCTACCGTACTCTAGCGTAAAACGAAAAGCGGATGTCAGATTCGTGATCAGCATCCCAAATAACCCCGCCCCCCTCCTAGACGAAGTTTCAGCGAAATTTTTTTTCGACCGAAGTCGTGTCGGTGGAGACGGAACTTTTAACTAGTGCCCGAAGGACTTCTCATGGGCTCTTGGTGAAGTTCAAGAAGGCACAGATTCTGTTGTTATATATTTGACCTGTAATCAGACCCGATTTTCATGAAGAAACGTTAAATCATGTAACTTTAGCCAAACTTCATCCTATTTACTAACAGCATCGAACGAATTTTTCACTATGAATCACTGTGCAGAAAAGAAGGGTGGCAATTATGATCATTGAATCCAGTTATTATAGCTCCGCTAGTATTTTACTTAGTCGGCCTCTGAATATACAGTATGCTTTGCTTAATGCGTAGCCGTTGCAAGCAACGCTCGAAACACTCTAGAACTACTCTTCAAATAAATCAGCTAATTTATTATTAGTTGAACAGTTTCCGATTTTTAATATGCAGCGCTAAACTTAAAAACAAAGGTTTGATATTCTAAAACCTTGTCTCAATAACCCGTTACTCACTTCTTGTCCTCCAATCTTCCTTCCCACTTACCTTCACCAGTTCTCTCCCCTTATACATTGGACGTAGCTCGAAACCGTTCGATGGATGATCAGTAGCATACCATTAGACTACTCCACTCTACAGGACGAACATATGCATTTCTACAGGTTTAAAATCTACGATTGCGCCCCAACAATGCATCCGCATACAAATTCTCGTGCTCCAGCCTGCCAATCTCGGCACTTTCGCGCAAATTCGTCGTCTCCGACAGCAACACAGTGAGGACTCCGCCCGAACGACGCACGCGCCCGCGCACCAAAATGAATATCGCTGCCGCCTCCACGCTTCCCAACCCTCCCTTGTCAGATCAATCCCTATGCCTGCACTGCTAAACAAGATCGCATGTATTTCAATAACTGGATGTGTAGACGACCAACTATTTACAGAGGCGTTGAAACCGGAAATGTCTGGGATAAAAATCCCATTCGCAGAGGATTGGTGCAAGAAGGAGCAGAGAACCTTAGAGCATTTTTTTTAGATCGGTGGTATCATGCTGAACACAGGCAGTGAGATGGGCGCTCTTGGCCATAAAATCGGCAGAGGACCGGCACGATCGCTGAACGCTCTCACGCACGGGTCAGTGGAACGCTTCGAGTTCATTTCAGATTTTTCAATGGAAAATCACTGGATTTCCATCACACAAAACACTTGCTCATAGTTTTCGAGCTAAAGGTTTCGAAATCCTGATACTCACTGTGTTTCATCGGCAGATTTTTCACCGTCGACAATTATTTTTTTTCTCAATGTTTGGTTAAAGTTTTCTAATCTGGACCACTTCTTCCAGTTTCCCAACACTTGGTCTTGCCGGTGAGCCGAACAACGGTGACAAGAAGCTCAGTCAAGAAGTGCTGAAATCGTTTGGCGTGCCCAACTTGCCCGGACTAAACAAAGGTATTGGTTTTCTATCACCCTTTCTATCACTTCCCGATTTTACACCTCTTTGTACCAGCGCCCTTGCTGTGTTCTCGTTTGGTTTTCCTCCGTATTTTGATATTTTCTTTCGTGATTATTCCTACCATCCGCCTGTTCGTCCGTCTACCGCCTATCGGTTCGAAGGAAGCTAATTGCCTTCAGAAGTCTTCTTCTTCTCCTGAGCGTTTAGTCCCGCGCAGTTGCAGGGTCCGCAGTTCTTGTGATCTGTCGCCACTTCATCCTATCAAGGGCGTCATCTGCCGTGTCGCCGACTTCGGCGAGATCTCTCTTGATGACGTCCTTCCATCTTTTCCTTGTGGCTCCTCTCGGACGCTTTCCGGGTGCCTCGAAATCTAGGGGTAACCTTGTGGGGTGATCCTCTGGTCTTCTGAGGACGTGTCCATACCACCTCAGGCGCTGCTCTCTCATCTTCAGCTGGATCGGTGCTGTCCTCATCACTGCCCTAACATCCTCGTTTCGCACCCTGTCCCGACGGGTCCATCCACATGCCCACCTCAGCATCCTCATCTCCGTCGCCTGCAGTTGCCGCTCCTGCGCCTTACCCATGGCCCAGCACTCACTGCCGTAGAAGAGGGCAGGTCTCACAACTGTTCTATACAGCTTGCCTTTGAGCGTTCTGGAGCATCTACGGTCGCAGAGGATCCCTGTGAACTCCCCCCACTTGAGCCAGGCTGCGTTTATCCGTCCCCTGACCGCCTGGTCCACACTTCCTTCCTCGGATAGGTCACTTCCTAGGTAGCGGAATTCTTCCACCTTCTCGATCGTTTCCCCCTGGCAGTCTAGGATCGATCCAGCACACTGCTCAGAGCTGATGAACTTCGTCTTCTTCATGTTCAGCCGTAGGCCGTTGTAATTGCCTTCAGAAGTAAACCACATCAATTCGAAGGACAAGCAAGTCGACCAATATTTGTTTTCTGACAAATGTGGTAAAAAACAATGAGACGAAATTTTTTATCGGTTATCGATTTTTAAAGCAAGTGGATGCATCTGTGTGACAGAGAAGTGATGACCACTGGAATGAGACCTGATTAGCAATGTCCATCGATTCTTTTCTTGATTCTCAAATCAATACCAATCGGTGTTATCGACTGTTGACCACGAATTGATTAAAGATAAAATTTGAGATAAGATTTAGCTATATAGACAAAGAATGAGCTTGGCAGTACAGTTGTGCTCGAATGACCTTCTAGAGTGTATTCAAATTCGACTATTCGAAGTTTGTGAGCATTCGAATATTCGAAGCAATTTCGAGAGTAAAACTGTACTTGGCAGCAAGTGATCGAAAATGATTAAATGGTCGGCGCTTTCCTTCATTTTCTTCTTCCGCCTCTTTCTTTCGTATTCTCATAGATTTTTTTCTCTCCAATCCCCTTACCTACCTTTTTCTCGTCTACTGTCGTTTTTCCTCTTGTTAATTTTTTCCTTAACCATCTCTGCCTTACTCCTGTCTCTGCCTTCTTTTTATCACAACTGCTTTGCTCCACTTTTTATTTTTTCTTCAAGTATCTCTTATTCTTCGTTGCTCGATGCTTTTCCTACTCTCTCATTCTCTTCATATTATTTGCAGTTGCTTTTGTCTTTTTATTCCATCCTCCTGTGTATGCTGTCTTGTTACGGTTTTCTCTTCTTCCTGCTTTTTTCAGCCATATTTTAACCAAGACTTGCCAAATTTTTCGACGTTTAAACACCTTAATTATCGTGCTTTTTTTGTGATATCTTTCCTCTTTTGTGGCCCACTTTCGACCTAGATGATTAATTTAAGTAGCTGATTGCAATTAAGGTATGTATGTGTAGCTAATTGCGCCATGCTGAAACTGTGTTTGTTTCAGTGCTCGGTAAGCTCGGTGGAAATCGTCCAAAGAGCAAAGTACCTGGGTACGAGCCCGGCTATGGAGCTGTGAATCCGAACGCTCCGCTTGCGATAGGAAAGGTAGGACTTATGCCTTTTTTTTCCTTTTCATTACCCCTTTCTTCAAAAAACATTGTTGAATTGTCGACCACCACCATTCCCCATTCTTGCTTCGCGTTTTCAGACGGATCGTGATGCCGTCAATCTGCCAGGAGGATTTGGTGATGTGGAGCTTCTCAAGGGTGGCGGATTTGGCATCGGAAAACGATAGCTTCTGCTCTTCTTCTGTTTTTACTCATTCGTATCTATATCTATGGCAATATCTAGAAAATAGCATTACCTTATGCTTTAAAACAGCAGCCTTTCAGTTCTATAGAGTTGTCGTATTTCTGAAATTCCTCGCATATCTCAACTAACTGGATTCTGCAGCTGCAATATACAATTCTTTTATTGACCTTCAGGCTTAATTAAAATATTCCTGCATGATATATGCTTCAAGAGACATAATAAACCATCGCAATATGGACAAAAATATCGCTTCCAGAGTAGAGCTCTGGACCACGAAGATGAGCAGATGCCCAAATCCTTCGATAATCCGAATAATCCGTTGCGTTCGATCAAACGGCGCCGGTGGTATAAAGACGTGGAGCATTTCCGCCCGGTCAGAGGGAGGTGCGGGTTCGAGCCCCGCCTGGCGCTAGAGGTTTTGATCGCAACAAAACATCGTTGTGACACCTTCCATATTCGTCCAGTTGATCCCACTCCAAAGTAGACGTCGAGCGTATATTAGCGATGCGAATGCTCCCTGTGTAATAGCCTTATGGAAACGTCTCTCAACATTAGCACATGAGAAATAACTGCAACAAATCATAATGCAAGCTCGTTCAATAATGTAATCTCCACTCAAATCTGGGCTTGTGCCTCATCTTGCGGCAGCTGTTCGATTCCTCCCTCCAGAATTCCGGAGGAAAACTGTGGAAACTCTATCACTTGTTGGTTACGTCAGCAATTCAAACAAATGGTGGTTAGAATGAGTCACGCCTAGAGAGCACCGTGCCTCCAGACATGGAGGCACGGTGCTCTCCAGGCGTGACGTCACTCGGTCCGTTCTGGGATGCGATAAGCATTCTACTTCTACGCGATGTCGTTGAGGCGATTTCGAATGTGTATTTAGCCACGTAATGATTTGCAGGGGGACAGCTGATGAAAAACTCAGCGCTTTATCTTTCCCAGACAAGTCTGTCACTAATTCAGCGACGCCGGAGGCATGGGTTTGGTTGGCCTGTGCGGAAAATCCGAACCGGAACCTGGTATTGGGTGCACGCAACAGCCCGCACCTTCTCCGACTGCGCTGAATGCACCCAGCAACAACATATGTGAATGAAACCATCGTCCGAGTAAAACAATGCATCATCACCAATACAATCGCCGTGTGACGTCACATAGCACTTCCCAAATTCCAGCATAAGAGATAGCTTCTACAGTGTTAAACAAAGGGTTTCTTGATGTCTTCGTGCTTGCCAAGCAACAGTTTGAATTCCCATATGAGTTCTTAAGGGCCTGCTCATACTTCTGGACAAAAGCGATAAGAGCGACAAAAGCGACAAGTGCGACAAGAGCAACAAGAGCGACTGGAGCGACTGGGGCGGCGGATGTAGTGTGGTGTACGTAAATAATTACGCTTTTCACACTACATTCGTCGCGGATGGAGTGTGGAGTACGCAATTATTTACGTACACCACACTATGTCCGTCGCCCCAGTCGCTTTTGTCGCTCTTGTCGCTCCAGTCGCTCTTGTCGCCAAGTATGAACAGACCCTAAGTGATGCGCGATGAAGCAACCCACACACTCCAAGTTTCACCTTACATTTTCAGACATCATTAGTAGCCAGTCAATGTAATCGATTGAATTGATAGATAGCTTTTCAACGAAAATTTTTTACCACTTATAGTGGTTGATGAATTTTTGTGGGCACTTTTCGCACATGTCCTCGTCCTAGTCCTAGAGCTGCTTAGCGTAGATAGACGCAGTTACTATCGTCCCGTCATCCAGAAGCTTTCAACGAAGCGTCCCTTCTCACTACCCCTCTTCCCCCATCCCTTCTTAGGGCGGGAGTCTGAACCGCTATCCACTCGGCCAACCAGACACTGCCGCAGTTTCTTGTCATTTTTGGACTACCAAAGAGCATATAGCAAAAAAGAAACACCATATACATAGGTCTCGTTCACAGCAGTATCCGGACCGAGCTCACTGATCCCTTCCCCATTGTGAGATCCTCCAGCAGCACAGAAGAACCTTGTTCTCGCGCAATCCAACTACTTACTGCCTCGGAGCCGATTCTCCACCTGGTAGCCATTGGCATTTGCGAATAATGGTCAAACAAAGAACCCAGCGTTCTCCTGTTCCTAGGGAAAGCCCTTTCTGTGCGGACGAAAGAGCAGTGAGTCGGAAATACTGACTCGACATGCCTTCTGTGAGTCCTGCAGCTCGTGTAGTACACAAGATGAAGAAAAACTTTCCGGTAGAGGGATCTAGAGGGATCGGTGCTTCGAGTACACTCAATTGTAGGTGCTAATTCAACAGTGTCGAATTGGACGTTGCTTTGAGGGCTTCTCAAAAGTTGTCTTCTTCCGCAGTAGAGGCATGTACACCCTCTTAAGAGATACATACGTCCTCAAAACCCTAACACCAAAGATCCGCTGTGAAATAGTGAACATCATCTCCTTGAGTGTAGCGCAGTCATTGGAGGCAGCAGTCCTTTCTGGATGGCCTTGCATGAATTTAAAGTAGGCAACAGGGCGTAGGATGCATTTACTATCATAAATGAGGCCATTGTTACTATTCCTGTGATCGAATTGGCTTTGTCTGCTGTGCTCAAGAAAGCTTCGAGAATGTGCTATGACGCTTACCAAAGTGAAACTGGGAGGGTACTAGACACTAGCGTTTAGGTACACGTTGCTGGTAAACGAAACAAGGCTTACTACATAACTCCGCTTGCTAAGCATCGAAGGGAAGCTCGCTCCGGAGGCGACTTTAATGTGGAATGCACAGTGTTGTATCGTGAAGACGAAATAGGAATCAGAAAGGCTCACCTATGGATTCACATAACGAAATTCAACCGCGAACGAATATATCTCCATTTCCGGTGAATTCTTGCCTTTTTTCGTCTGTACGAGCTGTGAGATCGCGTATGCTGCTTTGTGCACCTTTTCGACTCTGCGTCACTGCGAGCAGTATGTTTGACCATACCAGTAGGTCTCAATTCTTCCATGGTGCGCTGGAGGGTGAATTCGTATGTGGCAACGTTTAGTAGCACTCCTGAGCCGGATTCATCAACGATTTATCGGCCGATGGAACTTACTGCGAATCCACCGTGCGATTCGTCAACGTGCGGAGTGGTAGATTTCCGGTAAAAACCGTTGTAACGGTTATCCGGCTAGAGCGTGGGGTAAACGAGGGAGTAAGTACCGGTAACGCTTTGCTGCTAATGTGTAACGCAGTAAGAGTCGGACGCGCCATCGTTCGTGAATCACAAGCGCCGGTAAGCTTCTGGTGAGGAGCTGGTCCTTCAGATCCCTGGTAGCGGTTTACCGACTCCTTCGTTGATGAATCCGGGCCCTAGGAGCATGTTGTTCCTGGTGAAGAGATGGACGCGATGCTTTTGATACCGTGAGTTTCGCTTCTTCCGAGCCTCTGGAAACACGAGTTCGTCGAGACGTCGCCGCAATAAGGAATTTATATCAAACCTGGTAGGCGAATATTAGGTTGTTGCATAAGTTCTCGGACATTTGATCCCTCCTGAATTGAAAGCGCATTTTCCCGCCAAATTTCTCACATGTATCATCGCGTAAATGATCAATCGATAGAGAAAGGAAAGGGCTACAAAACTGTTCCTGACATTTACTTCTGCGTTGTTAACGTCAGCTATTATGGCTAAGCAATTCATCCCAACTGAGACGCATATTCGGCACGTCATGTTATTCCTGCATCAGTCTGGCCTCAATGCCAACGAATCGTATCGTCGCCTGAAGGATGTTTACAACGAGAGTGCTCCTGCTCGAAGTACTGTGTACCAGTGGTTCTCGAAGTTTGCAGTTGGTGAATTCTCCGTTGAAGATAATGAACGAGAAGGGCGCCCGCTGGCACTGGATTTGGATGGCCTCCGAAGTAGAGTGGAAGCGGACCCATACCAAACCACTCGCGAACTATCAAGCACTCTTGGTGTTGGTCACTCAACAGTCGTTCGAGGATTGAAGTCGATTGGCAAGGTGCAAAAATTGGGTCGCTGGGTACCTCACGGCTTGACACAACATGACATGGATCGCAGAGACGATGTCGCTCTGTCTCTCCTTACCCTCAGACGTACCCACGAATGGCTGGACAACCTTGTCACCGGGGATGAGAAGTGGATACTCTACTCTAATCATCACCGACGTGCACAGTGGGTTGACGCAATTGGAGAGGCAGAGGACGTTCCGAAACCCGACCTTCACGTGAAAAAGGTGATGCTATGCATTTAGTGGAGCGTTCTTGGCGTAGAATACTGGGAGCTGCTGGACGAAGGGACAACAGTGACGGCAGAGGTCTACGTCAACCAACTGAGGAAGTTGAGGGCCCACCTTCAAACCACACGAGGAGAGCAAGTGAAGGTGTATTTTCAACACGACAACGCTAGACCGCATATTGCTGGAGCGACGGCGGCTGAGTTGGCGGACTACGGATCGACCGTTCTTCCACATCCACCTTACTCACCAGATCTCGCTCCTTCTGATTATCATTTGTTTTCAAGCCTTCAACGCTATTTGGACGGCCAGCAATTCAGGAACCGAGAGGATGTCAGGGAGGCACTGCTCACATTTTTCGAATCACAACCGGCCACGTTTTGGAGAAAAGGCATCCATGACTTAGCAGCACGTTGGCGAAAGACAATTGATGTGAAGGGTGGTCACTTCAAATGATTTGATGTTGTTGTTCGTATGTTATGATAATAAATATTTCATGCCCCAAATGTCCGAGAACTTATTCACCAACCTAATAGGATTCAAAAACACTTACTCCGAAGGCCCACGTTTCAAAGAGGTCGAACTTGAAGATTGTCATAAGACTTTTCGATCAACCTAATAGTTTCGAGCAGAGGCAGGATAGTACAAAGAAATACACTGAGGCTTTATAGTAGACATTCACCATCACATCGTTAATCCGCGCCGCAATATCTTTCAAATAAAAAAGTATGTACATGGCGCAACCTGTTGATGAAGCACCAAGGACCATCTTCGATCCTATCATTTGGCCTGTTGCGATTTTGGGACCATTTCCTAGTCAAGGTTCTTGGCTCGGGTTTTCCACCCAGTCCAACAAAGCCTTCCTTTCTTCCGAAGCTGTGGATTGACACCTTCTCTGGGAGGGAGAAACGCTGACTTGGCCGGCCACCGCGAGTCATTCTGTGGGCCAAATACGCATTCAAATTGCCTCCACAATATCCCGTAGAAGTAGTATGCGTGGCGCATCACAAAGAGGGAATGATTAACGAAGTTGCTATAACGATGCTTTGTTGCGATCAAAACTCTAGCGCCATGCGGGACTCGAACTCGCACCCCCTGCTGACCGGTCGGGAGTGCTCTACGCCATTACTCCACCGATGCTGTTCGATCGAAATGATTTATCCTTTATCCTTCAACACTTCTGCTGAAGACATCCCCCGTTAGCCGCCAGAAGCTCGCCAGTCGTCGGAGAAGAGCCGGTAGATAACTCCGACGTGCTACTGGGGTCAGCGGTGTTTGCGGAGAGATTCGCGGCGGATCAGCAGCGCCGCCATCGGCAAATACCGTCAGTCAGTCGCGGCGAGGCGCGACCGACGTCGCCGCCTTCTCCGATCGAATGGCCAAGCACGTCCGTCGAGAGTGATGCCATCCGTCCGTCCGTCGACTGGACAAACAGCGATCGAGATTAGCTTCGCGGTTACCACATCCGGACATTGCGCAAAGCCCTTCCGAGCGAGTTGTCGCGCTACTCGCGTGGGGCTACCCCCTATATCCATTGCCTGTTTTCTCTAGGCAAACTTTGCAGTGCTTATGACGGGTGTAGCATAAAGTCATTGACAGTGAATAGGCTTAGTTGGCATGGACGCGAACAGCAGTTGACGTTGATTCAGCCTGTATGAGATCGAAGCCTCCTCTGGCTGCACTGCACAGAACTGGGAGAATCTACCCAGAAGGCTCTTGGAATCCCGTTCGCTTGATTCCGCAAGGGGAACACCCGTAACCAGAATAAGCATACTACACTACAAGACTGACAGATGAAAGGAACGACATTGCGATCAACGTAGCCCTTGTCACTATAGTCTTTTCACAATTATCGGGAAAATTTCATCAGTTTTATAATAAGGATAAAATGCTTTCAATCACATTTGGGATGCGCCACGCATTCTACTTCTAAGGGATATCGTGGAGGTGACTTGAATGCGTATTTGGCCATACGATGACTTGCGGTGGCTAGCCGATGAAGAATTCAGCGCTCTATCCTTCCCAGACAAGTTTAGCACCAATTCACTGATGTCGGAGGGATAGAAGGCTTGGTTGATCTGGGCGAGAAAGAAGAACCAAGAACCAGGTATCGGGCTTGCGACAGCCAGCACCTCCTCTGACTGCGTTACGCGCGCTCCTGCTTTCATTAGTCTTATCTACAAAAAAAGGCATGGAGTAGCACTGTCGCAGAAGCAGCCAGGGGCTGCGTGCTCCTTAAATCGAGGTTTTTGGCTTAGGTTCCGCCCAAACCAACTGAGCGTTCAATCCTTCCGAGATCAGTGAATTGGGACCTGACTTGTTTGGGGAGGATTACACATAGGCTTGTCCATGGGCTGGTCATCGCAGTACCTTGCGTTGCGGTTTCCCGTAGAAGTAGGAGGTATAGTGAGCGAATTGAATAACGCTATCTACTGTGCTTTACCTACAAAGAAGAAATTTAGGTTTGTCTAGGCAATCAATCAAAAAAAATCATTGCAAAAAGCGCAGGCATAATACACATGTCCTTCTTCAATATCACTTTTAAGGGAAAATCCGGATCTATCCTAATCGGAGGGGACACAAAGTGATTTGCATCTTCATGCCCTGTCTTGAGTTTCTATATCTTCAGCTATTGTACCAAAATGCGAGGGCTTTTATTTAAACTGGGGAAATATAATTCTGCGGAATGGGATTACGTACGCAACTGACATAATGCGGCTGCCCCCTCCCGAATAGAATAGATCCGAAAATCGCCTCCGATCAGGCGAGTCGTCAGAGAGCGATTGTAAAGAGAGCCATGGCTTGTCCTTTTTAAAGAAGAAGAGAGATTTGTTAAACAAATGTCCACAAAGGTTGCGGAAAGTTTTGGCGAGATCAGGTGTATTGCACAGTTGTGTATTTAGTACACTTCCGATTCTTTCCGATTTAATGTTTACTTTATTGATGTTGTGGCTCATTATAGGAGAAAAAGCTGCCCGGTTACCCGACCCAGCGGTGATTTGACGACAAAACACGAAAGAGAGTTGCAAATGCCTGCTGACCTGGTCAACAAACAAGTCACTGCTCAAACAGACCAAGAAGTTGGCCGTCAAAAAAGCCCTAGAATCCGTCCATCAAAGTTTTTTTGGTATAGCATGTTCGCCGGACATAAAAAACGATAAAGGACGGCGTTACTGAATCCTTTTTGGGCTGCGCCACACATTCTACTTCTACGGGATGTCGTGGAGGCGACTTGAATGCGTATTTGGCCATACAATGACTTGCGGTGGCCAGCCCATGAACAAGTCAGCGCTCTATCCTTCCCAAACAATCTGGTATCAATTCACCGACCTCGGAGAGATGGAAGGCTTGGTTGGCCTAGGCGGGAAATCCGAACCAGGAACCTGGTATCGGGTGCACGCGACAGCCGGTGCCTTCTCCGACTGCGCTACACGCGCCCAAGACGCTACCCCGTTGGATTTATGGATACATATGTCCGCTACATCGCCGGACATATGTATCCATAAATCCAACGGATTTCTTCGATGATGTTCTGACAGAAATGTAGTACTGACAAGGTCTGTGAGAGGTAGACTGAAGCGTATGCTGTCGGTTGCTCGTGAATTCAGAATTTCTGAGTTGAAGGCTCTCCAAGAATTCGACCTGCTGCTTGGTAAGCACGACAATCTCTCTGTTGAAACCCGTTAAAGGTGTAACTTATGCAAAAATTTGTGGAGTGTTCCGCGGGGTCGTACAACATGCTGGTGACGATGCACTGCTTTACTCAGATAAAGGTTGTTGTTACCGTAATTCTAGAGTTCTTTGTTTGGTTCTAAACGTGAACGTACGATAGACTCTCGTCTATGCCTTGAATAATGGAAAATAAAAAAATACTGAATACAAATGTTTTATGAAAATGCGGCAATACGAGAAATCTAGCCTGTCTGACTGTAAGGATATATTGACAATAGGACACGTTTAGCACAGTCGGAGGAGGTACCGACTGTCGCGTGCACCCGATACCAGGTTCCTGGTTCGGATTTCCCGCCCAGGCCAACCAAGCCTTCCATCCCTCCGTGGTCGGTGAATTGGTACCAGACTCGTCTGGGAAGGATAGAGCGCTGACTTGTTCATCGGCTGGCCATCGCAAGTCATTGTATGGCCAAACACGCATTCATCTCGCCTCCACGCCATCCCGTGGAAGTAGCGCTGGCGAATCCCAAAAGGGACTGAGTAACGCCGTCCTTCATTTATTCATTTCTTTATTCATTTGCACAATACTGTGCGTAATTAGCAGTAGATAAGCAACATGTATACAGCGTTAGCAAACATGACTAAGAAAAAGGGAAAAAAGCTGAAAAGCTAAACTTCTCAACAACACAACCTAGCAATCAATTCCTAGCAATTTCATTTATCCTTTATCCCTTATTTAATAGCTTTTCCGTTAAAGAAATTCTAAATCGTTTCGAGAAAAGAGCACTATTCACTTTATGCAAATCACCGAGGAAACCACTTTTTCCATTCTTCAAAAAGCCAATTTTTGCTGTAATCTTTTGTGCTGAGTTCGTAGCTGTACCACCACAGTTGTACCACCATAGTTTGTACAACCCGTGCTTCAATGAATGTTCTATTTTCATAGATCAAGCTCGGTACTTTATAACTGTGTCGTTGTCCTCCTCGTCGCCCATTCTCCTGCCTGCACTTCAGGTGTCCGAGCCTCCGTCACCACCACCACCTGCTGTGAAAAGCGAGCACTGAGTGAGGCGAAAAAGTGGCACTCGTGTCGATGGCGCGACATGGCAAATAGTCGCTCCAAACGTCAGGTCAAGCAAACTCACTCGGCCGACTGCGGTGGAGAGCCGGAGGAGGGGAGGAGCTGCACGGACGCTGACGGGCGGATATGAAGTGCCGTGAGATCGGCAAACACCGCGGCCACGTCGCGCTCATCCATCCGTCCATCACAGCTATTCATCTACAGTAGGCCACGAGTGCTTCGCCGAAGCAACACTGAAACTCGACACTGCCTCTAGCAAGTGGGACCGGACTAGCCCCCCACGGAGGAGACAGAAAGACAATGAAGAATGCTGAAGCTAGATGAATCCTGCTGATAATCGAAGGAGACGGAGAGACATTTGTAGGACATTTATTTATTATTCATTTACTATTAATACACTTCAAGAATTGCTCCAAAAGAAGTGCATCCGAAAAACAAATGTGGATGCTGTAGCCATACCAATAGAAACCTAAACCATGTTAAAAAAAAATAAGACAACAGGTATTTACGGGGAAGATCAGAGTGCATCACGATTTTAGGCTAATCCGCAAACAGTTTTATGAAGAACTACTTCTACGAGTATTTATAAAATAGAAATAGAACTCTGTGGCATTTATTTATTTATTTATTTATTTATTTACTCAAGCCGTAGGCAATAAATCTTCGCGTTGCAAACAAACCAACAAACAAATTCCGAACAATACAAACAAGACAAAAACCGCTAACACATGTTAACTGCTCAGCTAGAAACCATTTCTTCTGCTACGTCTTCAAAATCACATTTAACAGCCTGCATCTGAAGGCATCAGTAGGGATTATCTGAAATCAGTCAATTTTATCTTCGAGCAAGCCAAAGCAATTTTTCCACATCTCAGTTATTAACTCCACAAAACAGAAACGAAAGCTAGCCTATTTCAGCTGCATAAAATTCTTGAATTTCCGTTTTAACAAGGTGATATCCTGAAGAATTTTTCGCGAAAGGCCATGAATCTATGCATTGATTTTCTAAGATTGTGAAAGTTCTGACAATGTTATTTTTAGCAATGAAGTTTCAATATGAAGGAAGTGGTGAGCATTCCATATTTATGAGACTCTTCCTCAATCTATGTACCTGTCACGGTCAGCTTTCTCCGTTTATCAACTCTGATTGTCATACCCTTCTCTTCAGGTCGTTTTGATCCGACACTAGAACATTTGACGCTTATTCTCTTGCTCGTCATAGCGCCACGAAAAGGGCGTGTTCAGAATCGTCTTCACATCCCAGTTGAGCAACGCCTCTTCTTTTTGTAATACATAAAAATGAAAACGTCAACTAGGTCCTTTTCGCTACCACCTTCAAACGAATCTATTAAAGTAGCACTTCCTCGGTGGCTCATCGGTGAAGCGGTGAGATGTTAAAAAGATATAAAATGAACAGGATAAAAAGAAAGAAGAAGGAAGGCAAGGAATGATTTCCCGCAACAATTACCGACATGAGGACCTAAACTATGAAACGAGTAGTGCAAACCAGAAGAACCCGAGGGTAACTGATAACAAAAATCAGAATAACCCTCATCCAAGATCACTGGTGATCCTATGGTTTAGTGTACTTGAACATCGATTTCCTCGTTTGTCGAGCGCCTTGTTATGAAAGCTTGCTAGTTCAGCTCCTCTTTTTGATTTGCCTTTCAGAGAGGTGGAATTATGTTCCTTGAGGACTTACACGTCACCATGCCTGTCTGGTCTCTAGGAAGCCTTGCACTGTTCCCTTTTTGAACGAGGAATAGAACGGAGTTACGTAAAGCTCCACTGTAAAGCCACAACGAACAGATTTTTTCCGTGGTACTCCTGTCATCTGTTCGGCTTTCCCAGAAGAGGAGGCAGATAGAAGGTGCGGACTCTTTCGCACACTCCAAATCAAGGTATTTGGCTCCTCGTAATTAACCTACATGATTGAATGACGACATCACTATAACTCGAAACAACGGATGGTTGGGGACTATAAGGCTGGGAACTTGAAAAAAGTCTTTTCGTAAGCTAATTTAGGGTGTCATCTTTGTAAAACAGTGTATTTTCTATTTCACGGCCGCTGTCGAACAGACAGAACGAAGTGCTTCCTCCTCACCACTAGGAATGGTTCGATACCACCCGCACGGGTCAAGCAATCCTACCATCGTAGATAACATAAAGACATCCTTGGAAGGGATAAAACGTGGGGTTGTTCATTGGATGGCCATCCCAGGGTATTACATGGGCCACGTAGATTGCTTTCATGGTATCCCGTAGAAGCAGAATGCGTGGTGCTTGAAGTAAAAAAGCTGATTAGTCGGTTTTTATCCTTTTTTTATTTTAAGGATACGGTGACGAGTTCCGAAAAAGATGTTAGCTCTTCACATCTACACTCATTGAGTTTACCATCTCAGCTAAATCTATCGACTTATTCCTTTCTGCCAATACGTATTGATTCTTCAGATAGTAATGGTCTCTTCCCCATCAAGAAGAAGAACCTGTAGCGATGCTCAGTGGTCCTGGATAAAAGACTATCCCGCTGCCATTTTAAGCGATATATGGTTCACACTGAACTGTTCAATGTGGTAGAAAACGTCAAGATCTGGAAAGCTCTGAAAGCTGTCGCCAGAATTACAGGAATGTTAGAGGTCACCCTAGTGTCACAAACGTTCCGATGTAAACGTTATGATAGCTGCTTGTGCTTGAGTAGCAACATGAGCCGCACAGAAGAAGCACTCTAGAATCGGGTTCTAATCTGTTTCTCTAACGTCTTCCTATTGTTTCCTAATGTCTTCTAGACACATTACACTTTCTTCTAGTTAAGATAAAATAGGACAAGGTACTGTGTAGCAGATCTCGTAATCCCATTTAATGTTTTTTTTTTGCCGTGGAGACTACATCAGCTACAGTTTTCTAAGATTGTTCCATCTGTAGCTATGGATTCGAATGAACTATTTTTGGATATCCCGATCAGAATCATCCCAAGTTCAGAGACTCGCGAAACTGGCCGCATCCGAACCATCCTAAAATCCAGGATCGGCGAAAATACCAATATCTGAATCATTCAATTATCCGAAGATTCTATCGGATCCAATGTATTGAATGAATCATTTCCGGACATCCAATTCGGATATCCCGATCAGCATCATCAAAAAATCCGTGGTCCACGGAAATAGCGTTTTCCGGATAACCCAATTATCCGATAGTTTTTGATTGGGTCCAATGTATAGCAGCTATGTTATTCCTTTTCTTTTTAGAGTGCTCTGAACTCAAGGGCCTTCCCCTTTTCTTTCTTCGGCGTCAACTAACAAGGGAAGCCCATGAACTTCCCCCAAAGATTCTCAACGTGGCCTATATGGTCTTGTAGGGCATCAGACGAGGATCACAGAACTGTGCTTCGTTTTTGCTACGGGCCACTGGGTGGTCCGGAATTGGCAAAAATGCTATCAGTTCAGAGCGGGTTGATAAGGCATAAGTGACACCTAGAATGGCCCTGTCAGGAACTATTCGAGCTGCTGACCACGAATCTGTCACGCTTTTTCTAAATTATCATTTTGCTTGTACTACTTTTCATCGAAGGTTGAAGTCGAAGGTTGGAAAATGTGTCTGACAACATTGGAGAAGAAAGCGGTCCCTCTAGCGTACACAGCTTTAGTCACCCTTATCTCCCACAACCTGCCGTAATCAACCAAAATTGTAAAAATAGATCTCATATTTGTGAACAGCACCCTAAGTAACCCCCTGATCGATGGTTGAGCGAAAAATTTTCTTTCGACCTCTCCTCGACTTTTTGAGTCGTGAAACGCAGCAGTGCCGGTTATTCTGCGTATACTCCTTTAACATACACATATCCATCGTAACCTTCTGTAATCTATCGTTTCACCGAAATGTCTTGCCAAATACGTGCTCTGCATCCCAAATAACCCTACAGATGAATTTTGGACAAAAATGTTCCACGACCTCTAGAGTAGAGGGAGTGAGTGCAATTGCTCCTATCTGCAATGCCCCTGACCCGTCTCCCGTTAGCGTGTAAGAGAATGTTGAGGAAGAAACACACAGAAAGGCGTCCAACTACACGAGGTGGATAAAATATGCAGTACTTGGGAACAATTAGCTGAAGCAGTGAAAGTTGGGAGAAGAATAGAAAGCTTTCTGTAAAGAAATCCGAAGAACAATGAGCATGTCTTGATGATGGGTCAAACCAATCCTTGTCGATCATGTTCACGAATGAGGTGACAGTGGGGAACACTTCCAAAGTAATTGAGAACGTACCAAAGAGGTCATATTAGGACAGCATCTGACGAGAGCTTCCTCAGCGAGACAAGCATCTTTTAATGGACGCACGATATCGCTCCACGCAACAGAACCAGCTTCTTCCACATCTGACGACAAATTGAAAGCGCGGTTAGGACGCGGAGAAGGTACCCTACCAGAGCCAAAGTGTAATCTTCATTTGCAAAAACGCTAACAGCCACTTAGGACGCAGAAACCCCACCCCCGAAATCGAACCCTCGTCCCCCTCCTGCGAGCCCACCTCGCTATCCGCTCGGCCAGTCGCCACCACAAGCGGCGGCGAATGAATCACTTGAATGTACATACACTGCAGCTTCGTTAAGGAAACATAGGAAATTACTGTAATCAAACTTTAATTTGGGCTTAATACGTATTGTGTCTTCTTTGCCAAAGAGGTTGTTAGGTGGAATATTTATTTTGGCCTGACGTTTCGACCCTGTCGTCTTCGGAGGCCTAAACATGGCTCGAGGCATTAGACTTATACTCTACCCGACCAAGCGCTCCATCCGCGCTAGCATTTTTGACCTAGAGTCAAGAGCACAAAACGAAACCCTGAGATGTAGAGCAAACTCACCCAGAATTCCACCGCTGGCGAGTAGCGATCGCGCTACCACCCAGAGTTAGTCGATGACCAATAGCGACTGGGGCTCACTATGCCGTCATTCCATTGTCATAATGGTGAGGACAGCGGTCCCCCCCCCCTGGTCATTTCATAGCTCGCAGAGCGGTGCAAACGGCAGAAGATCATTCGTGATAGATAAACACTCGTTCCGGTTGTTCACTTCGGTTGTTACGCGCTCCAATAAGATTCCCCTTTGCCTTCCTTTCATCTCTGATGACTTTAGTGCTGCCATGCGAAGGTGTATTCACCGAGCACAGCTGCAGGAGGATGTCGTTCTAGTCGACATACCTTGCGACAGCCTCAGGAAGCAGCTTGTGAGGAATAGGCTTTATGACAGGCAGTGTTTATCAGAGAACTGCGTAGTTTGTCCCAACACTAGAGCTGGTGATTGTATAAAAAGTGGGGCAATTTACGAGATTAAGTGCAAGGAATGTAGCAGTGTTTATATTGGGGGAACTGGGAGACCACTAGGAGTTCGCATCAACTCCTGCACCTAGCTGGTAAGCGACGCTGTAACGTTCTTACACCACTTGGTAAGCATAGGGTCGAGGTTCATGACGGTAACGATTATGATATCGAGTGCAAGATTTTGGCGTACGAGACAGAAATTTCATCAAAAAAAGCGCTCAAAGCGTTCTGGATTTCTAGCAGGAGTCCAGAAATGAACAACCGGAACGAGTGTTTATCTATCACGAATGATCTTCTGCCGTTTGCACCGCTCTGCTAGCTATGAAATGACCAGGGAGGGGGACCGCTGTCCTCACCATTATGACAATGGAATGACGGCATAGTGAGTCCCAGTCGCTACTGGTCATCGACTAACTCTGGGTGGTAGCGCAATCGCTACTCGCCAGCGGTGGAATTCTGGGTGAGTTTGCTCTACATCTCAGGGTTTCGTTTTGTGCTCTTGACTCTAGGTCAAAAATGCTAGCGCGGATGGAGCGCTTGGTCGGGTAGAGTATAAGTCTAATGCCTCGAGCCATGTTTAGGCCTCCGAAGACGACGACAGGGTCGAAACGTCAGGGCAAAATAAATATTCCACCTAACAACCTCTTTGGCAAAGAAGACACAATACGTATTAAACGACAATGCCGAGGTTTCAAGATGAGAGAACTTGGAGTTTAATTTGAGCTCCAAACCTTCTGTAAGTTAAGTTTAGAGCACGACAGGGCCATTCCAGGTGTCACTATTGCATTGTCAACCCGCCCTGAAGCGGTACCATTTTTTGCCATTTTCGGACCATCCAGTGGCCCGTAGGAAAAACGAAGCACAGTTCTGTGACCCTCGTTCGTTGCCCTACAAAACCATATAGGCCACGTTGAGAATCTCTGGAGGAAGTTCATGGGCCTCCCTTGTAAGAACTAAAAACGGAGGACATGAACAAGTCCATAAGAAGGCTATAAATCACTACCTATTTGCCTATCTCCAACAGTGCCTAATTGTAAAGGCTAGAAATTGAAGCCCCCGCCCGTACACTCTGGTTGCTGGTCCAGAGAAGTTGCAAATAGGGTCCAAACAGCGTCCCGGTCCCATCAATGAGTGCGGCGCTTGACGTGTTGCCGGCGGTGTTCCCATGTGTGCCGAGTGAATCACTTCCGAAGGCGACCGTCAAACACTCTGCTTGTGGTCCCCGCCTGACTCAGCCGGCGACGCAGAGAAAGACGGAACCGATGGGTACTGGCCAGAGTTCTCGGAAACCCCGACAGTTTCCCGTGGAATCGTGTGGAGTGCTGCGGTTGGCTCTCATGAAAGATCAGGAGAATAGGATCCTCTGAAGCAACATGAGGCTCTTCTGGAATGGAATGGGAAATGACATTGTGGGAAGCGTTGTGCAAACGATGTAGCGCCCCACCTCGGCTCCGTTTCGACTGTATTGATGTATTCCACTCGGAAACGACTCTTCTGGGCATTCTGCCCTTATCGAGCCACTCTCGAATCGATTTCCACCTTTATGTGAAGGTGCTGTTTCTTCATTGGTACCATTTCTCTACCTCTATGAACTCTTCATTCATCATGCAATCCGGAAATTCCCTAGAATCCGACCGTAACTTCAGCCACATGCTTTTGGATGGATGAAATTTTCTAAAAGCTGCTCAATTTTTCAGTTGTACCATAAGCACGAGTAAGACTCTCGAAGCTAAAACAGTGGATATGTAAGGATCGTCAGCGGTTCCTGAGCGGCTTGACATTTTTTTTTCTTCCTTAGGTTGGTTTGTTCTTTTTTAAGTTCTAGAATATGATTATTGCTTTTATTGAACAAGAAAAGAAACCAACCTCTGAAACCCCCACAAAATCGGTAGAGGACTTTCTGACCAAAAAAAATTAGGTGTTTTAATAGAAAAAGAAAGCCGGATTTTTATTTTTTAAATATATTCCGGTCTAACAGCAAAGTGACAGTTTTGAAAGTAGTTAGTGGTTATAAAGCCTTATAAATTACGTATAATAAGTAATTTTAATAGTCGAAATGGTGCCATTCAATCTGCCTTTAATGAAAATTGGTAAAGAATAAGAAAAAATATTTGAGTTACAAGTCAGAATAAATCCAGGTCAAATTATTCCCATCAAAATGTGCTATGGAAATCAACTCCAAAAAGCAGTTTCCTTTTGTCAAGTATTGTTCAGTGAAATGATAGGAAGTTACTCTAAAAAGTGACCATTCATTCAGGGCGGCTTCGTGATACACTGACTAGTCGTTTATGTGGCCTACATGCTGGGGGAGACGTACCAAAGCAATCAGTCCGCATAGAATGAACACGTAACCTAGAAGGGCGTGTGCGGTCCGTGTTCTGATTGGCTGGCGTGTGTTCGATCGGTAGTTCTGATTGGCTTGGGCGATCCCGCTTCCTCATTAAGGCCAAACTGACTATTAACACCGTTTATAGTACTTTGTGTACAGTACTTCTGTGCGAACCTGTATCACCTGTATCACCTGTCGTCCCGTTCATCTTCGATTTGCTCGAGCGGGCGCCAGCAGCGTCTCCATTCGTCCCTGTCGAGTGCCAGAGTGGTCCAATGGATCCTACTCGCTCGAGGGACACGAAGAGCGTCATATCGGTGGTCTGTGCGAACCTTTTAGGTTGTAACGAAATGAATGGCACTGAACCACTGTAAATTTAAGCAGTTAATATCTCGGCTTGTAGGCAAGCTTATTAATCGAAATAAAAACCTTCTGATTCTACACATCTTTGCCAACGTGACACAAGCTTTTTTATCCCAGTAGCATAAAAATCGGAAGTTCTGGAATTGACGAAATCTTCGAAGGCACTTTCGGCATCCTGTTGGTATTTGAATATTTTCCCTACCAAGAAGTCGCCAAGATGCTTGAAGAAATGGTAATCTGTTGGGGAGAGGTCGGGAGAAAACGGAGCATGTGGTAGAGTTTCAATGCTCAGCTCATTCAATTTCTGCAACGTCATTCGTGCTACATGGGGGCGAGCATTGTCGTGCAGAAGGAGAACTCGCCTTCGGTTTACCAAGGCCGGCCGGATATCCTTCAACTTTTTCATCATTTCTTCAATTTCAATGCAGTACTTCTCTGCCGTGATGGATTCACCGGGAGGGAGGAAGCTGTGGTGAATAATTCCCAGCGAACACCACCATACTGTCACCATTACTTTCTTTTGGTGCAATTCCGGCTTCGCGAAAACCTTGGGGCTCTCATCGCTGTCCACCCACTGTGCTGATCGTCGCCTGTTGTCGTATCCATTATCCATTTCTCGTCACAGGTCACGATGCGATCAAGGAATGGGTCCGTTTCGTTCCGTAGAAGCAGTGCGGACGAGATCTCATATCGTCGGTTTCTCTGCTCCTCAGACAGCTCGTGAGGCACCCATCTTTCCAGCTTTTTGGTCTTTCCAGTTTCCTTCAGATGCCGGGTAGCTGTGTTGTGACTGACGCCAAGAACCTTCGCTATCTCCCTGGTACCTTTGTGTGGATCCTCCTCTACCACATCTCTCAGCTTGTCCTCATCAACATCACTTTGCCTCCCACGACCTTCATGTTCCTCCAAGCTCTCATCTCCATTCCAGAACTTCTGATACCAACGATACGCCGTCCGAATTGTGGAACATCCTTGACCGAATGCGGCGTTGATCTTCTCGCCCGCCTCCTTAGCTGTAGTGCCCAGCTTGAATTCATACAAGTAAATGCCTCGGATTACCCTTTTGTCCATCTGCAAAAAAGTCAATAAAACTCTAAAGTTTTTCCACTTTTACATAGAAATTTTGGTATTCTCCGGTAGAGCAAAGTTTGCGCTTCTAAATGATATGCCACATGTTACGGTTTGTTCTTGATCAAACGCGTAAAGACGCGCCAAAAAATGGCGCGAGCCAGTGCCATTTAATTCGTTACAATCTATTAGTTTATTAAAAGGACCAACTTGTTGAGCGTCAATGGAGGCGTACACGTGTTCAGAGAATTTAAACCCTTATCATATTTGCCCTTCAATTTTTTGTTTTTTCTCAAATAGAGGGCGTTTGTTTTATCATAAGTAGCTCTTCTGATGTAACACCTGGAGCCTAACACCATATCCTGTTTATTCTATTAAGGCCGGTTTTAAAAGACAGGAAAAAAGCAGCTATCCCATCAAAGTGTTGCTAGCTCAGATGTCTCCTGAGGTCGCTGCCTGATCCATGATTCTTCCTCGTTTGACTGAACTTCTTCCCCCCCCCCCCCTAATGGGCAATTTAAATGTGTATTTTGGCTATACAATGACTTGTGGTGGCCTCCCGATGAACAAGGCAGTCATACATAGACGAGGCTGGTACCAATTCATCAACTTCTGAGAAAGGGAAGACTTGGTTGGCCCGAACCCAGAGTCCTGGAATCGGATGCACACGAAAGCCAGCGCATTCTCCGACTATGCTACATACCACGCGCCTCCCAAATATTGTTTAGGTCATCTACTAGAAAACTCGGAGATGACCTAAATAAGACCTAGAGACGCTTCCCATCACGAAGTGACAAAGGCGACATAAATGCTGTGCTAAGGCACTAAGGCTGGGAAGAAAAGGAAGGTTTTCATTCATGCCTGAGGGGGGGGGGGGAGCGCCAGACAGAAAGGATAGCTCAAGGCTCAGTGGAATGAGCTCGCACACAACTTCGAGGATGAAACTCCAAGAAAGCAATGAATCGCTGAAGCTTTGAGCGGCACCTATAGAGGTTGTAAGCTGCTAGATGGATTGCGAACAAAACTCTTGCACCTGGCGAGGCTCGAACCCACACACTAGGAGAGTGGTGAGCGCCTCGTGGCTGTTATGTGCAAATAAACGGCGACGGTGGTGTAAGGTGTTGTAGGTTCGAGTCCCTCTTAGTGCAGAAATTTTGTTCGCAACCGGAACATCCATCTAGCAACTGCTTGCAGGCCAAAGGTTTTCCTCATCACCAGGTTTCATTCTGATTAACTGATTTGGTAAGAAAAATATCCACCCAATAGCTAAAGGTTCTTACCGAACTAGACACTCAGTTCCCCGAATTGAAGAACTTCAACTCCAGCAATGCCTTTCTGTAAAGATCAACATGTTTGGTTTACTCGAAGTTTTGATCCATTAATCTAAGAAAAGAAAACCACCCTCGATTTGAAGATCTCCCTTCCTGGAGCTTCTCTCGGCAGAAGCGGTGTAAAATAGAGGAGCGCCGTAAAAATAAAGGATAAGGACGGTGTTACTCAATCATCTTTGGGATGCGCCACCCATTCTATTTGTACGGGACGTCGTGGAGGCGTGTAGAATGCGTATTTGGCCATGCAATGACTTGCGGTGACCAGCCGATGGACAAGTCAGCGCTTTATCCTTTCCAGGTACGTCTGGTACCAATTCACCGACCCCGGAAGGATGGAAGGCTTGTTTGGCCTGGGCGGGAAATCCGAACCAGGAGCTTTGTATCGAGTGCACACGACAGTCGTCACCTCCTCCGACCGCGCTACACGCGCCCGAGGAGGAGCGCCGTAGGGTCAATTAAAGGCTCCACTCGGCACGCAACACAGCTATCTCTTCTATGCCTCGATATCAAGAAAACGTGATGGTGTCGTGCTCGATTAACCATCTGACCTTGAAGGGGTTTGTTCAGAAGTACAGGATTCTTCAAAAATTTTTGGTTTCATGCACAAGATATAGTGGAGAAGTGGCATTCAGGCTTGTACTCGTCCGAGAAGATCGGGAAGTCCCAAGAACAGAGGGTGCTCCCTGCTGAAGTACTACGCATGGAGTCTGCTGTTGAGTGCCGTGAAGGAGGACTAGGTTGGTCCAAAAACACTGTCGAATATAACCTGCTACATTTAAGTTGAAAGATCTTCGACTGAGTATGCCAGCTTATCGAGTCAGCTAGAAAACGTGCAGAGTCTGCATGTCTTTGCACATAAGGTGTTTTGGATAGCGTTTTGCGTTCGTAAAAGACTATTATACTTCTGGTCGTGTAATATTCGTATATGGGCTGCAAGTGCGTTTAGTGAGTAGCCGCTATCTTTAGAATAAGGAGAAAGGACGGCGTTATTCAATCCCTTCTGGGATGCGCCACGCATTGTACTTCTACGGGATATCGTGGAGGCGATTTGAATGCGTATTTGGCCGTACAATGACTTGCGGTGGCCAGCCGGTGAACAAGTCAGCGCCTTCCCAGACAAGTCTGGTAACAATTCACCGACCCCGGAGGGATGGAAGGCTTGGTTGGCCTGGGCGGGAAATCCGAACCAGAAACCTGGTATCGGGTGCACGCGACAGCCGGCGCCTCTTCCGACTGCGCTACACGCGCCCAAGTATAACACTAATTTCTAGAAATTTTCAAACCTTTTTGCTATGGATAGCTAATCCTAGACCGGAGTGATTCGTTACGCCCACCAACGCGTTGAACTTCGGACTTCTTCGTAAAAGCCCTGAACGACCGCTATGACGCTCTTCGGGTCCCTCGAGCGAGGAGGATCCACTGGAGCACTCTGGCACGCGACAGGGACGAATGGAGACGCTGCTGGCGCCCGCTCGAGCAAGTCGATGATCAACGGGACGACAGGTGATACAGGTGGGATTTCTTGAAAAGAGAAAGCTTAGTCCGTCCGGAGTTGAACTCCGTACCTATTATTGCTAGGTGTGGAATAATCGAAGGTCCTCCTCGGCAGCTCCGCAAGCCCATGGTGTTCTTCTACCTTTACCCCACCGAGATTGATGAATCGGGCCATGAATTCTGTTTTTAAGGGTTTTCTTTGATTTCCTTTGTTGAGACCATGTTCCAGTGGAAACTGCAGAGCTGGGTATAATCTTGAGAATGAGGTCCATCCTAACAGAATCTGATGAAAAACCACAATTTCAGTTATTTCTGTTAGTGCGCCCGATACCAGGTTCTTGGTTCGTATTTCCGCCCAGGCCTATCAAGCCCTTAATCCCTCCGGGGTCTGTGAATTGGTACCAGACTTCTCTGGGAAAGACAAGGAGCCGACTTATTCATCGGCTGTCCACCGCAGCTCATTGTATGACCAAATACGCACTCAAATCGCTTCCACAATATCCCGTAGAAGCTGAATGCGTGGCGCATAAAAGGGATTGAGTAACGCCGTCCTTTTTTCTTTATCCTGCATGTTAATTCTGGCCACATTTGCGTTTATTTTTAGCTGAGAAGACGAGGTTGCCTTCTTTGTTCTGATGCATAGTTAGAATTCACAGCCTTAAAATTTCGAGGAAATTCTTTCTCAACGGCAACCAAAAACCGTTAGGTGCTACGCCATTCCTGATGCGAAACCTGCTGACCATTGCTGGCAAAAAGGGCACTTTTATAGCTCGGCACACAAGCCCTCGCCCGGCTCGACCCGACCTGTGGCCCGTCCGTCGAGCATAGGTGTGCCGCAGCAGCAGCAGAACGACGACAAGGAGTGCCAAGTTTACCCAAGTGGGCGGACTGTGCGCCGCGACGCTCCCCGTCCGTACCGACGTCGGAGGCGGGTCGCCCTGTTCCGAGCACAGTACGCCATTGACACTCCACGACCAAGTGCTTCGGCATCCGTACACCGGCGTATTTACTCTCCCCTCGGACTTCCTTAGCCACTTCGCTGGGGTGACCTTTTCCTTCCTATTCCTGGCTGGTACGGTAGGTTGCGCCGTCATTCCTAGGCCTTCGTTCTTTGGGTTTTCGTCGGATTCATGGTTGTCCTTTGCACCTGTGCCTATTGTGCTCTTGTCTTCTTCGCAGGACCCACCACATACCTGAAGCGGTGTTGAGCAAGGCAAGATGTTGGCATAGCTGAAGCACTGTTTCTCAGCTATGCTACATGAGGCCACGCACGGCACCAGCTAACCACTTGCCCCTGTCATCGACTTCATCCTTTGTTTTGTTGCAGATCTTCGTTTGTTTCGATTTATCCAGTAGGAATACTTGCCTGCGTTTGCTTTAGTCTTCCAAGGTAGAACATCACCTTTAGACCTAAACAGCATTTTGTTGCAGTATGTCCAGGTATAATAGCCAGATTTAGGAGTAGCTGCTTAGTACTAGGTCCTGTATAACACCTGCATCACCTTTTGTCCCGTGGATTATTCGAGTTTCTCGAACTGGCGCCAATAGCGTCTCCATTTGTCCTTGTGGCGTGCCAGAGTGGACCAATGGACTTTCTTTCCGCGATGGGCACGAAAGGCGTCATATCGTTCGTTCAAAGTCATGTCTTCGTGAAAGTACCAGGAACAAATGGAAAAATCCGGAATTAACCAAAAAAATTGTTCGATCTACCCTAGTGGTAAGGGGTGTTTCACTCCATCTTATTGTCGACGGCTGCAGAATTGAAAGTAAACTATTTCACAACGGCGATACCCTGATCTAACGTACTGTAGGGTCTTCCTCTACAATCTGCAAGTCAGATGGGGCCACACCGCTTGAGTTCGCCTCGTTTTCAAAGGTGCGCCCCCACCGATTAGGATAGTGCCGAAATTTCGCTTTAGGCATACTTCTAAACATAGACATTAAAACCAAATTTAAACTGTTTTTAGTAGCTCATATAGCAACGAGTGCGTGTATAGCGCAGTCGGAGGAGGAGCCGGCTGTCGCGTGCCCCCGATACCAGGCTCCTGGTTCAGATCTCCCGCTTAGGCCATCAAAGCCTTCCATCAGTCCGGGGTAGGTGAATTAGTATCAGACTTGTCTGGAAAGGATAAAATGCTGACTTTCCCATCGGCTGGCCACCGTCAAGTCATTGTACACGCACTCAAATCCCCTTCACGATATCCCGTAGAAGTAGAATGCGTGGCGCGACCCAAAAGAGATTGAGTACTCCATCCCTTATCCTCTATAGCAAGTAAATAGGTACGCCAGACCAACAAGGCTCATTTTTCTCACCGATCGTATCGCTGATGGCCTGAGATGGTTTGGGTTTCTTCTTTGTTGCGTGCCAAAGTACCCCCACCCAATTAGGACTTAGCACTGGAGCAGCGAATTTCCGACGACTTCGCCCTCGCCCACAGTGTCTCTATTCCCCGATAATCTACAAACTTTGGATGGCTGCTCTTCTCCTTGTATGTGAACCATGGCGCATGATTGGGCAGTCGGAAGAACCGCCATCAGCTGTACTCCGATCCAAGGATTTAGGCTCAGTTCACCTGCCCAGCCCAGTTAGTCTCCATGCCATTGACGTCGGCAATTTAGTGCCAGAATGGCTTGGTAAGGAAAAAACGCTGACCTGTTCGTTGAGTGCCGACCGCAACATTGTGTAGGCCAAAGCTGCATTCAAATCGCCTCCACAATGTCCCGTAGAAGTAAAATGCGTGACGCATCTTGCGAATGCCAACTTCTAGTTCACTTATCAGCCATATTAGTCCGACCATCCCTCGCTCGATTCCCCACTGACCGCGTGTTCGACATGGTTCGGTAAAGCAGGCCTACGAGACGTATATTAACGACGGAAAATGTGGGATCGAATGGGCACGAAGCTGGACATTGTTCGTCTTCTGGATCTATCCTAGTCGGGAGGTGGCAACCGTACAGTGCCAACTGTGTACGTCATCCGGTGCCACAAAACCATAACCCTGAAATTTTATGAAAACCCTCGAATCGTGGGAGAGCAGCTGAAGCTCTCGTGAAAACTCAAAGAAGGGAAGTAACCAGCTGGTAAGTAGCAGTTCACTATGTGCTTCCCTCCCATTAGGATAGATCTGGTCTTTTTGGTTACCTCTTCGACGAGAAAGTTCCAAGACCGTTTATTTGCTCTCCTTGTTAAGTTTGATTACTATCATATTGCGACGTAGGCAGCTGGGTAAACGACCGAGGTAAAAGCCATGTAAACCTTCAAAGTTTTCATTACTTGGCAAGCGTACAACCCAGAACGGAAAGCAAACCTCTCCCACTTCCCTTTGAAGATTAGACTGCCCATCCTTTTCGTAAAATTTACCTGAATTTGAAAACCTTCGCCTAGTAACTGAAAATCATGGGTCTTTCAAACCAATATCTTCCAATAAAAGGATAAAGGATAAAGGACGGCGTTACTCAATCCCTTCTGGGATGCGCCAGCGCATTCTACTTCTACTGGATGTCGTGGAGTTGACATGAATGCGTATTTGGCCATACAATGACTTGCGGTGGCCAGCCGATGAACAAGTCAGCGCTTTATTCTTCCCAGACGAGTCTGGTACCAATTCACCGGCCCCGGAGGGATGGAAGGCTTGGTTGGCCTGGGCGGGAAATCGAACCAGGAACCTGGTATTGGGTGCACGCGACAGTCGCGCCTCCTCCGACTGCGCTACACGCGCCCATCTTCCAATATTGTTATTTAAATAAGGATTCATTGCTAACAATTTAATTCGCTAAGTGGTAATATTTGAACTGCGATCGACAGCCACTGAGTATTGACAGATGTCTAATTATAAGTGTACGATTTGAAGCAAAAATGCATTTTCAAGATGTCAATCCTTTAATTGGAAAATCTTCCTGTCTCTCCCCATCGTTGGCTACACAATTAAAGAAAAACCACAAGTTCAGGTCCCGATTCACAAAGTAAGTTTTTGCTAGCCATAAAATCATGATTTAGAACATATCGCCTCGTTCATTCTTACAGATATCCGCTGGGTGACAGATAAGTTCCAGCTGCGATATTTGAGGAGTTCTCCAGTAGCATGTATGTATCACCAAAAAAGTTTTACCAGTTTATTAAAGGGGGAACACAAATCTACATGGACTTTTCGAAGTGTCATCTTTTTGATTTTCGATAGGCTTTAAAATTAGAGGGAATCAAAATTGCCTCGAGCAGATCACTCTTCAAGGAGTCTACGGAGAAGTGTTGGATAGAGCACGGCTTGCTCTCCAGAACTAACCAGAAGAGATGAAATCTGGGGCGGATTCATCAACCAATGACTTACAGAGTTCAACAGAGAAGTTACGGCTGAAAATCCTGAAAACGCGACTTAACAGCAATCTTTACGGTGAAATCTCTGTGGAATTCCCTGTAAAAGATGCTACGTAGCACGCTCCGGCTCCCGCTCGAATTCTAGACTCCGTTACTTTCATAGCGTTTTTGATGAATCAGAATTCTCCAATATCCTTGAAAGAGCTCGTCGCAAGGAGCCAAGGAGAACGGGCTGCATGAGCAGGAGAATGTGCCACTCGCTGTTTCCGCACTACAGGGTGGCCCACATGAAGTGTTACGCGCTACAAAACTCGAAAATTTCTATCTTTTTCTGTGCTTTGCTGTGGTGTTATTCGTTTTCTCCGTATCCTTTAGTCCACCTATGGCTAGTCTTATTCTCCGTTTCTAGGTAAACATGGTTTCGCTTAAGGATCGTTCAGCAGTAGTCGCTATGTTCAAACGCGGGTTGTCCGTTTCCACGATTTCAAAGATACTCAAACTGCATCGGATTCAAGCACACCGCGTCATCCAACGTTTCGAAGAGACTGGAGTGATCGAAAATCGTGCGAAAGGAAGACCACGACGAACTGCAAGAACTTCTGCCCTTCCGAAGGTCGTCAAAGACAAGTTACACCGACATCCTGCAATAAACATCAGGAAGCTAGCTAAAGAGCGCAGCGTAGGTCGTTCTACTAGTAAACGACTGATCAGGGATGATCTGTGATTGTACCCCTATAAATTCGCCAAAGGACATCACCTCAAGGAAATGAAGGCCTCAGGATTGGAGAACTGCAGAGAGATGAAGGCCCTTACGCGCGGTGACAAGCGCGACCAAGTTCTCTTCATAGACGAGAAGATATCTACCGTCGAACCACTCAAAACGCGCAGTATCAACGGAAACTGCTGCCAAAAGGACCCGCAAGAGCCGAAAACATCGGATGAGCTCATTTCCCACAGTCCTTTATGGTATGGGCTGGAATATCGGGCCTGGGCAAGTTTAAGCTTGTTTTTATTCAAAAAGAAGTTAAGATCAATGCCGAAATCTAGGAGAAGCAAATCCTGGAGAACGGTGTAATACCTTGGGCACAATAAAATGCTAGGGACATGAACTTGACCCTCCAGCAATATTGGGCACCAGCTCACGGTGCCAAAAGGACCTTTGAATGGTGTGAGACCAATCTTCCAGTTTTGTGGACGAAGGAGGTTTGGCCTTCAAACTCACCCGATCTCAACCCAATGGGTTTCGCTATCTGCTCAATCCTGCTCTCTCAGACACAGTTCACTGTGTTTGCCGAAAAGAGCTCTGGAGAAGGCATGGGACGAAACTTCACCTGGAATAATCGCGCGCATCCTCTGGATTTTTCAAAAGAGATTCGGCGCTTGCGTGGAGCTAAAGGAACCCATTCTGAATGTGATGTATGATATTTTATGCAGAATTTTCTTGTCTTTCCAATGATCGCACACTTTCTTATTTTAGTTGGTTTGTGCAAAGTTGTATATAGTTTCCCGAGTAACACTTCATGTGGACCACCCTGATTCCTTAGCCCAGTTCTCCACATAACTGCGTCCTGAAATGTTCTCTCGATAGCGCTTTGCATACATCTCCACGCCTCTTTTAAGGAACACGAGAGGCGTTTTTTCCGGTTGCGCACATTCCTCCCTAAGCCATGACAGATGTGAGAAAATTAGGAAGGAGGGTGACTACCGGGCAATCAGTAAAAATT
The DNA here is from genome assembly GCA_947396885.1 of Heligmosomoides polygyrus polygyrus. NCBI lineage: Eukaryota > Metazoa > Nematoda > Chromadorea > Rhabditida > Heligmosomidae > Heligmosomoides > Heligmosomoides polygyrus. The sequence goes on along the minus strand of OX377202.1, from coordinate 103,020,915 downwards.
GACGAATCCTCAATAATTCTTCAGGAGCAGCGGATCATTGTGCCTGCTCAATAGAAGAAGCCTTCCCGTCAGTGAAAAGTTCTCGGCGGCGACCACCGTCTGCTATAAAGCGGAGCAACTTCCTCGTCTTCTCTTACCTACAATACCGCTCCTGGTTTTGGTTTTTGGTGGAATAAACGCCAAAAACAGGCCATAACTTTCTCATAACTCCCTTCAAAGTACTACCCAAAAAAAGGTTACGATCAGAATCTGTGAGTGATTTATCCAGTGATGTATGGTATCATACAGAGGTTTTAGAAAGATATAAAGAAAGGGTTCACTTTAGACACAAAACTTTCATTCAAGGATAAAGGATTGGATAAATGACGGCGTTATTCAATTCCTTTTGGGATGCGCCACGCATTCTACTTCTAGGGATATCATGGAGACGATTTGAATGCGTATTTGGGCATACAATGACTTGCGGTGGGCAGCCGATGAACAAGTCAGTGCTCTATCCTTTCCAGACAAGTCTGGTACCAATTCACCGACCCCGGAGGGATGGAAGGCTTGGTTGGTCTAGGCGGGAAATCTGAACCAGGTACCTGCTGGTATCGGTTGCACGCTACAGTCGGCGCCTCCTCAGACTGCGCTACACGCGCCCCATTCAAGGATCGCTGTGAAATATTATTATACATTCGTTATTATTTATTCCTATAAAAAACACACTTTCTCTTCCTTGAGATGATGATGGGCACGACAACATATCGCCCACTTCTGAAAAGCCCTTACCAATTTGCAAACCCAGTGGAAGATCCGTTCTATCTAGTCACGGATCTGACCTCAATCGACTTCTCCTCTTACTGTCAGTCCCCTTCTATTGCCTTCTTTAGCGTGGAGATCATACGTAGAAGCTCAGACACCATCCTCCTTCCTTTAACTTCATGCTTTATAGTGGCTTTGAAATGGTAATTTTTTGGTTTTTGAATTTATTAGGTTGGCGGTAGTGAAAGTTCTAGCGGTCTTGGCTGATCCACCACTTCAAACACTCATAACTTTCTTCATACTCCCCGGTTTCAGTCCAAATAAGCACCATTCGAATCAGCATACTTTTAACAAGGCGGCTGTAGTTGATTAAATCCACCAGCGAAAAAACTGGGTGGTCGAGATGCAACAAATTCTAGGAAGGCTGTTATTGCGTGGTTCTGCGAAGGTTCTACCAGCAAGGAAGTCCGAAGTGCTCATAAAGGTGGTAATCTGTTCGCGCAATGTCTGGCATGCATGGAGGCTGAGGAAGAACTTTAACTCCTAGTTCGTTTAATTTTCGCCAATCAAAATCTGGTCTGCAAATCGTGTGGGCGGTCATTGTCGTGCAGAAGAATGATACCTCCACCGTTAACCGTGTCTGCTGCATCTCATGCAATTTTCGGCACACCTCATCGATTTCGCCACATCAGGACTCCGCTGGTTCGGCGTGGTTCCAGAAAGTTGAGGTGAATCACGCCAGTCGTCGACCACTACACGATGGCGCTGCTTTTTCTGTTCTTTTTTCTGGTGGGATTTCGGCTTAGGAAAGTGCCTGGGGAGTTTGTCGACATCGTACAGAACCCACATTGCATCACCTACCAAGACTCTAACCCAAACAGGTAAGCGATCTGTACGTTTAGTCGACTGTGCCATACGTTCTCAAATAACTCTAAAACACAGGAAAAGAGTCATAAATAGACTTTATTCAATCCGACACATCTATGTAATAACAAGTGCTATAGCTAACGACGAGTAAGGACACTTCACTAGATAGAAAGGAACATCAAAGGCACAGACACACACACAGCTATACACATTGAGCAATTGGTCGCGCGGGTGGCCGCCTAATCTCGAGTGGCGAGTGGTGTTTTGGCTACTTCGGAGACAGACACAAACAGATGAACACACAGAAAAATCGATAACACAAACCAATACGACCCTAATGGAAGTCGTTAAGGGACTAGGATACAATGTATAGATTAAAGCTTTCTCCAAACAAGTCTGACTCATTGAGCAAATACAATTCGAGGGCTAATTCGAGGGTACATATGTGGACCAGAATTGACAATATCGAACAGACTAATCAATAAATCGACCAGCAATTTGGATAGGTACCGGCAATTGGTGCGATCTTTGATTGGCGATCTTTGATTTGGGAAGAGATTCGTGAAGAACTAGGTCTTTTTAATAAATTCTTGAGCTGTGAGCAAGTGTGACAGTCAGGGTATTCCTAACCCACATAGGGGTTAGGAAAGCCTAATAAAGCAGAGAAAATGAGAGAAAACACAGAAGCATCAAGTATTCGTCATCGCGTTCGTGAGTACATATATCGAGCCAGAAAGCTGGGTTCTCCGCATCAACGACCTTCAGGTCTAACCCATATAGGGGAGATGGCTAAATTTGAGATACTTTATTTGGTTTATTTTGTGTATGACCTGGATTTTTTATTTAAATAGTCAATTATAGTTTTAAATCCTCAAAAACTCGAATTCTGATCTACTGCAGTAATAAATATAGCTAATTCAGGGTTTTGTATAACGGTCACCTTTCCAGTACTAAGGTTATTTGCAGCGGGGTGCCGCAGGGCTCAGTTCTTTCTCCAATTCTTTTCAACATCTACACCAGGGAAATCCCAGCTCTCGTCAACTCAATGGGTGTAACGTGCAGGGCCTTTGCCGACGATCTCAAAATTTATAGTGCTGTACCTGATTCTCTGCACACGGAAAGGATTCAAGCAGCAATAACGCAAGTCGTCAAATGGTCTCAATCTCATCAACTTCCTTTAGCCAAAGGTAAATGTAAGGTACTACACCTGGGAAGTATAACGTGCGAACCCCTTACTTTATCGAAGGTAATCAACTCGAGCAGGTATCGGAAGTGAAAGACCTTGGATTTATTATTACAGATAATTTAGATTTTGGCAAGCATTGTAATGAAATAGCAACAACAGCCTTGCGTAAAGTATGCAATCTCTTCAGGTGCCTCAGTACAAGTGATGAGCATACTTTTCTCAAAGCTTACAAAATCTATGTGCGCCCCGTCCTCGAGTATGGGACGCCGGTATTCAGTCCCCTGAAAATGAAAGACATCGATGCCCAGAGAGAGTTCAGAACAGCTTCACGAGGAAACTTTTTCTTAGGTCTAGAAAATGTAGCTACCGGTCAATCCCGGATAGCAGTGAGCGGCGCAGGGCGCTCGGTTTGGAGTCGCTTTTTTCACGTAGGGAAAAATTTGATCTTCTTATGGTATTTAAGATCTTGCACGGTCTGGTGCACCTTGGCGGAGGCAGTTTCTTCACAGTCAGGAGCTCAATTACAAGGGGCGCTGCTGTCAAGCTACATTACCCCAGGGCTAGAGCCTCAGTGAGGGCCAACTTCTTCGTTTGTAGAGTGGGCGCCGAGTACGCCAAGTTAAGCAAACGGTTCCAAATTCCCGCTAACCTTGCAGGTTTCAAAAAAATGGTGGCTAAATCTTTCGAATGTTACAGTTGATCAAGCAAAAAAAAATTCCGGTCTCAGGCAAGTCGATGGCCTGATTCTTCGTATGCCTTCATATTTACTTTCTTCTTTGCTCCCGCTGGCATCTTTTATTTTCTTTCTATCTTATAACGTTGTTTTATCCTCCGTATTCATTCCGTAGTTCCCTTTGTCAAGTCACTTTGTTATTGGTTGCGATAATGAGCTTGCTCACATCGTTTACTTTACATGTGCTTGCCCACATGTCCGAATAAATAAATAAATAAATAAATTTTAATCTGGGGCAATAAGTACACTGATGTGTAACGCTGTTATAAAAAGGTTACTGTGGATTTGCATCATATAGCTCATCATACTGTAGCACAACTACAAGCGGATACGGTAACAATCCACCTAAACAGTTCAGTGGACAGCCAGGTAAATTTTAATAAATAAACGGTCTTAAATCATAATTCCCATAATTTTTTTCAACTAATGGTCCTTCTGTCAAGTTACCAAGTTCCTGCAAATAAGACTGCTAAGGATAATCTTCTTAAAAACTCTTAAAACCCCTTATTCCAGTGATCCTTGTAGGTCTAAATATTTGAATCCCTAGCTTCTAATGGCTCTACCTACAAAGAATAAGGCGTTTAGAGAAACAATGGCGTCACTTGACTAACAAGCGATTACCGTAACCGCTCACAAGGTTACGGTAGATAAGCGTACTGCGTTCTGTTCACGCCGTTGCGGCATTCGTAGTCCCATATTCGATTCTCGTTCAGGTCCACGACACGAACTCCTTCAGCGAATCGCACCTGAACGACAATATTGATCCATTTATCGATTATCACCACAAAAATCAATCGGAAAGTGGATTTCCACCAGTGAAAATCGAACTAGCTCATTGAATAATACACGCCGTGGTCAACCAAAGTATTTATAATGTTTCATTCGCCTCCTTTTTCGCGGTTCATTGGTAGTTCTATTGAGTCCACTGAGAATGATATGCTTCTATCGACATATCGATTAGATATCGATTACATATTGATATGCTTCAATCGACATATCGACCGAATACACATCTGGTCACTATATCGACCATTCTACTCTAATTCTGATCTACTCATAATAAATATAGCCAACTAAATTTTAACCCGATGTAATAAGTATACACTGACGTGTTTATCAGTGAAGCTCATGATGGTTCTCCCTTCTCGTATTGATCTATATATCGATCGATTGACTATTGTTATTCACGTGACAGATAATCGATATATCGATTAACATACACCAAAGCGCTATGACTCACCTCCATCTTGATGTTCGAATAGTCGACTTTGGTGTTTGGATAGCACACCTCGTGAACCGATCGCCAGTAGTTTTGAGCTATTTCGGCGGAGCAGCAGTCGTCCTGAAATCAGGAACTCGACATCAACTCAAGAGAGATTGCTTCTGAAGAAGTGAGCACCTCATTCACAAAGTGCTCGTAACAACACTTGCTGAAGTCCATAGTGCTGGCCGGTCCAAGAGCTTGATTCTCGTCTTCGCAGCAACGGAACCGTGCCTGAATTCGCGACTTTTACCCTGCAGTCATAATAACGATAAAGCCTACTCCTGTAAGCGGGTTAGTCTAAGAGCTCGTCAGCATGACCCTCGATGAAAAGTCAGTAGATGTGAAGTCTTGTAGTAGGAATGAAGAACTCTACATATGCAGGAGATACCGACACTTGGAGCGACCCTGCGAAGGTTAAAGTCAGTCCGCAGAAGCCTGCCACGAACTGGCCAAGATCTGCCTTCTTTTGGTGCAGCTCTAACGCACTAATTCGTTAGCTCGTACTTTAGCAAAGAAGAACGGTGTCCGACAATATGTGTCATGCCTCCCACTTTGTTTCGGGATCACCACATCGCTTATGTAGGTCCCAAATACTGCGAAAAAAGGTTTCAGCCAGAGAATTCTGATAAGTGGAAAGGACAGTGGGGTGAAATGTAGCCAGACTTTGAGCCCTCGCAGCACGGCAACGACCCTTCTATACACAACCGTGCACCTATCGTTGCCAACCTCCTTTTCACATTCGCACCAAAGGTGCACACAAAGTTCTGTGCGTTAAATTTTTAACAATTTGTTTAACGGAAAATTCTCGTTAAATTTCCAGTAAATCGTCAAATTTTCGTTAAAAACTACAATTAGCCGCAAACTGTTCTGTCAAGTGAAAAAAATTGAGGAAAACGCTACACGTTTCAGCTTCAACAGGTCAACAGCTAAAGTTCAAAGGACGACGATTAACACTGCAATGTAAAATGAGCAATTTGATATCAACAAAGTGTGGGTAGCAAAATAAACAAGCCTTCAGTACCAAATTATCTACAAGGTGTGAAATAAGAACAGGAACGGATCATTCAAGATGACCACCGGCCAAGCATCTTATTACATATAATACCAGACGTTTCAGTATACAGATTAGTGCAACGGGATATGGTGGATCAGAATCTTCAATGCCCCTACGAAGCCCATTCACCTTCTATCGCATGTACTTGATTTATTCTCTGAAGTGTCCGTTCTCTACGTGTCGAGAAACACGTAATGAGAGTCTCAATCCGCTTAATCAGCAAAATCTTAATTAAAATTAATCGGTATTGGTCGACACCGCTTACTGTCCGACGGCAATAATACTCCTCCGAATCCCATAGTCACTCTCACTACGTCTTCCCTTCCACCCCCCCCCCCCCATCCCCGACTAATACTTCCTTACCTATGTGCTGGCAGATAAACGGAGTGAGAGCCAGTTATGTGACACTGAGTACCGATCCACGTGTCACCACGCTGCCACGATGTCTATGACACTTCCTCTGCACTCCGGCACACGTGCCACTACTTCTGTAAGCCGTCTTCAAAAATCCGACACACACTGAAGGACGTTGAGGGAAAATACTGGTCCCCCTTATTCACCCTCCCCCCCCCCCTCTAGTGGCCCTCCTTTGTTGATCCTCTCGTACTTGTTCCCATTACTCGGAATCCCTACTCATGATGGACGTCTGCGGCACGTCTACTGAATCCCTACGCACATTGGACGACGTCTTCTGCACGTCTTCTGAAGCTCTACGCACGTTGGACGACGTCTTCAGCAGGTCTTCTGAACTCCGACGGAAGTTGGACGGCGTCTGCGGCACGTCTCGATTCCCGGCGCTTTGCATATGATACTCATCCATACACTGACGCGTTGCCCGCTCAAAATATTGTAAACTTGGACGATCCGCCGGCAAGGATATAGTTCGCCAGTAATCTCCCATGGTTAAGCTGAAAGAAAACGCGGCTGGCATACGCCGCACTGTCGTAGGCATCTCTTGGTTCCAGTCCCCCTCCCCGGGACCGACAACTTAACCGATGAATTAAACGAATTATATGTAGTAAGATGAAATGTGCGATCAGATAGACCTTGTAGTTCCCCATTCCTAGTTCTCTGCCGCTTGTGTGGCTGTTCTACGAGTATGTGCAATCGCGATGTGGGCACCAGCCCACTAAGTACAGAATAAATTAATAAAAAATACAATTAAAAGCCCATCAGAGGAAGGTTAACACATTGTCGAACGTACGATTTTCGAGTGCCTGGTGCGTGGGAACAGCCCATTTTTTGTAACGTCGGGACCGTAGTCCCATCGTGTCACACGGCCCCGCACTGCCGAAAAAGTGTGACACGTCGTCAACTGGTTAGCGTTCACGAGAAGAAGCTTTCCAAATTTTTGTTATTAGCGTTTTTCTAAATTTGTTTACAATACGTCCAGCGGAAGAAAACATTCCCTCCGTCTCGACTGTTCCAGGTGGCTAGCAAAAGTATTCTGAGACTAGCAGCGCCAAGTCAGAATAGGCATATCTTATGAGGAGGTTAGACCAGTACTTTTGTGGATTCTTTGACGTACCTAGGATCGGAGAAGACAATTCTAGCTCCAAAATGCATTATTTCTATAAAAGATGTAAGAATGTCATAAAAACATTAAAATATTCTTGCTGATTTCAATAGTTTTTTCAGGAACATTCCTAATCGGGAGGTTGAGACCTGCCGCATTAGTGAAGACTAAAGGCAAAAGTGATAAACTTACAGAAAAAAGGTTCTTTAAAAATTCTGTCAAATTTCTAAAAAATTCCGTTAAGTCGTTAAGCCAGAATTTCAAGAAAAATTCCATTAATTCGTTAAATCGTTAAATATGCACCCCTAATCGGCACCGATGATATAATTCACCTCAAAGGAAAAGGGAAATTTATAAGATACAGAACTATTCGAACCTGCAGAAACTTCTGGAAACAGCACAGCTGAACGGTGTTGTTGGAACATTTGCCCGGAATACATACATCAGTCAGATAGATGCCTCGTTGACAGCATTTTGACAAGCCTTCGCGTCCGAGCTTCTCTTGCTTAAATATAAATTCAATATGAATTTCACTAAACTAGATTCAATTTTTTGCTAATTTTACTTTGAACTGCTCAAAAAGAAAACCATCTATAAACAACTAAATACAATGTAAAACGATGTTTTCTAAAAATTATAAACCCAAAAAAGGCAACATTCTCGTCAAGTCTAGTCTTATACCACAAACGATAGAATGGTAGGATCAAGTGGTGGAAAGCAAACCCAGAATTCATAATCCGCACTGTAACTGTATTTTAAGTCTGTAGGAATAGGTTTTCCTGCTAACGACTTTGAAAATCTTAACTCTATCTTCAAATTCTGCATGGAGTAGGACCTATTACCATATTGTTATCCCACTGTTTTTCAACAAAAAGCTTGTACAACTAACTCCCTATTTAAGACCTTAAATTCGTAGCTCTTATAACTCGCCATTCAAGACCTTGATCGTTGTTGAAATTTACGCGTAACGCTTCAAAAGACTGTCATAACGATGTCTTGTTGCGATCAAAACTTCTAGCCCCAGGCCGGACTCGAACTCGCACCTCCCTCTAACCAGGCGAGAATGCTCTACGCCATTACACCATCGGCCGCCGTTTGATCGATCGGATGTTGCGTTCGATCAAAAGGTGCTGGCGTGTTCGAGTCCGGCCTGGCGCTAGAAGTTTTGATATCAACAAGACATCGTTATGACAGTTTGCAACCTCGACGCCAGCCACTTGAGGCTTAATGAAACTGATTTGAATCGGTTTCACTACCGACTTGGTTCTGGAGAACTGTTGCGAGATCTTTCCCCTCTCCATACTGCTCTGGTCTTGTCCTAGAATAAGTTGACGTCTACATACTCCGGGTACAATCAGAATGCGTGGCGCATCCAGGGGACTTACCAGCATCCATTTTTGCCCTTCAAAGCTCTTTCTAAGGGAGATTCCGTCCCTGTACACTGCTTGCACCCCGAATGTTTTTCGCTTCGAAGTCGTGACGTTGTGCTAATCCCGTTCAGGTAATCCGATTCTGTCCAACGGTAACGTCTGCTGGTCTGGGTGAGGTGAGGTGCGGGTTCGAGTCCCGCCTGGCGCTAGAAGTTTTGATATCAACAAGACATCGTTATGACAGCTTGCAACCTCGACGCCAGCCACTTGAGGCTTAAAGAAACTGAATTTAATAGTTTTCCAAGATTATTAGGAACGTTCTTCCACGTATGCTTCCAGATCTTTAAACACTCTCGCCTAGAGGACATCATTACCTGTTGATAGCATATGTCATCGGTGTAGGCAGAGCACGGAATGTTGTTCTCGGAAGCCTGTTCACCAAACTTGGTGAAACGTGGATCGAGTTGTTTCTGAAATCTGCTGCATTAAGACGCATCATGACGATTTTTTGTCACAAACAAAAATGCCTTTTTAGGATTATTGTCATATGCATAGGGTTATCATGAACCCATGTAGTAGGTTGCAAGGAAAGTTTCACGCCCCTCACTTTGGCGTTGCTCCAAATTTTTGAAAAGTCTTCTGGAACCTTCTCCCAATAAAGATGTATAGGCTGACCTATAACCTACACCATTATTATCTCATTTTCCATTGCAACAATGGCCGAGAAAATCGTTCTCGAGTGCAAGCGAGGTCTGCTTTACGAGTTCAAAAAGCAAAGTACAGCAAGAGTAGCGGTGGATAAGACGTGGGAACGATGGGTCCGACCACGACACGGCGAAAGAATGGTTTCAGAAGTTCAAGAACGGAGACTTTCGCTAGAAGGACCAACCACGGTCTCTAAGGTCAGTTGCAGTGAATGAGGAGCGCCTTCTGGAGCTGGTTCAGGAGGATCCTCGGCGTTATATCTGTGAACTGCCACTTAAGCTCAACACTTGCGTGGCCTTGGGAAGACATGGAAATATTCTGCATGGATACCGCATGAGCATAGCGGCCAACAGCTACAGGTGCGCCAGGATGGGTGCATGAACTTCTTGACTTTGCGGCGGAATTTCTCTTGGCTCGAGAACCTGGCCACTGATGACGAAAAGTGGGTAGTCTACGTCAGCCGGACGGGAAAGCGTAAGCAGCTCATCCGCGACGAAGCAGGGATTCATACGGCAAGCCCGGAACTTCATCCAAAAAAGGTAATGCTCAGCATCTGGTGGAATCGTGAAGGAGTCATTCACTGGGAGCTGCTACCTGCACTAGCGGTGTCCACTGCAGATGGACGGATCGCGTTGGAACAGCCTTTCGTGGGAAACAAGACGAGAACTTCTTCCTTCTTGACAACGCACGTCCACACGTTGCAAAGGAGACTCAGAAACAACTCCAGTGTTTCGGATGGCATGTTCTGGCCCACACACCGTATTCAACAGACCTTGCTCCAACGGTCTACCATCTGTTTCTTTTCGTTGTCATCCATTTGCACGAGAAGCAACTTGTCGACAGGAAGCAAATTGAAAAATGCTTCGCTGCGTTTTTTTTCTCGCCAAAACCCCAGGAATTCTACAGAAGCGGGATCTACAAATTACCTGACAAATGGCAATGTACTGTAGACCACAGTGGCCTAACGGTCGCCAAACGTCTGGGTGAGGGCTTCGTTCCCAAACGCCGAGAATAGAACAACCCAACCCCAATCTTCCTCCTTTCTTCTTCAGGTCTTCTTACAGTAAAAAAATGGTTTTATTATATAGATTAGTGTAGCGGGATATCCTAGGGCAGAATCTTCGCTGCTCCTATGGAGCATCCACCCTCCATCGCATGTACGCGACTTATTCTCCGAAGTGCCCGTTCTTTACGTGGCGAAAAACTGATATTGAGAGTCCCAATCCGAAATGCCTAATCTGCAGAAAAACAGTTAAAACTAATCGATATTGGTCGACAGGTCGACAAAGTATACTATCCGACGGCAATAATATAAGACTCCTCCGAAACCCATTGTCGCCCTTCCTACCTCTTCCCCTCCTCTCCGAGCTAATACTCCCTTACCTGTGTGCTGGCGAGAGTGAGAGTCAGCACTCAAATGTGACACTAAGCCCCGACTCACGTGTCACGATGTTGTCACGGCGTCTATGATACCCCTTCTGCACCCCGACACACGTGCCACGTCTTCCGTGACCCGTGTTCGGAAACCCGACGCACATTGGACGATATTGAGAGAAAATACTGGTCCCCCTTATTCCCTTCTCTAGGGGTCCTCCTTTACTGATCCCATCTTCACTGGCGCCTCCTACTGGTCCCCTTACTCGGAATCCCTTCGCACGTTGGACGTCTGCGGCACGTCTTCTGAATCCCTGCTCACGTTACACGACGTCTTCAGCACGTCTTCTGAATCCCTACGCTCTGTACTTGTTCCCATTCATACCCTGACGCGTTGCCCCTTGATTATCTCGTAAACCTTGACGATCAGTCGCCAAGGATATAGTTCGCCAGCAATCGCCCATAGTTAAGCTGAAAGAAAACCCGGCTGGCATACGCCGTACTGTCGCAGGCATAACTTGGCTTCAGTATCACCTTCCCGTGACGGACACGTGACATTAGCCGACTATATATAAGGATAAAGGATAAAGGACGGCGTTACTCAATCCCTTCTGGGATGCGCCAGCGCATTCTACTTCTACGGGATGTCGTGGAGGCGACATTAATGCGTATTTGGCCATACAATGATTTGCGGTGGCCAGCCGATGAACAAGTCAGCGCTCTATCCTTTCCAGACAAGTCTGGTCTGGTACCGATTCACCTACCCCGGAGGGATGGAAGGCTTGGTTGGCCTGGGCGGGAAATCCGAACCAGGAACCTGGTATCGGGTGCACGCGACAGTCGCGCCTCCTCCGACTGCGCTACACACGCCCAGCCGACTATATATAACAGGATAATAGTGGTGTATTTGTTCGATAGTTCTTCTGTGTATGAAACGAGAGAAATAAATTTGAAAGAAAATTTGCACAACTGGCGGGATACTTTCCTTACAATCTGATACCACAATGTAGTTCTTGTTTTCTCCTTCTTGAGGTTAGTCATCCTTAACTCGTTCATGGATAAAGCAAGTAATAGTAAGAGTAGGACGACCTGATCCTTACTAATGCACCATATGCGCTATCCTGCCTATGCATGCAAGAAGAGAATGACCACTAAATTCAGGAAATTGTGTCAGGAGACAGCTTCAATTTCTCTCTCTGCAAAAATTCCAAGTCACACAAACAATTATTTACGCCGTAAATAGCGACTGTCATGAACTACGGAGTAAACAGATGTGATCTGAATCGTGGAAGGTTTTCTTTAAAAAGTTGTCCAGAAGCCTCCAGCAAGCTGAAAGCCTGAGCAGTATACGGCATGAGCGTTACTCGAGCTGCATAGTTCCCAACAGATTCGGAATTGAAACAAGCTACACATGCTTCCATTGCATCCGAACCTTGTCTTGCGTCTTTTTGCAATACTATTCCTTGTCACCCTCAACTATTTTCTCGCCTGGACACACCTCTGTTCCTATATCTATCAGACAAGCGATGACGAGAATAATAGAGCGATGATAAATCATAAAATGACAGGCGGTGGTCAGTAGTCGGGCAGGTCAGAGGTTTATTCTTTTCAGACTAGTTTCCTGCCATTTCACCGACCACGAAGGGATGAAGGGCCAGATTGTCCTGGGCGGGAAACCGAACCAGGAATCAGGTAATCGGTGCATGCGACAGCCGGCATCTCTCCTAACTGCGCTCTCCAAATCCAACCTATCCAACTGTGCCCAATTCCCGAGTGAAGAAGATCTCAAAACACACCACCTGTGGGTTCCTTGGGTCACTGAAGAAGTACTGTCCCGGCGCCGGCGTGGGCCATAGTGGATCGAACGTCGTCGGAGTGGGTATCTGCGTCTGAAACAGGACGACGAAGAGCTCGTGTGTACAATTAGACAATTAGTGGCTACATATCGTCGCATCGATGCTCGCGAGAGGCTCAGCGGCACCGGACCGGGTCGATTTTTTATTTGCACGCTCTGAGCTCAAACACAACCCCGAGTGGCGGCGGCGGGCCTTCGGCTGTTTACCCCCATACCGGCGTAGACAGTTGCACTGACCCAGTGCAGAAAGTCAACGACGACGTGAGGGGGAGATCGATGCAGAGCGGGGCTCGGCTCTGGAGTCGGGGGTTTTGTGAGAACGCTGGGAACGAAACCAACAGCTTACGATATTCCCCTTGGATGCGCCACGCATTCTAGCACTCTTTAATCTCATAAAGACGCTGAGGTGAAATGGAGAAAGCGCCCTTCGGATCTGGAGCATTCGGAGGCATTCCTGCTGTTGAACAGTGGCAGATCAGCAAGTACAAATGTAGTCAGTCCATATGGACCTTCCTTCGTAGGGATAAACCATAATTCGACGGATCCACAGACAATTCCCGAAGTTTCTCCATCGAAGTCAGCCAGCAATTCTCTCCCCTTTTTGTCATGAGCACTGTGTTGTCATCGTAGTTGGCGAAGTACCGGCCCTCAATCTCTTGAAAGCTCCCCAAGCCGCTCGTTGTCTCCTGCTCAGCTCTGGCGCTAGGTCGTTGGCCATATTGACATCGCGACCCAGATAGACGTAGCTGGAGCATCCGGAGATGTTCGTTCCGTTGAGCGAGAATGGAGCATCAGAAACTTGTCCGTTCCTCATTAACATCGTCTTCGTAAGATTCAGCTGCAGTCCAACGTTCCCACATACACGAGCGAAGTCGGCCAGCATTCGCTCCGCCTGGCTGATGCTCGGTGTTATGAGCACGATGTCGTCAACGAAGCGAAGACGATGTAGTTGCCGGCCGTCGACCTTCACTCCCATGTCTTCCCATTCTAGTTCGCGCATGACGTTTTCGAGGGTGGCGCTGGAGAGCTTCGGGGATATGGTATCCCCTTGCCGAACCCTTCTCCTTACGTCGATGACGACGTCGTTGTAGAATGGAGAGATCTTGGTCGTGAATCCACTGTACAGCTACCGAAGGACCCTGAAGTACTGAGTAGGAACGCCACGAGTGAGCAGGGCTTCGAGGACCGCTTCAGTCTCGACAGAGTCGAATGTCTTCTTCAGGTTGATGAACGTAAGGCACAGCGGCAGCTTGTATTCTCGCGACACTTCGATGAGCTTTGTTATGGTGTGTATGTGGTCGATCGTGCTGAATCTTCTTCGAAATCCTGTTCGCCTGGCTGTACTTCATCCAGCGTTCGGGCGATCCTATTCAGGATGACTCGAGTGAACAGCTTGTAGACTACGGACAACAGGCAGATCGGGCGATAGTTGCCAATGTCGTGCACGTCTCCCCTCTTGTACAGCAAGACGGTCCTGCTGGTCTTCCACTAAGATGGAACCTTGCACTCCGACAGGTAACGTGTGAAGAGCCGCGCCAGGGTGTTGATGAGCGCTGACGGGAGGTTCTTCAGGTGTTCGGGTCTGATCCTGTCGGGACCGGGTGCTGTACGCTTCTTCACCGACGAGATGGCGTGTCGGATCTCGGAAGGAGACCAGAGGGGGCGACGCAGGATGTAGATGGACGTGGCTATCAAAGAGGAGATCGGAGTAGAAGTCGTGGATGACCTTCTGCCTTGTGATTCTGGAAGAAGAAGATACGGTTCCGTCAAAACGTTGGAGAGCGGTCATCCTGGAGCCATATTCATCAACCGCTTACCGGCCGGTGACTGTGAAAAGTATCACCAAACCTGATGCACATGAATGTCATATCAGGAAGTTTAGCGGTACTTTTCACCGTTACCGACCGGTAAGCGGTTGATGAAGCTGGCCCCTGGTCTTGAAGTTGGCGAATTTCCGTCTGGCGCAGTGGATGCCCGCACTCGCCTCCATAGCTTCAGCTAACAGCTAGCCAGCTCTGTCCTGTTAAACTCCTGGTTTGTTGTCTCTCTGTATAGCCTTATAAGGTCGGATAGCAATTGGCAGCTACCCGGTGTTCGCGCTGTTCCACGTTGGGGCCGGATTCATCAACAACTTACAGCAATTTAACAGAGAAAATACAGTCGAAATCCCTGATAGCGCGGAGAAATGTTTCACCATATCGCTTGATAAGCCGCGCTATCAGGGATTTCGGCTGTATTTTCTCTGTTAAATTGCTGTAAATCGTTGATGAATTCGGCCTCTGGTCTCCGGTCATCCTTTACGGTACTGCCCCGTAGTAACCCAAATGTGGAAACCGGGTAAGAGAGGAATTGGAACAAATCGAGCAAGGAAGATGTCTGCCCTTACAACACCGTGCTGCTTTCCGCTGAATTTTCATACAGCAATTCGTCATAAAGAGGGAACGCTGAAAGAACTCATGAAGTGCGTAGCGCTTAAGACGAAGCGGATTTCTTACAGACATACTGTAGACGTCACTTTCCTTCGGTACTGAAGCCTAGAGGTTCTGCGAAAGTGGAAGCTTTTGCTCTTTCTAGCGACTGTAACATAACTTCTGAGCCAAATCCGTATGTACCTGCAATGCAGGAGTTGTCTGCGCTGGAGGGAGCAGGTCGTCTTCGTAGTCTTCGTCAGGACCATAGGTGTGCTGTTGTGCGGCTAAAAAGGCGCTGTTAATTTGTCATGAAATCTACGGACTCTTGTTTGGGTGTCCATGAAATCGCCTAGTTTTAGCTGGCCGCAGAGCTCATGTTTGTTAAGCGGCCAGCTGCCAAGGAAGTCTGAACTTGCAAAATGGATAGGGCAGACAGGAATTGCCACGAGTCTCACGCTAGGCGCTGGCAGCCGTTCACAATACACATCAAGAAATATTTCTGAAGCATTTCATAGCGATTCAAATCAGTTTCTTTAAACCTCAAGTGGCTGGTATCGAGGTTGTAAGCTGTCACAACGATGTTTTGTTGCGATCAAGACTTCTAGCCCCAGGCGGGACTCGAACCCGCACCTCCCTTTGACCGGGCCGGAAGGCTCTTCGCCTTTACACCACCGGCGCCGTTTGATCGAACGCAACATCCCGATATACGGGTGAGTGCGCATTTTATTTTTCGGCGCATTTTTAGCGTCATATTTAGGTTGGGCGCGTGTAGCGCAGTCGGAGGAGGCGCCGACTGTCGCGTGCACCCGATGCCAGGTTCCTGGTTCGGATTTCCCGCCCAGGCCAACCAAGCCTTCCATCCTTCCGGGGTCGGTGAATTGGTACCAGACTTGTCTGGGAAGGATAGAGCGCTGAATTGTTCATCGGCTGGCCACCCAAGTCATTGTATGGCCAAATACGCATTCAAATCGCCTCCACGACATCCGGTAGAAGTAGAATGCGTGGCGCATCCCAAAAGGGATTGAGTAACGCCGTCCTTTATCCTTTTTTATTTAGATTAAGGTTAAAGGACGCCTTACTCAATTCTTTTTGGGATGCGCCATGCACTCTACTTCTACTGGGTGTAGAGAAGGCGATTGAGCGCGTAATTGGCCATGCAATGATTTTCGGCGGTCAGCTGATGAACAAGTCAGCGTTTTGTGCTTCCCAGGGAAATCCTGTACCAATTCACCAACCGCGTCGCGATGGAAGTCTTAGTTGGCCTGGGAGTGAAATCCGAACCAGGGATCTGGTATGGGGCCTATGCGACAGCCGACACCTCCTCCGACTGGACTACACGCGGTCAGCTTCAGATTTAACAGAAGAAAACACAATACTTCATTTTTTATGCTAGCATCGACTTAGAAACGGAGGTCTACGACCTTCGGCTTGAAACTGATGCTCTGCACCCTGAGATTCACGTCAACACATGAAGAGCAACAAAGCCTTGCTAAACCTTCACATTTCGTTGAAGAGAACAACATACCGTGCTGATGAGCATTTTGAGCCTGAGATTACCCGGAGCATATGCCGCTCCTTCTACAGGCCTTTTTTCAAAGCAATCCATCATAGTCTCAATGAAAAACTCTGACGAACCTTCGCATCAAGAGTGCTTGCGCTTGCGATCCTTGATTTGGACACCGTACGCGGTCCTCTCCGCCTTTACTTATAAACAGAGGATTATTTTTACATTGAGGGCGCGTGTAGCGCAGTCGGAGGAGGCGCCGGCTGTCGCCTGCACCCGATACAAGGTTCCTGGTTCGGATTTCCCGCCCAGGCCAACCAAGCCTTCCATCGCTCCGGGATCGGTGAATTGGTATCAGACTTGTCTGGGAAGGACAAAACGCTGACTTGTTCATCGGCTGGCCACGCGTGGCGCATCCCAAAGGAATGAGTAATGCCGTTCTTTATCCTCTTTTCCTTTATTTATATTTCATGTTCTTTATTTATACATTACATTTCAACAATATTTCTTGAAGGAATGTAACATATTAGGACGGCCGGAGAAATTTGAAGATTTTCTCTCCACCTAAGATCCTATGATCTAACATTCAGCTGAGAATGAATAAATCTACGTTATTACCTTATCATCAACAGATGCGAGCTGTGCTAATGGACCTAAGACAGGCTCTGTCAACCTACACGAGAACCGATTCAAAAACGATTTGGGGCGCGTGCCAGAACAGGCCCTCCATCCCACTATGCCACGCTCATCCAAAGAACGGACGCGATTTCAGATGGCTCGCAATATCCTCGTCCTTTTGGAATTCTGGGTACGCACTGCTAGACGGCTTGAGCAGTGCTTCTAGTGTTGCCTCGTTATATTTCCTAGCTATGGCGGTGTAAGGGCGCGTGGAGCGCAGTAGGAGGAGGCGCCGCCTGTCGTCTGCACCCGATACCAGGTTCCTGGTTCGGATTTCCCGCCCAGACCAACCAAGCCTTCCATCCCTCCGGGGTCGGTGAGTTGGTACCAGACTTGCCTGGGAAGGATAAAGCGCTGACTTGTTCATTGGCTGGCCACCGGAAGTCATTGTATGGCCAAATACACATTCAAGTCGCCTCCACGACATCCCGTAGAAGTAGAATGCGTGGCGCATCCCAAAGGAATGAGTAATGCCGTTCTTTATCCTTTATCCTTTATGGCATGGGCGCGTGTAGCGCAGTAGGAGGAGGCGCCGCCTGTCGTCTGCACCCGATACCAGGTTCCTGGTTCGGATTTCCCGCCCAGACCAACCAAGCCTTCCATCCCTCCGGGGTCGGTGAGTTGGTACCAGAGTTGTCTGGGAAGGATAAAGCGCTGACTTGTTAATCGGCTGGCCACCGCAAGTCATTGTATGGCCAAATACGCATTCATGTCGCCTCCACGACATCCCGTAGAAGTAGAATGCGCTGGCGCATCCCAGACGGGATTGAGTAACGCCGTCCCTTATCCTTATCCTTATCCTTTATGGCGGTGTTACGAATTCAATATTAACCAGAAGACCAAAATTCTCTTTAAAAATATTCATTTTTGGTGTCAATTTAAGGTGTGTACGAACCTGAGCTTGGCCTTCGGCTAGTTGCTGGAGGACTGAACGGTATCGAAGGTGTAGGACCGTATGGAGCTTGATTAGCACGATCGCGAAACTCGACATTAGAGGGGTTCTGGTAGCTCTGAAACAACAGTTAAATGAGAATCTGTAACAGTAGATTGCTTTTGACAATCAATTTACAAGGGAAGGCGTCTGAAGCTTATGTCTGAACGGGGGGAGCGAGTCATATACCTCATGTCTACGCTTCGTATTGCAGATTTCTTAAGAGTAATGCCGGCAAAGTCGCCAGTGTGAAGTTTGTGACTTTATGGAGTTCGCTGACCAACACATCCGCATGCCGCCGCTCACTGTGTTGATCCTGGATCGTCGATACCAGTTGCATAGTGTAGAGTGATACTAATGTTAAGGGACTACGTTTGGATACACAGTAGTGTGTGCTGCGTTTGTGCGTCACTTAATGAATCAGTATGCCTGCTTCGATTCATGACTGAAGTTAGAGGCTATTCAGAGCTTAAATACGGAGGAACCACCATGGATTTTTTTCTCATGCTAATGTTTTCTTTATATAATATACACACATATAGTGCATAGGGTAATGCTTTACTTTGAGACAATTTACGTCTGCAAGTTTGGTTTGACAACCTCAGTTCCTATGGAAGCAGCAACGAATGGAAGCGTAATGAAGGCCTAGGTATGACCGGAATAAGACCGGACTCCTAGGTGCTTCCGTTTGACTAAGCTGCTCGAAAGTGATTCTTTTCTCCATCGGAATCACACCATAGCTATACTGAGCGCCAAGCAGACCTTTACAGCAATTTAGTGTAGTGAATTTATCTGCGTTCTAATTATTATTCATACAAATTGACACTTTCTTTTTAATCTGTTTAGAAGTTTTGGTTCGTTACTGCAGCCTCCTTGTATTTAAGTTTCTGAATCGCTGCGAAACACTATACTTCATCAATTGCAGTGCATATTGATTTCTTGTCTTTATTTGTCTCGTCAGTGTTCAGTGTTAAGTTTATTGTATTGAGTTTGTTTGAGTTCATACGGAATTTGTATGTTCATGTTCCTATTGTAGCGCACTTATGGTGAATCTATAAATAAATAAATAAATATAGGGAGAATTCTCATCCCTCAACTGTTTTGAAAACGTGTTTATTTTTTGCCAAGTCGTTAAACCCAAGTAGGGGGGGGGGTCACAATGGGATACGCAGTGGTATTCAACCTTGTGATGTATAAATGTTCAACACCAGTGGTACACAGGTGCAATGTGCATGAACAGCGTACAGCTTCAAGAGAATAGTGGCCGTTTTCCACAAAGCGGCATCTTCCAGACGAAAAATCTTTTCGTCGTGGCAGTTTACTCCCATATCATGACGACTCAAACTGTACTCTCCTTCTTTGAGCATGTGTTCGTCCCACAGATGCTCGATAACTGTACTATTATTCTAGACTCATGGGCCGGCTTCTCGAACCACGTGGCGATCCAAGCTACTTTAGCCCGTGGGAAGACCTTGAGCATACGGAATATACCTTCGGATGCCATCGGCCAGATTCAGCCAGCCGACGTTAGCTTCTTCAGTTACATGAAGTCGCTGATGAAGCGATTTCACCCCCACGTCATTGTGCACGACCTTCCTTTTGACCTGCAAAAAAGCGACAACAACCTGAAACTAAGTGTCGAAGCTGCGGGTAGCTGATGGAGAATGGATTTGTTATAGCGACATTGAAGGTCGTGTCGCTGTTGTACCAGATCCTGTGCCATCCTCTCGCGGAAAAGCTGGGTGCTTATGCCTGGTTCAAAGCTGGGTATACGACGTCACATCCTGGTCTATTTAAAAACCCGAGCAAGATGGTTTTTCCCGATGTCATTGGTCCATGTAGAGAAGCAAACTGTGAGGAGTCTGTAGGTTTTATACGCTGTCCGCATTATACATCATTATGTTGAGTAGCTTTCTCATTGTCTTGTGGTTAGAAAACCGGTCAGTAATAAGCAAGTCAAAAGAAAGTTACTCTCCAGCGCTTATAGCTGGAAAAATGCGCAGAAAACGTCTGAAAATGGCATAGGCGTCAGAATCCCCCAAATCTCAAACAATCAGTTGAAATGCAAAAATGCAGCAGCGCAGAGGAACCAAACCCCTGACTGACCTCGCACGAGTCAACCCTCCACCCACCTGCGCTCCGACCCACTGGCTGCAGACACATCGCGGGCATACAGGACCACCAAACATGTGCTACGCCGTACTTCATTGTCACCCCCTACTCCTTGGGTTTAGCGACAAAAAATGAACACATTTTCAAACCAATTGAGGGGTGAGGATTTTCCCTATATGACTCGCTCCCACCGATCAGACATACGCTTCAGACCCTTCCCTTGTTAGAACAAACCGGCCAGTTCTAGCGTTAACATGATATATCTTCATAAAGTTATAACATGCGGCTAAAGAAAAATCCCCTGTTTTTTTTTCAATTTTTGTGGTCTCCAGAGGCCAATTAGATCCACTGCAATGGCCACTGTTGACACACGTTAGTTGGCCACTGGAGGGAATCGCCTGAAGGAGCATTGCAGACGACTAGAAGTCCATACGTCAGGCCCTGTCAATTAAGCTGGAAACTTCGTCTGGTTCGAGATATCTGTAACTGAGCTGTTAGCCAGGCGACGTTTCTCTCACTGTAGTCTCAGCAGACTCTCTCGTACCCGAGTCACGAATTTTGACAACAAGGAGATAGCCCAACTAGGATGGGACGTCCTACCCCATGTTCCTTGTTCTATCCACGTGGCTCCTTCTAAACAACTATGTTTTGCCTTTAAGCAGCACACAAAAACCCATTGTTTCTTGTGATGCCATACGTGTCCAACTTTGCATCCTTAGTGCTATTCGAACAGGTTCTCCATCACGTCATGAACATCGGACCCGAACTGCTTTCTTCATCTTCGCCCCAACAAAGGTTTTCCAAAGGATTGCTAACTTGTAGACCTAATTAGGCGCACCGAGGCTGTCTTAATCACCTACATTCGGATTCGGTCTATCGAAGCCGGACCGATACGGATCTCCATGCTGCTGCGTGTTGGGCTGCGGCATCTGCCGATTCCACTGCGCATACGTCGACGCCGTCGTCGTCGGGGTCATTGTTTGATGATGGTACTGTGCGGCTCGGCGATCGTCGTAACTCGTCTGAGGGTTCGTGTAGGTCTGCCGTCTAGTCTCCTCCGGCGTCTGAGTACGAGCATTGTAGTTGGCTCGCACGGTAAACGCCGGCGGTCGAGCTCGCTGCGTGTGGTCCTCGTATCGCCTAGGGTCGACGTGTCGTTGCTGAACGGGAAGCTGAATCTTGATGTCTTCAGCTTGACGTACGTCCAAAAAAAGATCTCACCTTGGCGCTTCTTTGCTGTCCACTACCGGAGGCGTCGCTGAGACAAGGGCCACACGGTGAGTGCTGCCGAGCCCTCTCGATCGCGTCCGAGGTGTCGCGGTAGGACATCAGATCGCTTCGAGGATGGGATATCACCTGCGTAACTCGACCGCATCTGAAAAGTGACCACTCATAGGTAACGAGGTTGCAGAGCTCGAGCTCAAATGGGATATTCATGCTCTACAAAAGCAGTTCTTTCATCAAGAAGAGACGATAGGAAGGGGATGGATGGCTCAGACGCTGTCAACAGCACTGGACTGGTCTCATACCAGCACGAAGAACATAGCCTGTACACCACCCAGCCCAGCAAGAAGCAAAGGTGGTCTAATCAAACCAGAAATAAGAGGAAAACCGAAGAAACGGTAATAGGAAGAAGCTGATGAGCCAAGGCTGAAGATCCAGAACTTCTCATGTGCTTCATTCGTCCATGAGGTTGGGGGTTGAGGGTATTCTTTATGAGATAGGTGTGAAGGTTATACAGTTATGGCCGTAGCCTTTTCAAAAATGCCGAAAAAGCCGCATTTTCCCGGCTTTTTCGGCCTTTCGAAATAACTTCCTTTAAGATTAACTAATTGTGAAAGTAAGCACATTTTTGAGTTCAGCAGCTCAAGCTCTATCAGATAGAGTAAAAAAATTGCCAAAAATTTCAAAGTTCAACCGAATTTTTTCAAAGGTTAGTTTTTCCTTCAAAATCGTGCTCCATTGCAAAGGGCGGCCGCGTACGAGTTGTCGGTCGCAAGTCGTCGAAAACCGTTGCATGCTCATAACTCTTTTAGTTTTAGTTTTTTTGAGAAACAGTTGGTACCACTCGATTCGTCTCTTCGAGATCTGCACAATCATGTATACAATATTACCAGACCATCGCATTTTCGCAGTGGGTGGGCAAAAATGGCTGGAACGGGCTCATTGCGATTGTAGAAGCTTATTTTTCAGGACTTGCATGTTCTCGGAGTATATCAAGCATGGCGTAAAGTGTTCCTGTCAGGCCAGGAATCCTCCGAGTGCGCCGTGCACAAAGCACATGGAATTGAACCTATCAATCGAGTGGGTGCAACAGCTTGTAGAGTGGGCGTTTGGAGAGTATTATCAGAAATTCCCAGCCGCCCTACTCAGGAATTGCTGTACTCTGTCTCCGTGAGACTTTGGAGTGCGCCGCGCACAATGCATTCAGGGTCGGACCTATCAATCGAGTGGGGCGACCGCTCGCAAATTGCACTCGCGGACGTGTTTGAAGCGCAATAACTCTGTAAATTTCGAATCGTTTCGGATGCAACTCGTGGGTCTTGTAGCAAGCAAAAACTTCTAATAGTGCGTTGAAAGACAGTAATGCAGCTTATTCCTGGACAAAGTTACAGGGGTGCGAAAATGCAGGTGAGGTTTAGGTGGTGCATTTTTTCCGATTTCGGTGGACCATTGCGGGAAGGCGCCTTCTGAGCTGCCTAAACTGCCTTAGCCTAAGCTGCCAGTTTAAAGCGGCTGAAGACAGCGGTTAGAGTTTCTTGCGCTCTTATTCGTCCAGTTTTGAGCTTTCGACACTCGCAATGGTACCGTTCTGTTCAGCATGAAAAGCGTTATCGAATGGTATAAATTTCGACCAATTTTGGAAAAATCGATTTTTTGACAGTTTCGCATCTAGGACGGGGCCGCTCAAGGCCGCGGCAGAGGAACGATGACGTCATCGAAAGTCGATATTCCCGAACCGGGCCAAATTGGGTACCGTTCGATAGAGCCTTTTGTGCTGAACTGATGCATCTTCATAGATTAGTGAAGGCCGTAATTTGGGTAAGTAAGAGCAGTGAGAACATCGACCGTTATTGTGCTAAATTGCACTCGCGGGCGTGTTCTGAACGTGATAACCCGGTAACGTGTGAACCTTTCCGGTTGCCACTTGTGTGTTTTGTAGGCAGCAAAAACCTCTAGTAGTGCGCTGCAACACAGTAATGCAGCTCATGCCTGTTCAAAGTTACAGCGGAGCGAACACGCTGATAGTCCTTGTGTGGAACGATTTTTCCCGAATTTAGTCGACCCTTGCGGGAAAACTGGAGGAGCTAACAGCCTACAAGTGCGTAGGCGAGCAGAACACTAAAGGTGTTTTGCAAGGGCGTGCTCATAACTTCTCTGCTGCCTAAACTGCTTTAGTCCCATCTGCCAGTTTAGGGTGGCGGAGTACAGCGGTGAAGTTTCCAGCGCTCTTACTCGTCCATATCTGAGTTTTCGACAATAGCAATGGCACCGTTCTCCTCAGGTCGAAAAGTTCTATCGAACGCTGTCAATCTCGACCAATTCTGGGAACATCGATTTTTTGACGATTTCGCGTCGAAGACGAGGGCGCTCTAAGTCGCGGGGACGATGACGTCACCGAAAACCGATGTTCCCAAACCGGGCCAAACTGGGTACCATTCGATAGAGGTTTTTATGCTGAATTGAACGTGTTATTGAGCCTAGGAAAAACTGTACTCTGGACGAGTAAGAGCGCAGCAAACTTCAACCGCTATGCCCAGCGCCCTAAAACGGCAGCGGAGCCTGAGGCAGTTTAATCAGCTAGGGAGTTGTGCGCATGTCATCTGAACGCACCACAAATGTTCTGCTAACGTTCGCATTTGTAGGCCGTTAGCTCTCCGCGTCTTTCCACAGGCGTCGACTGAAATTGGAAAAAATCGTGCCACACAAGGCTAACCCGCATATTCACAGCACTGTAACATTGCCACATCCTAAGCTACAGCATTCTGCTTCAGTATTCTACTAGATCGTCTTACTGCCTACTACGCCAACGAGTTGCAGCCCGAAAAGAATCGAACTTTACAGAGTTATTGCGCTTCGAACGCGCCCGCGCGCGCAATTTAGCACAACAACGGTCGATGTTCTCCTCGCTCTTACTCGCCCAGATTACAGTTTTCCCTACACTTAATAACACCATTCATTTTAGCATGAAAAGCTCTATCGAATGATATTAAGATTGGTCCAATTCGATGATATAGGTTTTTGATGACGTCACCGCCCTCTGCCGCGGCCTCGAGCGCCCTCGTCTTTGACGCGAAGTTGTCAAAAAATCGATGTTTCCAAAATCGGCCGGAATTGATGCCGTTCAATAGAGCTTTTCGAGCTGAGGAGAACGATACCATTGCTATTGTCGAAAACTCAGATATGGACGAGTAAGAGCGCTGGAAACTTCACCGCTGTACTCCGCCACTCTAAACTGGCAGATGGGGCTAAGGCACTTTAAGCAGCAGGGAAACTATGAGCACGCCCTTGCAAAGTACCTTCAGTGTTCTGTTCTCCTACGCATTTGTAGGCTGTTAGCTCTCCCAGTCTTCCCGCAAGGGTCGACTGAATTCGGGAAAAATCGTGTCACCCAAGGACAACCTGCATATTTGCTCCACTGTAACTTTGTCCATTCATAAGCTGCACTACCGTATTTTACTGCACTACTAGAGGTTTTTGCTGCCTACAAAACACACAAGATGCAGCTGGAAAGGTTCACAAATTACAGAGTTATCGCGCTCAGAACACGCCCGCGGGTGGTGCAATTTACAAGCGGTCTCGCCCACTCGATTGATGGGTTCGACCATTCACGGCGCACTCCAAAGTCTCGCCGGGACAAATTGGAGGAATTCCTGACTAGTGCGGCTGCAAATTTCTGATAAAATTCATCAACGCTCATTCTACAACCTGTCCCCCCCCCCTCTCGATTAAAAGGTTTGATTATATATGTATTGTTCCCGGCGCACTCTCGGAGAAGTCCTGTCATTACAGAACACTTTACGCCATGCTTGAGATACTCCTGAGACATGCAAATCCTCGAAAATAAGCTTCTAAAATCGCAAAAAGTCTGCTCCAGTCATTTTTGCCCACCCACTGCGAAAATGCGGTGGCCTGGATAAAGATGTATACATAGCTGTGCAGATCTCGAAGAGACGAATCGAATGGCACCAACCGTTTCTCAAAAAACCTAAAACGAAAGGAGTTATGAGCATGCAACGGTTTTCGACGACTTGCGACCGATAACTCGTCCGCGACCGCCCTTCGCAATGGAGCGCAGGTTTTCAATTTTGAACATTTTCATGGCTCCATATGAAAAATGTATATCAAACGATAGAGCTCGAGCTCCTGAGCACAAATATATCCTTCGTTTTTGAAATGAACGAATTCTAGGCGAGTTATATCTAAAAGACGCAAAAGCCGGGAAAACGCGGCTTTTTCGGGATTTGATCAAAAGATACGGCCATAACTGTAGGGCCAAACAACTCTTTGGCTCCTCTACTGAGGCACTAGCTAAAGTCATTTGGATACATCTAAACACTGTTTTAACACAGTTGAAACCTGGGCCGAATTCATCAACGACTTACAGCAATTTAACGGAGAAAATACCGCCGGAATCCCTGATAGCGCGGCTCATCAAGCGTGAAATGCTTCATCATATCGCTTGATAAGCCGCGCTATCACCGATTTCTGCTGTGTTTTCTTCGTTAAATTGCTGTAAGTCATTGATGAAACCGCCCCCCCCCCCTTGAGCGGCTGGTATAGAGTCTGCATGTTGCAACAATATGTTTTGTTGCGATCAAAACTCTTGCGCTAGGCGGGACTCGAACCCGCATTTTCTGCTTTCCGGGCAGTAATGCTACGCATCCCGATGTAGTGATGCACATTGTGGACATCTTGAATGTTAGGTGCGGCCAAACATCGCTGGTGGTGCAAGGCGTAGCATCGCTGCCCGGAACGCAGAAGGTGCGGGTTCGAGTCCCGCCTGGCGCAAGAGTTTTGATCGCAGCCAAACATCCTATAACAACATCTAAACACTATTTCGCTGTTGGTGCAGCTGAGAAGAGAACGTACCTATCAAAGACGATCTGGTCGTGGTTGGCAGCCTCAAAGTTCCGCCACACGCCGCTGTCCACGTCTCGGTCGATCACCAGCCGTGGGAACTGAATGTGGTTCCTTACTTAGACATTGTCAGATTCCAACCTTTATTGACAAAGAATAGAGACGGGTGCGTATCATTTCCATTTATTTTTCCTTTAGACAAGTCTGATACCGATCTATCGACCCTTGCTGGCTGAAATGGTTGATTGGCCTGGGAGGGACCCGAACCAAGAATATCGATTCGAAGTGCATGTGGCAGCCGGCGCCTCTCTGACTGCGCTCCCATGCGGCTTTTTATTAATAGCCGGAGAGAAACTACAGCAGAATAGATCATGCCTTCAGAAATAACTGGAGTGAGATAAATGTCACAATGTCATATAGGCAGTGAACTTCTTGAACGAAATAGATTTGTACTAAGGGCAAAGACGAAGAGACAAACGAATAACAAATACGCACAGCGAAGAGCTACTTAGCTATCAGCAGCAGTCGGTGAGGTCAGCTAAGACATTATGAACGCGAAGGGGCGGACGTTGTTTTGAAGAAAATCCCCGAAAGGAGTCGCGTGATCCTTAAACAGCCTTTGCATCCAGTTCCCATTCCAGAGTAGCGTAATTGAAATCCCTTATAGAAAGATTTCACAATAAACACGGAAGGGTAAAATCCAAAGTTAGCCAAGGCTAATGGCCAGGCTCGAGGATGCGCCACGCACTTTTGCTCTACGAGACCTGGTGGAGACAATTCGAATGCTTCGATGACACGTAGGTCTTAAACAGCGTGATACCGCTCATTCCAGCTGAAGTGGTGCATAACCTCAACTAGAGAATCTGAAGTACAATTTGGAAGTTTACCAATGCAAGCCGAATACCATAGATTGTACAGATGTGTATTTGTTTATAGGTTTATTTATACGTGGAGATCCACGCAATATTAAAAACCAGAACAGAACAAATAAAAACTATATTGCTAGGCACAAACGACAGACATCAGCAACTGTAGGGAATCAGCTATTAAGGAACATCCTGGAGATACCTGTGAAAAGGTCTTTTGTATTGCTTTAACGATTTTGGCAAGATATTTTTCTTCGAAAATTTTTGAAATTCAGTTCCAGCTCGATTTGCGAAAGAGGTTGACCTTATATAACTTCTTGTATTTAGAATTTGTACTTTCACCTGATCATCTCCAGTATTTAACCAAGAAAGTGAATAAAGTTCCTAAAACGCAAGATCCATCGTAGTACTGATCAGCTTATAGATTGCGATTAGATCTCGACTTTTTCTTCA
The DNA here is from genome assembly GCA_947396885.1 of Heligmosomoides polygyrus polygyrus. Lineage (NCBI taxonomy): Eukaryota > Metazoa > Nematoda > Chromadorea > Rhabditida > Heligmosomidae > Heligmosomoides > Heligmosomoides polygyrus. The sequence goes on along the minus strand of OX377202.1, from coordinate 102,993,211 downwards.
AGAAGCAAGGGTACGTTGTAGGTTTTGTCTCTTTCAAGAGCTTATGGAATTCTTGTGTATATAGTTACACCCGGGCGCGTGGAGCGCAGTCGGAGGAGGCGCCGGCTGTCGTCTGCACTCGATACAGGTTCCTGGTTCGGATTTCCCGCCCAGGCCAACTAAGCCTTCCATCCCTCCGGGGTCGGTGAATTGGTGGCAGACTTGTCTGGGAATGATAAAGCGCTGACCTGTTCATTGGCTGGCCACCGCAAGTCACGGTATGGCCAAATACGCATTCAACTGCCTCCACTACATCCTAGAAGTAGAATGCGTGGCGCATCCCAAAGAAGATTGAATAACGCCGCCCTTTATCCTTTATCCTTTATCCTTATAGATACACCCATTCTTTTCCGGAGTCTTCTTGTAAAGTTATTTTGTACAGAATCTGGAGACCTCTCGTCTACGACAAAATGCTGCGGTGCCATATTTAAGTATTGACCTTACATAGGTATGGCATGCGAGTACCGTGCGCATTTGTTTTCAATGACTCCAAGATGTCATTCACGTTTTTGGACGCGCTTTCTTAGCCTATATGGATGGAGTCTGCACGCACCAGTGCCACGGCGATGGAATTGCTCCCATAATATGTGTGTACTCGCCTGATTTCAACTCATTAGAAGCAACTCAAGATTGCTTAGAAATTCTGGGGCCGGATTCATTCACGATTTACAGCAATTTAACGGAGAAAATACAGCCGAAATCCCTGATAGCGCGACTTATGAAGCTATACGGTGAAACCTTTCAGCCGCGCTATCAGGGATTTCGGCTGTATTTTCTCCGTTAAATTCCTTCAATTCTTTGATGAATCTGGCCTGTGGATGGCCAACAAATTGCTCCTTCCTTATCTACCTTATCGTGCAGAAGCTTTGAAACACAACGGCATGCTACATAAGAATAAAAACAAAGATAAGGAATGACGTTACTCAATCCGTTTTGGGCTGCGCCCCGCATTCTACCTCCAAGGGATATCGTGGATCGATTTGAATGCGCGTTTGGTCACACAATGACTTGCAGTGGCCAGCCGATGAACAAGCCAGCGCCTTACCCTTCCCAGACATGTGGGGTACCAATTCACCGACCTCGGAGGGATGAAAGGCTTGGTTGGCCTGGACCGAAATTCCGAATCAAGAACCTGGTATCGGGTGCAGACGACACCACCTCCGACTACGCTATAGCGCCCAGCGTGCACCAACTCACCGTCCGTGGGTGCTGCGTGGGACAACTAAATGGCTGGAGAATGATTGTCAACACCGCCGCCATTGGCATTGTGGTGTTCATTGTCCCGAACTTCCCCTGAGATGCACCAATCTTCGAAGGCAGGCGGAAGTTCTTTCCAATCACCCCTGGGGGCTTGAAAAAATCATTCTGGTCTACAACTCCAGGTAAGTCCACTCTTTAAGCCTAGAGTGAAGGTTACAGGATATTACAACGATGCTCGACTTGCTTGGCACTGATAAAGCATAAAGGATAAAGGACGGCGTTATTCAATCCCCTTTGGGATGCGCCACGCATTCTACTTCTATGATGTCGTAGGGGGCAGTTGAATGCGTATTTGGCCATACAATGACTTGCGGTGGCCAGCCGATGAACAAGTCAGCGCTTTATCCTTCCCAGACAAGTCTGGTACCAATTCACCGACCACGGAGGGATGGAAGGCTTGGTTGACCTGGGCGGGAAGTCCGAACCAGGAGCCTCGTATTGGGTGCGGACGACAGCCGGAACCTCCTCCGACTGCGCTCCACGCGCCCCTGGCACTGATAAATGTTAAAATCTCCGCTGCATTGTTTTTGTATAGCCAAAAATTAGTGAAAAAATACACATAAGGAATAATGCAGAAGAGAGAAACACGTTTCTCCTCACTAGGAATAGGGCCTTGTTTCGTACTCACCTCAGTCTGGGCTCGCGACACAGTGACAGGCGCCTCGTAGTAAGGAGCCAGAACGACCACGCGTACATCGGTTGAGGTTGCACACATCTGCGAGAGCCTGCAAAACTCTATTCTGGTTCATCAGAGTTCTATCTAATTCTATTTTAAGCACCAAATTCGACTGTAGTACTGCATGCTACCGATGGAATCGTAACATTTGCTATTAGTTATATAACCATTGCTAGAAGACCACTGATGCGATAGTATCTGCCTCACTATTCGCTCGGGAAATGAACTCAGTACCTGAACACATCAAAGGAACCGCCGCGGGCCAACTGGTTCGTGCAAAAACGCAAAATTCGTCGACGTCAGCTGTCAAACGAGACGATGGGCGAAATCCGATCCGCCAAGTACCTTGGCCAGTTGACTGGACGACTTGCCAGTCGACCGCCAAAATACTTCACGTACGCACAATGCCCGATGGTGTTCAATTTCAGCTATTTCGTAAAAAAAGTGGACAGTGAATAAGGTCTTCGAGTGCTTGAATGGGCTAATCCCGACTAACAACACTTCACTTCGCACGAGTAATCCGACACGATTCGCTCTGAGCCGTTGACATAAGCCGCTCGAGCCTTCTTGAGAAGAGAATAACGTTGTGGGCTGTTTCGGGGTTCATATTACGCACCAGGAAGGCTGTTTTTGTGTGGTCCTGATTTGTGAAGGTTCTTTCTGCAAGGAAGTTCTGAAAGTGCTTAAACGAAAGAAGCACATCGAAGCTCATCGAAGTGTCGCGAGAGTACAAGCTGCCGCTGTGCCTTACGTTCATCGACCTGAAGAAGGCATTCGACTCCGTCGAGACTGAAGCGGTCATGGAAGCCCTGCTCACCCAGGGCGTTCCTACTCAGTACATCAGAGTTCTTCGAGAGCTGTACAGTGGATTCACGACCAAGATCTCACCATTCTACAACGACGTCATCATTGACGTGAAGAGAGGGGTTCGACAAGGGGATACCATATCCCCGAAGCTCTTCAGCGCCACCCTCGAAAACGTCATGCGCGAACTAGAATGGGAAGACATGGGAGTGAAGGTCGACGGCCGGCAACTACATCGTTTTCGCTTCGCTGACGACATCATGCTCATAACACCGAGCATCAGCCAGGCGGAGCGAATGCTGGTCGACTTCGATCGTGTATGTGGGAACGTTGGACTGCAGCTGAATCTTACGAAGACGATGTTCATGAGGAACGGATGGGTTTCTGATGCCCCATTCTCGCTCAACAGAACGAACATCTCCGAATGCTCCAGCTACGTGTATCTGGGTCGCGAAGTCAACATGGCGAACGACCTAGCACCAGAGCTGAGCAGGAGGAAAAGAGCGGCTTGGGGAGCTTTCAAGAGCGTCGAAGAAGTCGCAAAGAAGACGAAGAACGTCCGACTCCGTGCCCACCTATTCGACTCTACCGTTCTTCCTGCCCTAACATACGCCTCAGAGACCTGGGCTCTACGAAAGCAGGATGAACACGCGATCAGCGTCGCGCAGCGTGGAATCGAGAGGACGATGCTCGGAGTGAAACGACTCACGCAAGTGAGTAAAGCCCTCCGGAGTTCCGAGCTTTGCCGACGTTTGAAGATCAGAGACGCTGTCGCATGAGCCAAGTTGTCGAAAATTAGGTGGGTCGGCCACGTAATGCGCTTCGCAGACACCCGCTGGACGAGAGCCGTCACCGACTGGATTCCGCGGGATGTCAAGAGAACACTAGGACGCCCACCAACGCGTTGGTCGGACTTCTTCGTGAAAGCCCTGAACGACCGATATGACGCCCTTCGTGTCCCTCGAGCGAGGAGGATCCATTGGACCACTCTGGCACGCGACAGGGACGAATGGAGACGCTGCTGGCGCCCGCTCAAGCAAGTCGAAGATCAACGGAACGACAGGTGATACAGGTGATTTGTGAAACGTGAAGCGGAATAGGACCTCTTTTGTTGATCAGTGCCGACCGTAACTCACGCAATTTTCTGTACACCTCGTCGATTTCGCCCCAGTAGGACTGTGCTGTGATGGCTCGGCCTGATTACAAAAATTCGTAGTGAATTATGCCCGTCAGCGACCACCACATTGTTACCATCGTCTTCCTTTTCTGGTGAGATTTCGGCTTTAGATAGTGCCTGCGGGGTTCATCGACATTAACCCGCTGTTCTGATCATCTTCGGGTATCGCACACGACCCACCATGCATCACATCTGACGACTCGACCCAAAAACAGGTCGTTTTGGTTCCGGAGAAGCAAAAAAGAACGGATTTCGAAACGCGACAATTTCTGGCGATCACTCAAACCGTGGGCCCCCTCTTTTCGAGCTTCTTCACCTTTCCGAGTCGTTTCAAACCATCATTAACAGTAGTTTTACTGGGTCCTAGACCTCTCGCAATCTTGCGAGGTTTGCGATCGATGATGTTCCACGAAGGCCTTCAAATCGTCGTCCTGGATTCCTGTAGGTCTGCCGCTTCGGGGTGTATCTTCAAGGTTGAAATTTCTCGAACCACCGTTCCACGGTCCTTCCTCCAACATTGTTCGGCCTCCTCACATGTTTGCTCTGCCAGGCTGTTTCGACGTCGGATTGGCCCAGTTTGAAATCAGAAAAAATAAAAAAAAAATTTCGGAGCTGCTTTTTCGGCATACTTCCATAAGTCTTCGAGGAAACATATTTATTAAGCATAGGTGAGTTATATATAGATTATTTCATCATATAGAGCAAATACTTTCGTATTAGAAGAAATATTTTAAAAATATAAAAATGCGGACTAATTTGAATATTGATCCAATAACAAATGAACGAAAAGCGATTGCACAAAAACCCCCGGTTTGAAAAAAACGACGTCAGAAAATTCCGAATCGGTGCTGGATAAAATAAATATTCCCGACTGAAGCTGTATTGCCCACCGATATCGGAGCCATAAGTAGACACACTTAGTCAGCCTGTGTAAGCATTGATATTCCTAATCCCTGTCTGTAAGTGATGAACACCTCCACTTTTGCTTTGCAGTGATATAGCTTTACGGTTAAGGAACTAGGAGGAAGCGTTACGAAAACTCAGCGCTAAGCACCACGTACCTCTTCAGCTGACGATGACATAGTGCACACTGCAGTGGCATGAACACGACGACCAACACGGTGTTCTTCGACGCGGCCACGACGTCCATGCCGCGGATGTTCATCGACTCCGTGGAGCATAGCGTGTGTCGAAGAGCGGCAGTGTACGCCGTCAGATGGAGAAGGAGAAAGAGGTAGACGAGCTTCATGGCATGTAGTTCATCTACGTCATCATAGGACACTAAAGACAGCCATAAAGGTTTATGATGGGACGCAAACGGAACCGACGAGACACGGCACAAGGCGAAGAAGGACAAGGATAAAGGATAAAGAACGGCCTATTATAAGTGGCCTATTATAAGAAATAAGACCTATTATAAGTTGCGTGGGAGGACCAACCGACAGAATATCCTGGTTTCTCAACAGAATTGTGAGCCAGTGGTTGACCATGGTTCCCTCGCACCTGACTAACACTAGGCTATTCCTTGACTATCTACACAGCAGACACGTTGAACAAGAATGTGTAATAGAGTCCTTCGATGTGACTTCGCTATACACAAACGTCCAAAACGAGGATGCCCTTCAAGCGTTATCAGAAATGCTTGATCGACATCACAGCAGTATTAATAACTTTGGACTTAGCAAGGCAGGCATCATGACTCTAATCAAGGAGTGCTTAGGTTGTAATATTTTCAAATGGTCAGGTAGATATTTTTCACAAATGCGAGGTTTAGCCATGGGCCAACGACTTGCTCCAGTTCTTGCCGTTTGCTTTATGGGCAAAATAGAGCAACCAGTTCTAGAACGTCTTCCCTTGATGTATTGCAGATACATTGATGATTGTTTTATTGTAACATCAACACAGTCCGAAATGGATGAGTGTTTCAATTTACTGAATCATCAATCGCAACACATTAAGGTTACGAGGGAAACTCCTAAGAACGTTGGCTACCTTATTTGAATACGCAAATTAAAATATCGGGTGGCATCGTCAGGGTGAAGTGGTACCGCAAAGAAAGTTCTAAGAACATTTTGGTCCATGCATCTTCCGCACATCCTACAGCTGTTAAACGCGCAGTTGTAAGGAACATGTTCAAAACTGCACGTGATGTATGCACAGGCTCGGAAGAACGACAAGAGTCATTGAGGCTAGCCTCAAAGATCGCTTGCCAAAATGGCTACGTGGTACCACAACACCACCAAAGAGTCCGCTCTGTGCAACGTAATATACCACGCCGAGATCGTATATCCCTTTGTCTTCCTTTTATTTCTGATAATATCACTTCTGCCATACAGCGGAGCATAGTTCGGGCTCAGCTAGAAGATGATGTCGTGCTTGTAAACATCCCGAATGACAACATCAAGAAGCAGCTAGTCCGAAATAGGCTCTACGATAGGGAGTGTATATCAGAAAACTGTGTTGTATGTCCCTACAATAAGTTGGGGGATTGCGCCAAAGCTGGTGCAGTGTATCACCTTGAATGTGGGACTTGCAATCAGATGTACATCGGGGAAACCGGAAGGGTACTGGCAGTTCGCATTAAAGAACACCTGGATAGTAAAAGGCGTGGTATTTTATCCAGTCCGTTAGGCAAGCACAGGGTTGAGGGGCATGGAGGAACCGACTTTGATGTTAAGTGCACGGTTCTGACGTTTGAGACCGACATTTCGTCTAGGAATGCGTTGGAAGCATTCTGGATTTCCGCAAGGAATCCAGCACTGAATAGTCGAAATGAGTGTCCCTCGATTACTAGTGACTTCTTGCCATTCCTTTCCCATTGTGAGCTATAGAACGACCGGTGGTGACATGAGTGTCCTTACGAATTACACTGGTATACTCAGTATAATCAGTGCGAATGACACAGTATGTCTCAGTCACCACTCGACTACTAACGGCAGCGGTAGCGACGTCGCTCCGCTTCAACGGTGGATCAGCGGGTGAGTTTATTTTTCATGCATTGGGTTTTTCGTTTTGGCACCTAGGACGATGTCGGAAAGGGGGGAGGGTAAGGCGCTTGATCGAGTAAGTAACAAATCTAAAGTTTTGAACCACTTTTAGGCCTCTGAAGACGACGAACAGGTCGAAACGTTAGGCCGTTCAATAAAACTGATCCACCTAACCTCGTTTGGCACAGCAGTATTGATAGATAAAGAACGGCGTTATTCAATCCTTTTTGGGATGCGCCACGCATTCTACTTCTACGGAATGTCGTGGAGGCGACTTGAATGCGTATTTGGCCATACAATGACTTGCTGTGGCCATCCGATGAACAAGTTAGCGCTCTATCCTTCCCAGACAAGTCTGGTACCAATTCACCGACCCCGGAAGGATGGAAGGCTTGGTTGGCCTGGGCGGGAAATCCGAACCAGGAACCTGGTATCGGGTGCAGGCAACAGTCGGCGCCTCCTCCGACTGCGCTCCACGCGCCCAAAGCGAAGAAACGTAGGGATATAAAGAATGTCGTCTTAATGTATGCAAAAATTTAGGAGAATATTCAATGCATCAAATCGTTAATAAAAACGAGATTTTAGAGAGATCCGAGCTCAGACGCCCCAAAGATTATCCAGAATTAAATTCTATCTTCACTATTTGCAAAACCTTGACATTACAAGTTGTTCAGTTTGTTAATTGTGTGGCAAACAAAGCTTTTATGGTGAATATTTGCCCAGCTTGTTGTCCACTGTTCCACCATTGTTCCAAGGAATGAAATAAGGGATCGCTGAGAGCACAGCCAAAACCAGCATTAGAAAAAGCAAAAATGATTACTAGCACTTCAACTAATAAAAATATCTAAAACTTCAGATAAGGGAACATGGAGGTTCGATGCCACTCAGTGTGGCACATTTTTATTTATTTATTTATTTATTGCCAATTCGAAAAAAAACATACACTGTAAAGAGAGGAATCCACATGCAGAACAATTAAATAGGCTTTAAAGAAAAAATAGAACATAGAACATTTATTAGCCAAAATATGATACAAAGTAAGTTTTGTCCAAAAGGATACATCGAAAGCTGGCTTTTGAAAATTATCAAAATCAGAACGTAGAAATTTGTTGAGCAAAAAGAGTAAGACAGATCAGTTTAGCACAAAATATTATGACAAAAGTCAACGATTTAGTCCTTCAACGACAGCAAAAGCGTTTGTTTCCATGCTTAAACCAACGTGAAAAGCGCTTCTTTTCTTATGAGCGACTTCGTGATTCATAAACTGAAAAAGCTATTATATGTTAAAGCAAGGTATCGTTCATTTTGCCTAAAAACTAATTTGCAGTGGACCTCACAAATGTACTCTCTGTTTAAGAAAGTTTTCCAATTTGTAATTAAACGTCCCAGGTGAAGAAATGGAATGAAGAAACTGGAAGTTCATTCCAGATTTTAATAACACGAGCCAAAAAGGATTCTCGAAACATTTTTGAGTGCGGTCTTTGCCGTTGAATTCTAAGATTGTGCCCTCTCGTAATCCCATTGAATGAGGAAAAGGTGAAGAGTTCATTTTTATCAATATCCAAGTAATCATTAACTATTCTAAAAACAAGGTTCTGGTCGTAGATTATTCGTCTTAGTGATAACGATGTAGTACCGAGACGAGCCAGTCTTTCAGGGTAAGAAACTTCGAATAGACCGTTTCTAATAAACACTTGCTTTGTAAATCTTTTTTGTACACCTTCTATTAGACTTATGCTACTTTGTTTTGATGGTGAACATACAGGTGTACAGTATTCTAAAAGCGGCCTTACATAAATAGAAAAAAAGTTTAAATAACGTTGTCATACTGCGAGTTTGAAAGGCTCGTAATATACAGCTTGATTTAGCATGAGCTGTAGCAACAGTCTTCTCAATATATTCATCAAAAGTTAGTTGGTCGGAATGTACAATTCCTAAGTCACGAACAGAGTTTGAAGTATGCAGTTTGTAACCAGCTAGATGGAAGAAGCAGTTTTTGGGATGATGACGCCCAATAAGCATGACAGTAGTTTTATCGAGTGAGATATCTAGTGGCCATTTCGAAGACCATGCTGTTAGATAGTTTAGCCCTTCTTGAAGAGTTCTGTAATTGTTTATAGGAGACAGTTTCGTATCGTCTGCATAAATAGTACAGTAGACACCAGAAGGTAAGCTGTTTGGCATATCATTAATATTAATATTAAAAATGAGGAAAACAGAGAAAGAAAAAAAAGTAGGAAAGGCAAGCAGAAACAATAAGGGGGATGTGGAAAAAAGATATGGAGACTTTAGAACCGCACAAATCGCGCAAGCAAAAAACGAGGAGGTTCTTAAGTCGTGCTAGAATAGTTGTGATAAAGTAATCGAAAGGAAAAAACACGGTACAGAGCAGCGGCCTACGATACTACGACCATAGGTGCTAGACTACAGCTACTACTGTAGCTGTAAACTAAGTGAGGTGGACCATGTAAGTGTTGGTACACGGAAGAAGGTACGCACCCCAGTAGCTTACCCTGATGGGAGGTCATAAGCCAAGCTTACTGCTCGCATTTTCATTTGAAGAAATAGTCGGCGAAGGACTCTCAAGACATACAGTGTCATTGATTGATTCAGCATTCACATGATTGTTATGGCACAGCACGTAAATAATGAAGCAATAAGCGTCAAAGATGACAATTTGGTGATTTCATGAATGAAGCACACGGACGAAAACGCTCTATATTCCGCTTAATAAGCCGTTCCGTAACTTTCCAAACTCGACCATTAAAGACGACGTTGTATTTGTATAAAGGATAAAGGAGGCGTTGCTCAATCTTTTTGGGATGAGTCACGCATTCTACTTTTGCAGCATATCGTGAACGCAATTTTACTGCATGTTTAGTCTATTCATTGACTGTGGGAGAATCGTTAGTGTTTCATCTGTTCTAGACAAGTCTGGTACCAATTGACCGACCCCGGAAGGATGGAAGGCTCGGTTGGCATTGGCGGGAGATCCGAACCAAGAACTTGGTGTCGGGTGCACGCGACAGCCGTCACCTACTCCAACTGCGCTACTCTCACCTTGTATTTGGCAGTTGTATAGTGCAATATAATTGTTAAGAGACAACAAAGTGAGAATAAAAAGCTTTAAGGGCATTGGATAGTTGCAAGCAACTGTGGCGCTCTTTTATACAAAGCATAAAGCAATATGAATTTTGTTCAATTCCTTAGTGTTTTTACAGTGCCATTAAAAAGTATGTGAGAAAAATGGTGCGCAAAAAAGGACTCGCTAGTGTGGCCAACGGCGGAGAGGAATAAACGTGCAAGCCAATCAGGACACCGGCCAAGACCCTCTGGTGTCACGTCTGGTGGATGCGGTGTGACTCGTCTGCCTGTTGCCCTCTTCTCATGTAGGCCACAGCAATAGACAATTGCTGCTATTGTGAAACGATTTTGGGTTCTTTCATGACACGAAGCTTCATTTCTAAAAGCCACATATCTAGATACAATACTGCATAACTCGGGAGTTTGTTAGAGCTCCGTTTCCACCACAGCAGCCCACCCAGGAGCGATACGTCAGTGGCGATTCATCGCGGCGAAAACTTGTATGTTCGTACTACCAGCCCAGTTATTTAAGTCCCATTTCGTTCGACATCCGTTCATCGCGTCATTGAGTCCATGCCATATTTGCACGGCTTTAATAATTAAATAACTAACAGAAAAATAAACAACAAAACAAATAAAAGTTTTGAATGTGTTCAAAAATTGAAGTACAACCGCACGCTCTAGAGCCACTAGAAATAGCCAGGCGGCATCGCGTGACTGCTGTGGAAACTAGTAAACGTTGAATTCTGAGAGGCACGCACGTGGTTCGGGAAAACCTCTCTAAACGGCCTCATCTGTCTCGCATCACTGATTGATGAGACGTGCTCAAGCATAAGATGCTTCCGATGTTTTCGTGCCGATAGGCAATAATACCATACCGTAGAAGAAAGCAAAAACCGAGAAGCACTAGGAAGCACTAAACGGAGAAGCTCACATGTGCTTGAAATGTTGCAGCGCGGATGGCGCAGTTTGTACGAAACGCCGATCTCGCTCGCATAACAAGTCGATCGTAGGCTCGATTCCTTCATAAGCCAACCGAAAAGATGATATGCATAAAGATTACATGCAGTGACTTCTAGAAACGCACAGTAAAAGTCAATGTACGGGCCAAATATGGATCCGAAGTTTCCGCATACTAATTCACAGAAGTGGAATGTGTAGCATACTCTAAATATTACTTGCTTTCACGCTTTTCTAATTCCATATGAGACGTTGCCCTAGGGAGTGCCCTTTTGAAAAAATTTATTTACCCTTATTGAACAAAAAATAGGGTAGGTGTAGCGCAGTCGGAGGAGGTGCCGGCTGTCGCGTGCATCCGATACCAGGTTCCTGGTTCGCCTTGCGGGGTCGGTGAATTGGTACCAGACTGGTCTGAAAAGGGTAAAGTGCTGACTTGTTCATCGGCTGACAACCGCAAGTCTTTGTATGGTCAAATGCGCATCCAAATCGCCTCCACGATATCCCGTAGAAGTAGAATGCATGGCGCATCCCAAAAAAGATTGAGTAACGCCGTCCTTTATCCTTTATCTTCATGCAACAAATGCCAATAACACCCCAATCAAAATTCAGGGATTTCGGACACCGAGACGATCCACTGAAGCAGCTTGGTCACGAACAGTCCAATGGCGTTGAAGAATAAGGATAAGGATAAAGGATAAAGGACGGCGTTACTCAATCCTTTTTGGGATGCGCCACGCATTCTACTTCTACGGCATGTCGTGAAGGCGATATGAGTGCGTATTTGGCTATACAAAGATTGGCGGGAGCCAAAAAGATGAATAAGTCAACGCTTTATCCTTCCCAAACAAGTCTGGTACCAATTCACCGACCCCGGAGGGAAGGAAGGCTTAGTTGGCCCGGGCGGGAAATCCGAACCAGGAAACTGGTATCGGGTGCACGCGACAGTCGCGGCTCCTCCGACTGCGCTACACGCGCCCTCGTTGAAGAATACATTCTAGAATACATGGAGTATCTCAACTGTTTTGACTAACATTCTTTCCTCCTAGGAGTCTCTTGGAGTCACCACATCAGATGGTAGTCATTAGAATCCCTAGCAACCAAAAGCCCGGAAATTCCTTTAAGCGATACATTTTAGCCTCCTCAAACATTCAGCTGTTCATATACTTTTTTCCACAACAGCGAAGCTTAGGAATTATACCGGGGCTTAGTCAATCATTAGGTGCAGCCGTTTTAAACTAGAACCAAGTGTTCGCTCATATGGAGGACATCAATTAGAGAGCTATTCTAGATATCAGAAAACACAACTGAAGTGAGGGAAAACTGAACGCTTTAGGATCAGAGAGTAGGAAAGGGAAGACAGTAAGCGTGTGGTAACAACGACTGAAGCCTTTTGCTCGATTAATATAGCTGAATATCTAAACTCCTGCTTAAGAAACTATTTTTCTGACCAATCAAGATAGAGAATCGTCGCTGACCTGCTGAGAAGCAAGCCGAAGTTTTCCACCATGTTTCGGGTTTTGCGGACTGTTACTAGAATATTGCTGTCAAATGTAAAATTAATTGGGTGATTAATCACTATTATCCTAGTCACTGATTACTTGTTAAACCATTATGACTAAAGAGGGCTACAGGATTATGCAAAACGGCAAAAAAAATCACATTTGAATTCTATCAACAACAAAACGGAAATTTTCAGCGTTCTTTACCGTTTCAATGTACATAACATTTTCAAACCCTGAACGCCTACAGATGGGACGCGTGTGGCGCAATCGGAGGAGGTGCCGGCCCGCGATACCAGGTTCCTGGTTCAGATTTGCTACCCAGGCTAACCAAGCGTTCAATCCCTCCGGGGTCAGTGAATTGGTAACAGACTTGTTTGGGAAGGATAAAGCGTTGACCTGTCCGCCTGGCAACCGCAAGTCACTGTATGGCCAAGTACGCATTCCCGTCGAAGTAGAATGCGTGGCGCATCCCAAAAGGGATTGAGTAACGCCATCCCTTACGCTGATTATCCTGTATCTATAGCAAATGCGCTATACAGTGGTCCAATGTGTCGCGACATTTACTTGCTTGCTAACCATAAGATGAATGCTGTTACAGGATGTTTTGTTGCGATCAAAACTCTTGCACCAGGTGGGACTCGAACCCGCATTTTCTGCTTTCCGGGCAGAGATGTTCGCCTTACACCACCGGCGCTGTTTGACCGCGCGTAACATTACTAGTAAGGTCTTCAGCTTAACCGGCTCCATGCTGATACCAGCGGCCGGCCAATCCCCGTATCACGGGTTGGTGCTGACAGACCTGGAGAATATCGCGGATGTCACGTGCGATCAACCGGCGCCGGTGGTGTAAAGCAAACATCGCTGCCCGGAAAGCAGAAGATGCGGGTTCGAGTCCCGCCTGGCGCAAGAGTTTTGATCGCAACAAAACATCCTGTAACAGCATATAGCCTCTCTACCAGCCGCTCTAGGCTTAAGCAAATGTGTTAAAGCATAAGATAATGATATATGCATCAAGCTTTGCAATTTAACTACGCACGAACTTTTACTCTTTACCTCTTTAGAATTTAATTTCGGAAAACAGTTTTGATAACCTATTGTTTGCCTACAAAATTCTGCAACAAAAGCGGTGAAATGTGGTAAATCTAAAAATTGGGCAGACGTTTCCTTCTTGGATTGCGAAAAATGTTCTTTGAGTTTAACATCAACAACAGTAAAAGCCGTGAGCAATGAACTCCAAAATTAACTAATTATTCCTGTCGTTCGATCCCACGATCACATGTTTGACGGTGGGCGGGAACTTTTTGGAACAGGCGAATTTTCGGTTTCCGAGCGTAGTAGATAGCTTTCAAATGCCACAACTTAAGAAAATTAAAAGAAGTAGTGGGATTTTGAGTCTTTTCCGTTTCCGTGTTTCGTATTCCGGCTTTCGCCCATTTTTAGCCTGCCCGTTCCGTATTCCGTGTTCCGCTTTTCTCGAAAAAATGTCCGCACATCCCTGATTCTAACCTTTGAAAGGATAGAATGATGTTGTCATTCAAGCAGTTCACCATTTGAGACGCCCGTTCCATGTAACAGCAAGTAATTGAAAACGGCAGGAGAAATTAATACGAATTTTACAGTTAGCTCATCAAAATATTGTTGCGATAAGATGGAGAGAATGTGCATCTGCAGTTAAGACCACAAGAAAGACCTGCAGCTGTACCGCAGATCATACTTCTATGTCTAGAAGTTCAGCGAGGAGTTAAGAACCAACTCCAAGGCTACAGTATGATGTAAGTTGGAAAGGCTGGATTAGAAAGAAGTCAGGCGTGGGAAAGGCAATAGACAACCAGAAAAAAAGTAAAAAGATACTGAATAGACTGTATATGGATGTGAGCAGTCATTCGCAGCTGTTTGGCAATGACGGAATACGGTAGAACTGCAGAAAAACCCAGTAGAATGAGCATAGTGTAAGACTCAGGGAAAGGGCTGCTCCTACCAAATCGAATGAGGTCGACTGAGAACGGACACTGCCAGACCACCTGTCTCAATCAATGTGGCCGGACGTTGACCGACCGGAACATTTCGGTGGCTTCGGCTGGCTGGCTGGCCGGCTGAGACGCTGTGTAAGAAGATGTGCTGGCGGCCGTCGCTCCCGGCGCTTCTGCTGCTGGCTGCGGTGAGGCAGTTCGAGGACAGCTGAGCGATTGTCCCGAGGTAAAAACACGTACGAGCACCTTGACTGACGGCCGGCTGCCACCTAGTGCTGCTCATAAAACGCCCAGGCCACTGGGTTGTTACAGCGACGAAGTGGTCCCAGGGGAGGCCGCCTCGTATGAGATTCAGTGGCTGGGAACGATTTCGTTCGCAGTGACAGCCGTTGCACCGCTCAGGAGATCACCCCCATTTCAGCGTAACCATTAGCCACTAGCGAATCTTACTGCAGTCAGCGGGTACTATTCAGATTTACGTGAAGATTTGCCACTGCACGACGACTCGGTATGTCACGCACGAACAACAGCTGTCGCTCGCCTTTCTCAACCGCTGCAGCAAACTCGCATTTCACATTCTCGCTCATTCACTGGTTGTTTTTGAAGCGTTGACGACATCTCAGCACACGTGCATCATCAGCGTCAGCTGTCCAATGGAAATCGTAGCCGGAATTGGACTGTTTCAGGTTTCAGAGGTGCCTGCTCCTTCTGCAAATATATGTACTTACTGTAGTTACATCGCGGTTAAATTTGCATGCGACTTCAAAATATTCCACGAAAAGCTCCCATTATTATCTTTTCTTCACATTGACTTCTAATATCCATGTGCTTCCAACTTCGTGGCAAAGAATTAGTATTAGGTTGTAAGGAAAGTTTCCCGCCACTCACTTTGGCTTTCCGCCAAATTTTTGAAAAGTGTTGAGGAATCTTCTCGCAATAACGCATATATATATATAAGCTGGCCAGGAGATGACCAGGGTCCGGATTCATCAACACGCATACCCACGGGTATGCTGGATATTGCGGGTGGACATACCCCCGATGTGGACATATCCATGATTCATGATAAACCTTACCCGCAAAATCGTGATTATATCAGTGGGTAGAGAAAACCTTCCGATCGTCGTGGGTACATCCGTATACCCGCGACTTGTTCTCACCCCATTGACAAAATGGCGCTCCAGTGAGATCAGCTGCTCTCGCGAAAATCCTAGCTGTACCTTACCCTTGGTTCCTTTCATGAATACGAATCGTACCCACTACCCGTTTCTTTCCCTTAGGGTGCCTCTACCTATACCCATTGCTTGATGAATCTGGGCCCAGGAGTCCAGGAGTTTCATTTTGCAATCTTGACACCCGTATACCCATTGCTTGATGAATCTGGGCCCAGGAGTCCAGGAGTTTCATTTTGCAATCTTGACACCGTATTCGTAATCAGCATTCCGAGCTCTTTCTAATGATACTGGCGACAACCTGAAGTTTCATGGAAGGCCCAAACCCTTCCCTAATAAGTGGTGCGTGCTGCGACGAAGGAAACGGAAAGTCGCTTCAGCGTCATGGAGACGAAGATGCTGCGCTGGACGGCATGAGTCACGGCCTGGCCCGCATCCGAAACGATGTCAGCGATGTTCGGCAGAAGTTAGGTATCGCTCCGATAGCTGAAGATGGGCGAGGCTCGACGGCGATAATACGGCCACGTTATGAGTGGAGAGGAAGGCAGCGTCCGTAAGATAGGCGTAAACTTCGAAGTGTCTGGAAAAAGGCCTAGAGGGCAGCGCTTGGCCGGTACGTTATACAAGGACTTTAAAGTAGCTGGTGTCCACCCTGAACTGGTACAGGATCAGGAAAAACGGCGAGATGGCACCAAGAGAGGGGATCTCGCCATGAAGCGAGAGAGGCGCTGAAGAAAAAGAAGAAGAATTTGTTGACCTCTAAAACCTCGACGACGACGACCTCCTGCTTCCCCAAGGAATACATCTCTCTAGCTGACTAGAATCAGCAGCCTTCCAACTAATTTAGCTATCTTGTGCCCATGTTGTGTTCAGCAGTACCAACTTTTTCGTGTTTTGGCAACAAAAACTTTTGTTGCCAAAACACGTATTGTGATATATTTTCTGAAAAATCCCTTTTGTTCCGGTTTCTGAATTTCGGAAAATGTTGAATTTGTTTCTGGTCTTGCAGTTCGAAAGCTGATTGTAGTGCTCAATAACGGGAACGGAAACCAAACTTCTATTCGACTGGAGGACGATTACCTTTACGACCCGCCCTTAGAAAGAACAACCCGTGTAGGATGCTCCAGGCACTATACTTCTGTGAGATATAGCTGCCAGGTTCGACCCTCGATGAATCTCGGCATTGATTGTTGTCCAGTTTATCGGGGTGTTGAACTCGACACCAAGATAGTACACGCTTTATTGACGGCGATGTCGCCTTTTGTAGACTCTGAAAAAGTCCAGACATATGTTGAAGCTACTAGATCAAACATCGCCACAGACCTTGTGAAAACTCAAAGACCCACTGAACAGCAACGCATCCAGCAGAGAGAGGTAATAACAGCCCAACATTTAAAACCCCCGAGGAGACCCCACAAGATGAAACTGTCTAAGAGGCGAGACTGTTGTAAGGGATGAGCTGCGGGCTATATACAGTAACGGACACGTCTTTTGAATAGACGCCGTAAAAGCCGCTATTTTGTTGTTTTTGCTCCTTTTTGATAAAACTCGCCTACACATCACCCATTTAAAAACCAAGGGCATATTTGAGCTCAGGAGCTCGAGCTCTATTGTTTGATATACATACTTCGTATGGAGCCATGAAAATGTCCGAAATTGAAAACTTGCGCTCCATTGCGAAGGGCGGTCGCGGACGAGTTGTCGGTCGCAAGCCGTTGAAAACCGTTGCGTGCTCACAATTCCTCCAATTTGAGTTTTTTGAGAAAAGGTTGGCACAGTTCGATTCGTCTCTTCGACTTACCCAAAATTTATACAGCTTCGCCAGACCACCGCGCTTTCGCAGTGGGCGGTCAAAAATGGCTGGAGCGAACTTTTTGCGAATGGAGAAGCTTATATTCCAAGACTTACATGTTCTCGGAGTTTCTAAAGCATGGTGTAAAGTGTCCTGTCGTGCCAGGAATCCTCTGAGAGTGCGCCGTGCACAATGCATATACGATCGAACCTATCAATCGAAGGGGGACAGCTTTTAGGGAGAGCGTTTGGGTAGCTTTATAGGAATGCTCAGCCGCCCTTCTCAGGAATTGATGTACTCTGTGCCGATGAGACTTTGGAGTGCACTGTGCACAATGTGTGTAGGATCGAACCTATCAATCAACTGGGCGCGACAGCTTGCAAATTGCACCGCGGGCGTGTTCTGAGCGCAATAACTCTGTCAAGTTTGAATCTTCCCGGCTGCAACTTGTATATTTTGTAAGCAGTAGAAAGTTCAAGAAGTGTTCTGAAGCACAGCGGCGTAGCTTATGAATGAACAAAGCTATAGCAGTGCGAAAATGCAGATAAACCTTGCGTGACATGATCTTTTCCGAGTTCAGTCGACTACTGCGGGAAGACAAGGAGAGCTAACCTCATGCAAATGTGTGGGAAAGCACGAGATTGAAAGCACTTTACGACGACTGCTAGCAACTCCACAGATGCCTGAACTGCTTTAGCCCAATCTGCCATTTTAGAGCTGGTGAATGCAACGGTGAAGTTCCTTCCGCCCTTACTCGTCCACATTTGAGTTGACACTAACAACAGTAGCACTCCATTGAGCTCGAGAAGCTCTATCGAATGGTGTCAATCTCGACCAATTCTGGGAATATCAATTTTTTGACAATTTCACATCAAAGGCGAGGCGGCCCAAGTGCGGCAGAAGGGCAATGACGTCATCGAAAACCGATATTTTCGAAAGGAATCGAGCGGCACCAATCGTTTTTCAAAAAACCTCAAATTAGAGGAATTGTGAGCACGCAACGGTTTTCGACGGCTTGCGACCGACAACTCGTCCGCGACCGCCCTTCGCAATGGAATGCAATTTTTCAATTTCGGACATTTTCATGGCTCCATATGAAATATGTATACCAAACGATAGAGTTCGAAATCCTGAGCTCAAATATGCCCTTGATTTTTCAAAAGGGTGACTTGTAGAAGCAAGAACCGCTAACTGTCTCCAGAATTCCTCCAGAGTATGGGTCCCCCGTGCTAGAATTTTGAATGTGACCCCAAAGTCGACGCCGTTGTGGTCGTTTACGCTGTTGTAGCCCAAGGCAGTTGATGGCCATCATCTGTTCTTTTCAGGTGTTCCTAACGCGCGCGTAGAAAGTGCGAGCTGTTTCACCGATATACTCACCTCCACAGTTGTTGCACCTTATTAGACAACCCCTGAAATGCTCCTTCGTTACCTGCAGAGCAGACGGTTCAATTAGGGCTTGCGAAAATTCGGTTGTACAACCGGTTGCGCCCTAGGCGACTTTTCAAGTTAGCAGAAGAGGTGTCTACCACTCTGACATCGTTTTTCGATCCAGCCGTCTGACACACTTCCTAATAGAAGTGCTGAGATGAAAGGGATGACCAATGGGATTCTGTCGTCAAGTGAGGAATTACGTGAGCGGTTGCTGCTGCTGCTTCGCTGATAGCCAAGGAATGTATACCCATTCTTGGCAGCGATTTGATGAGCAAGCGCTAGCGAATCCTTACGCTCATTTTCCCCAAAAGATACCCTGCTAGCTGTGCGGAACATATTACGCACGACAGCTGTTTTGGTCTGTGTCGGATGTGTCGACTTGCAATGGACCAAGATATTTTTGTTAGTAGGTTTACGATACCACTCTCTGGGTGTCGACAAAGTCGACTTGGTCTATTGTCTGTTTTAGGTTTAGTGTTGTAATTGACTTAAGAATTTAATTCTTTCACATTTATGTGCTATTCGTGCGTATTATTTGCTATTCATTTACCAAGTGCTCTACTACTGTCAGGTTTAAATCGATTGTAGCTATTGTGCCTTTATGTTATGTTTTAACAAGATAGCTGCGGCTCGCGGCTATCTCAGTCATCATCAGAATCCCGCTGCATAAAAGCCGGTGGAGGGGAGAGAGGACCACTTCGCTTCTTCGCGTCTTCACTTTGCGATATTCTGCTCAGCACAAGTGCCCCCTCTCCTCTCCATAAGTACTACAGCTTGTGAGTTCATTTCATTTGTATTTTTTTTGTTTGTATATAAATTTATAAAATTAACTTGTGTTAGATACAGCACAAGTTCGTCATCAGTTCCGCGTGGCACCATACAAGTGGGGTAGGCCTAGACAGAGAGAGTAGGCACTTTCACTGGGATACTATGGAGACAATTTGAGTACGTAATTGGCATATGCATAATTTTCAACCGCTTTTTGTTAAAATCACCCTGCCTAACAGTGGAGATAAATAGAAATGTTCATTGAAAATGGTGCTAAAAAGAGAATACAACGGTTCGTAGTCAATTGCACTTCCTCGCGAGGGATGGACGTTAAGAGCCCATGGAACTAGGGATCGGGGTGAACACGAAGAAGAAGAAGAATTGCGGGCATAATATCAATCAACAACAATTGATGTGCAAGTACCATTTCGAGCTATGTACAAGTAGAAAAGTGGATATTAGAGACGGAATAATTTCTGCTAGAAGGGAGTGTCCACGAGTGACATTCTCCAATACAGTAAACCGGTAATCCTGCTGCTCAACCAGTGGTCATTGCACAGAATTCCGGACACGGCTAAGCTCAACAGACAAAGACACACCTAACAAATCGGCAGAGATTAGAGAGACATCGTACAACTGGCATGTGTGATCGTATCGATCGTGAGGGCTTAGAGACCCGCCACCATCGATAAATCAATAACTCAATAAGTATCATCGGGACTAAGATCAATCAGCTGCTTGCTATGTGCATAATACGAAGAATGGAAGGAAGGAAGGAAAGACTGTCGAGCGAAGAGGAAAGAAAGTGTGCGTGTTATCGGCATATCAATCGATAGAACGGAGGACCGTCGATAAATCGATAACGCTATAGCTTTAGGGAAGTTAACAGTATCTAGGCGAAAGGCATGTTCGGGGCAAACATCACTGGCGGTTAGCTGTCATCAGATAGAAGAGCTATTGCTGGTATTTAGTACGGAACGAGGAGGGTTACGGTGACGCTCAAAGACTGAGGGGGAGTTATTGCAACCCAATTTTTACGGAGAATTTTGAGGAAATAAGAAAGACCTCTGTTTATTGACCAGTTTCGACTGTCAGTGAGTCTTAACATAGTAAGAAAAAAATCACCACTCCTTCCCTTTATTCAATCCAAAGTGTCCAGGATGGCATTTTCGTACCGGCATAGCGTTATCCTAATGTGAAGGTAGAGAAGCGAGAGCTGGATATTCTGATGTAGTTTCCCGATATGTTACATAGTCTCCCCATCCAACTAGGAGTGCTCTGGGTAATGGGCACCAGTAATACCAAGGTCCCACTTGCAAAACTAGGCATAGGTCTCCCTGTGGTGGTTTGATTGTAGCCAAATCCAAGACGGTAATACTTTTTCGGCTAACGTTTCGGCTTTTCGCCTCCATCAGAGCCTGGAAAGTCAAAGATCAATCTGATCCAACCAGTTTTAACTGCCTTTTTCAGGCTACAAGGCAAGGCAAAGGTGGCAAACTATGAAGAAGCGCGGTGGGGTACGCTGACGCAAGAAATGCTTACCTAATGAGATAGAAAGGACTTCATGGCAGGCCACCTCCTATCTCATTAGGTAAGCATTTCTGGCGTCTACCTTCCCGAACCGCACTTTTTCATAATTTGCCACCTTTACCCTGCTCTGTAGCCTGAAAAGGCAGTTATGGCTGGTTGAATCAGTTTGGTCTTTGATTTTCCAGGCTCTGACGAAAGCGAAAAGCCGAAACATTAGCCGAATAAAGCATTACCGTCTTGGATTTGGCTACAATCAAACCACCACAGGGAGACCTATGCCTAGTATTGCAAGTGGGACCTTGGTATAACTGGTGCCCATTACCCAGAGCACTCCTAGTTGGATGGACAGATTATGTAACACCTCGGGAAACTGCATCAGAATACCCAGCTCTCACTTCTCCGCCTTCATATTGGGGATAGCGCTGGGCCTGTACGAAAATGCCATGTGGGGCAAGATTCATCAAAGACTTACAGAGATTTGACGGAGAAATTACAGCCGAAGGCCGGATTCATCAACGACTTACGTAGCTTTAACGGAGAATTGTGAGCGAAAAGCTCAAATAACGCGGCTTATCAAGCGATATGGTGAGCCGCGTTATCTGAGCTTTTCGCTTTCGCGCCACTCTCCGTTAAAGTTACGTAAGTCGTTGATGAATCCGGACCTCGGCTGTAATTTCGCCGTTAAACCTCTGTAAGTCGCTGATGAACCCGGCCCCGAAATTCCTGATAACGCCAACAGTTCATCATATCACCCGTTGATAAGCCGCGTTAATTCGCATGTTTTAGGAATTGTGTCTGTAATTTCTTCGTTAAATCTCTGTAAGTCGTTGATGAATCCGGCCATAGGACACGTTAGCGAATTTCAGGAAGGGGTGGGGATATAGCATGGTACTAGTCGTTAATGTGGCCTACATGGGAGATGTTAGCGTGCCAACTCATTGGAACCAATAGAAGCACCGACTGAACACGCCCCCTATGGATGCGATGCACGGCGTTGGCCCGTTTAAATGGTCTTGTGCCTATGTAGGCCAAATTCACGACCAGTACCCAAAGAAAAGCCTTTGACTGACAAAATGACACGGGGAAAGGGACGCGATACTGCACCATTTGCCCACCCCCACTGGGAGAAGGTCCATTGACCCAAGGTTTGATCAAGAGGAACGGGGGTCCCCGCTGATCACCTCCGACCACGTACAACGAATGCTTGCCGACCAGCTGCGCCGCCCCGCTTTCCTAATTGGAAGGGAGTGGCGGACAATGTCTAGGAACACCCCTTTAAGACACTCAATTCACCTGCGCTTATAGATAAAGGCCTCCAAAACAAAGCCAAGGTTTATTTTCTCAAGTGCACTGGAAACCTCGCCTGAAATGGATGCCTAAAGGGACATGGATGGAGTGACCTAACCTCTGAGCGCCACTGTACCCCTGTCACTAACTGTAAGATCGGTGTCCCAGGCGTGGTTCTTCACAACTCTGAAGACGGCTGAATTACTCTTGGACACCTTTAGGAGAAAATGAAGCATATCACCTACTGTTCGGAATGGATCTAAGGACCATACGTGCTGCGCTTCAGGGCTCGACTGACCCTAGTTAAGGCCAAGTCGACCATAAGAAAGCTCTCTGGGATTACAGTTTCAGCCGAGAATTGACCCGCTACACGTAGGCCGCGAAGGAATTTGTTTAGCTGAAGTGAAGAGGAAGGATTACTGAGTACCTAGTAATCGTTATATTCATAGACACTTTGTTAGCAGGCCGGCACCGAGTGCTACACTCGGCAGTTGTTACGCAACGGCAGCCACTGAGGCCTAGTCGGCTTGTCGGTAGTCGTCGCCTGTGAGTCCATCGAATGACCATGGAGATTGCGATTCGAGCCGAGGAGGACACGAAGACGTTGCCGGAGCGACACCCTCTCAGCGCCAGCCATTGCGGTCAGCGAGTTGCGGCAGCTGAAACAGTCGCGATCAATCTCATCCTAGTCGGTGTTCTGACCAATGACAACGGTGTGATGACCAGCAGGGCCAGATTCATCAATTGCTTACCGTTCGGTAACGGTGAGAAGTACCGCCAAACCTGATGCTGATGAATTCCATATCAGGGATTGGTGGTACTCCTCACCGTTACCGGACGATAAACGACTGATGGATCTGACCCCAAGAAGACCCCTTTTGTCGACAGAAAAGGTAGACCGCCATTACCGCTCCAGAAGGCGCGGTCGTTTTCATGTCAGAGCGTTTCTAAAATTGTACACGGCTGGATAAAGGATAAAGGACGGCGCTACTCCATCCCTTTTCAGATGCGCCACGTATTCTACTTCTACGGAAAATCGCGGAGGTGATTTGAAAGCGTACTTGGTCATGTAATGACTTGCGGTGGCCAATCGCTATATCCGCTCCAGACAAGTCTGGTACCAGTTAACCGACCCCGTAGGGATGGAAGGCTTGGTTGACCTGGGTGGGACACGCGCCCTCATTTTTGCACCCCCGCGTCCGTCGCGTGGCAGAGACGGACGCAAAAATGCCGCGAAGAAAGGCCTAGCGGTTATTCTCATGCTGTCGTTGAACACTCCTCCCGTGATGTTTGGCCTCCCCGTTATGTCTGATTCCTCAATGGTCGCGTTTTCAACTAGTAAAACTATCTGCCACTGTTAGCTCTCTGAAGATCCCTAGCAACGCTTCCATTCTGAATTCCCACAAAGCAGATCTCAGCACGGAAAGAAGTGTCGTATCCCCGGTAATATTGGGGGGGGGGGGGCAAAAGTAATGAGACTCTCCATGCCGTGTCCATATATCTCATGGCTGGAGTCTGGTTTCGTGCTTCTCGTATTTGTATGTTTGTTTGCTACTTACTGAAGGCCACCTGAGAAGTTACCACTTTCGCCCTTTCCAGAAGCATGCCAAAATCTCAGTCTGTCTCATGCCGAAACCCAGTCTGGCGAGTTGACCTTCGTCGCGCAAATCTCTCCCGATTCCCAACCCCGAGCAGCCTGGACTCAATAGTCAGGCAGGATGACAAGTACGTCTTCTACGTTAACCCTGCCAAGCAGCTAGTCTAGGTGAGGCTGGTGACCTGTTACCGACCTTCGCTCGGCAGGATGTTCACGGCGAGAAGCGCTTTCTGAGCTTTTGAGACTGCGCCCATGGACCGGTATACCACCGTACTCGCCGGACATCTCTCCATGCGGCTACCACTACTCCTTGAGCGTATAGGACTTCATGATCGGAAGGGACACAAGGACCGAAGCAGACCTCGACAACCATAACGAGCAGTGGATCAGCACTAGGCCTAAGCAGTTCTGGAAAGATGGGATCAGGAAGTTGGCTTATCGATGGCAGCAAGGTCATCGACCTTAATGGCGAATACATTCCTCAGCACCGTTGAGTTGTAATTGAGTTATAAGGAGATAAAGATTTTTTTCAATTTGCCTCATTACTTTTGGCCCACCCTAATATGTCAGGGGCGTGTAGCGCAGCCGGAGGAGGCGCCGACTGTCGCCTGCACCCGAAACCAGGTTCCTGGTTCGGATCTCAAGCCCTGGCCAACCAAGCCTTCCATCCCTCCGGGGTCGGTGAGTTCGTACCAGACTTATCTTTGAGGGGTAAAGCGCTGACTTGTTCATCGGTTGGCCACCGCAAATACGCACTCAACTGCTGCACGACATCCCGTAGAAGTAGAACGCGTGGCGCATCCCAGGAGGGATTGAGTAACGCCATCCTTTATCCTTTTTTATCCTTTAATTAATGTTTCAGACCACAGAGATTGGATAAAGAGTACCCTCGACGTGGCTGGTATCGAAGTTCTCAGTCAAAAGTCGGTTAGTAACCTAGCATGAATGACTTTGGAACCAAACAAGCACTGTGCAATAGCTACACGTGTTGCGCGGGCGTGGCCGCCTTTCGTGCTCGGTTCCCAACCCATCCATGATTGGTTACTAACGAATCTAGTGTCTGAAACACGGCAGGGTTTCAAACCGAACAGGGAATCTGTTTCAAACCCTTTCATGCTGGGTTACTAACCGACCTTTGTCTGAGTCATAGGCCCTCATAACTATGTTTCGTCGCAATTAAAACTCTAGCGCCAGGCGGGACTCGAACTCGCACCTCCTGCTGACCGGGCGGGAATACTACAAGCCATTACACATGGTTTTTGTTTCTCCCAATAAATTGTATTTCCAGATAGGGGGCTTGAACTGTTCCGGATAGTGGGTGAACCTGAGCCTATATTCTGGAATCACTGAACTAAAGCGTCGTGGTTCTAGCATTCAAGAAGAATAGAGTACACGTACAGTGCGGCTACCCCCATTTTCGATAGCGCCCAATATCGCCTTTGAAGGGATCTGATAGTAATAGAACAACTCGCTCATACAAACCACTACTCCAACCTAGAATCTTTAGTTAAGGATACATCGAAATGTAGGCTTTGAAGGTTCATGTCGCGAAAATGAGCAGCAGTGAAAGGTGGTGGCGCACCACCCAACCATAACAAAGCGGAGTACCTTCCGATCACATGTCAGCCAATCAGAATATTGAGCGTACACGCCCTTTCTGGATGGCATGACAATGTCATGCGGACCGGTAGGCTGGCGAAGATGGGCAGCATTGGGGGTTGTGATCGGACCGATAGGCTGGCTCACTCCTCCCAATGCTGCCCATCTTCGCGACATGTACTGCTTTGAATGTTCGAGAGAGTACTCTCATGTCCCCACAGTGGCCCCGTGTCACTTCAGCTCCACCACTCGGTTACCCCCCTATTCAAGCATCGTACAAATTCATTAGTGACCTGAAGCGAGGGGGATAACAGCAATTTGTTATTCACACGGCGCTAAGCCACAGAGCAAGAGTCAAGCTTCTGATGGTGAGCCTCAAAACGATCCGCTATAGCTGTGCCTGACACGGTCCGCCAACCGTATTTGTCAACTGCTGGTGAAAAAACAGTGCAAAGG
Source organism: Heligmosomoides polygyrus polygyrus (assembly GCA_947396885.1). Taxonomy (NCBI): domain Eukaryota; kingdom Metazoa; phylum Nematoda; class Chromadorea; order Rhabditida; family Heligmosomidae; genus Heligmosomoides; species Heligmosomoides polygyrus. Next base: position 102,967,120 of record OX377202.1, on the reverse strand, counting down.
CTTAAAACATACCATTTTCACGTCAAATTCAACACTTTTCAAATAAAATTGGACACTTTTCAGGGCTAGCTTCAATACTTTTGAAATCAACGCCAACTCTTCTGAATTGAAGCGTCCTTCAGGCAGGTTAAACTAGACTGAATAAGTTGGATAGAATAATTTTTTGTTCGACGAAAATTTGGTTTAACTTTCTTGGATTTTTTTTTAGTTTACCTGCCCAATAAGTGTAATGATCTTATAAAAAGTTCATTTTTAGAGAAAAATAATAAATTAAAATGTATCTTAAAGCACAGCAAAGAAGCAAGAATATTGCGCATTAAAAGATCAGATCGCGCCATGCACTCAAAGGTTCCCCGCAACTTTTATTTGATTGACAGTGCAAATGCCACCATCTAAGTGAGGATAGGTGTTGTTACAGGATGTTTCGTTGCGATCAAAACTCTTGCGCCAGGCGGGACTCGAGGATAGGTGTGTTCTTTACAGTTGGTTTTGCTGCATCGTTAACAGGTGTCAAACTCCATGCAAACCGAAATTCTGCTGACAACCGAGTAAAAATCTCGACGTCTTGGACGAGTACATGGCGTAATCTCTTTTTCGGCACTAAAAAATGGCCGCCTTCCTTCTTTCAAAACAAATTTTAAACCACTATTTATCCTCGAAAAATAAAGATTCTATAAAATTTCAAACAAAGTGCTCATTTGTTGGGTGAATTGGTTTATGTCGCGAATGTGGGCAGCATTGAAAGGTGGGTGGGAAGGCGCCATCCAATCAGGACGCTTCAAAACGGCGTATCATCTAGAGAGGGTGTGTATGGTCGATGTCCTGATTGGACGAGTTGTAATTGGTGTGTGCTTCGCTTGGTTGTGACTAGCTTGGACGGTCCAACCTCCCAGTGCTGCTCATATTCGCGACATGTACCGATAATTGAAACTTCAAAGAAAGTTATACTAGAACTTTTGTTGAACAAAAAACGGATCTATCCTAGTCCAGGGGGGGCTACATAACTAAAAGGTATTATATGTATCAAATCCACTTGAGACTTACCGAGCGGCTCCTACAGAACAAAATACGACCCTAATCAAGAAAAAGTCACAAAGAAAAAACGAAAAAATTATATTTGTTGCGGTTGTAAGCCGGCAAAGTTGTGTGCCCTCCTCACCATGTTAGATCCTGGTTATAACATGTCAGCCGGTGGTCAGCACGCGGCATGCCCCCATTCTGTCGCTCTTTGCCCGCCGATACGGTTGTAAACCGCGCTGATTTTATTTTTATTTTTTCTGTTTGTTCGTTCGTTTTGGCTTGTTTTAGGTTACAACTCGTTCTCTAGGAGCCGCTCGGTAAGTCTCAATTCATTTTATTACCTACTTTTTAGTTATGTGCCCCCCCGGACTAGGATAGATCCCAAAAACTATTCTAAGCGTTTTGGAGAGTCTCTATTTCATGTAGAAAAGCCCATTTCACTTTGAAAGAGTTTGTTTTCATTTCAAAAGCCTTTGGCTAGCTTAGAAGTGTCCAGTTCGCCATGAGAACTGTATGCATCAGATGTTCAGAGCAATGGCAGAAGCCCCCACAGCTCTCAGAAACCCTTACAAATAACATCTCCCCTTGAACTTCTGAAAAAAGAACATGATTCCCCACCTCTCGTCGTTGGTCGGAGTGATCGTCGGCTGTGTCTGCTCGTGTTCGTCTTTTTTCGACACCAATCGCTTCAACCACTGCACATCGACGCCGAGCGTATGACGAGCCGTCGATCCTCTCGTGTGTTTTTTCCGACGAATATTCACTCCACCGCTGGTGGCACCGCCGCCGCCGTTGCCGTTGCCGTTCGTCTGACCATTTTCACGCGGGCTCACCACTTGCACCTTCAACGTACATAATAATGCTTTGGAGGAGAAGAGGTGCTCGATTAATGGGACTGTTTTTGATTAATGTATATTCAGAGAGACCTTTAAAAAAGCTATGCGGTGGTGGTGGGACAAAAAGAGATCCGCACTTACATTACCAGAATCAAGCAGAAGCAGAATGTAACGGCAACATTGTAGGTAGCCCAAGAAAAGTTGATGAAATGAAGGAATAAAGAGTAACGATTGAGGTTAGTCCGTTCCTTTGCAGGATGCGCACGCCAGGCATCGTATTTCTACTAGATATAGTGAAGACAATTTGAGTGACCCTTTCCTACATAGTGATGAGCATCCATTGGACTCGACGACGATTTGGATGCTTCGTTTTTTCAAACTCCGGATCAATGAGACATTCTTACCAGGGAAAGGTCTCAGGCGTAGGTCTGAATGGGGGAAATGGATAGTACTGTGAGAATCTCCACCCTTCATATAGTAGAAAAACGTGTTTTGTTTTTGCTGAGTCCTTGAACCCAAAGAGCTACGGGTCCTCGAAATTTGGGGTACAGTATTGCATCGTCACCCGTACCCACCATAACCTACCGTAATCGACCGAAATTTGAAAAACGGATGTCAGATTCGTGATCAGCACCCCAAATAACCCCCTGGGCGAGGTTTGGGAAAAAATTTTTCAAGCTCTCCTGGACCTTTGGAGTCGTGAAAGCAGTGTCGTGAAAGTCGTGTCTTATGGCAGTCCTAATCAGCTTACTTTCTACACATCTCCTACACATTTATTTCACTCTAAACAGTCAAATAAAGGTTTCTGTGAGCTGTGCTTCACTCACTTTTCTCAGCTTCTGATTTATACATTGTTTTGTGTTATTCAGCGAATGTTGAACAATGACCTTACAACAGGCACGGGTTACAGCAGGAACGGGTGACTGGAGATGTCGAGGTCATAATCACCGACTTCGCCCAAACCTTGCCCAGGGGGGGGGGGGGTATTCGGGGGTGCTGATCACGAATCTGACATCCGTTTTTCAATTTTCGGCCGATTACGGTAGGTCACGGTAGGTAGGGGTGACTTGGGCCGTCGAAGTCATAATCACCGATTTCGTCCAAAGTTTTCCCAGGGGGATTATTTGGGATATATATGGTGGGATGGTGATGACGACATTCGTTTTCCGATTACCCTGGAGTATGTTAAATTACAGTAGGTAAATATGATTAATGGTAAGGTCATGGTCACCGTTTTTTGCCCAAACCTCGCGTTGAGTACGAATCTGATCCTTATTTGGCAATTTAGAGTGAAACAAATATGTAGGAGATGTATAGGAAGCAAACTGGTAAAGAAGGCGGCAATCATGAAAAATGCAAAAAAGCTGGCTAGCACGGGAGTCGAACACCTGACCTAGTACCTGCATGTAGCCCCGCACCCCGCTGAGCCACCGACTCGCTCGCCGCTGTGTCCTTCGCCGCGGCTGCGAGCAACGATACTCACTCGCAACCGTGCGTGCGGTCGCGGTGCGGCGCTGCAGCCAGGAGCACCTCTAAAGGCGCCCACAGAGTTCTGCGGCAAGACCGCTCGCCGCTATGGTTAAGGGTAGGGCAGGGACGCCGCCGGCGGCGAGCTCTGCGTCTCTGCCCTATGGTTAAGCATAGGGCCGCGGCGCTGCTGCAGAACTCTGTGAGGGCCTTAACTGCGACAGGAACGCGTAGGAGTTGCACGATGCTCCTACAGTGCTAGAGCGCGAAGGCACGTACCAACTTGACGGATGAACCGTTTCGCGTAGGCAAAAGAAGAGAAACAGTGGAATGGGACGCAGTCATTATGGGACGGGATATATAATGTCTTCTAAGCCTAAGAAGTATTTGAAGAGGGCTCCTTAACTGACTGCTCAGGAGTGGTATTGGACCTAAACAACGTGTGAGACCTAAACTGGTGACAAATCCTTGTAGACAGAAAAGAGGATTCAGTTGAAGAAAGCTCATAGTGTTTTGTCTACAGAGAGTCCACCTTTTGTGCGAGAAGTTTTTATGGGTTGCCTACTCCATTACATTGTCTACTGATATTCTTTTACCGTCATCAGATTCATTATAGTTTCATGGTGTACATTTGACCTTTCGTGGGTTTTTGGTGATGATCGAAAATCCTCTACGGTTTGTATTTACATTGATATTTGGACTTTAACCCAGTTTAACCCTGCCAGTTTATCCTCAGGAATCGCTAGATCGTGAAACTTTTGTCAGTTGCCGAGCTATTGTTTTGATATCTTCCGTTGAATACTTTATGCACTTTAGAACTTTGAACCAGTGAAAAGAAAAGAAGGGTGCAAGTAAATTGTCATGAATTGAAAAGTATTGAAGCTTTCGCAAATAAGATATCAAATTAATTTTTTAAGGCTCGCTTATGCACTCGGCCTCCGAACACACGATATACTTTATTAAACTTTACACAATATACTTTTCATTGCAGACAACACTCAAAATGTATATTTCCACTCTTTAAAAGAATGTTCTAATCTAATAATGATTGAATATTTTCCCACCTTTAACACGCAATTTTGAACTTAAAACCCAAGTTTTGTCCGCCTAAAACATCTAGTCATTAGCTCATCACTTATATTGTTTGTTTGGATCTTCATCGTCATTTATCTTTCACCAGGTTCCCCTCTCCCACTATATTACGTAACTTAATACCACTCGATTGAGCATCACTAGCATTCTATCACTTTAAACCACTCTACAAGACGAAGTTTCGCCACTCTACCGTTTTACACCCACGTTCTGCCCACCAGCGCATCCTTCTGCAGGCATTCTAGCGCTCCAACTGGCCCAGCCTCAGAACGTTAGCGCAAAGCTCGTCCTATCCGCCGCGGGAGCAGTGAGGACTCCGCCCGGGGCGACGCACGCGCGCGCGATCGCACGCATCAAAATGAGTATCGCTGCCGCCCCCCCCCCCCCCTCTTCGCCGCGTCCCATACAACAGCGCGCACACCAGGGATGAGCGGATTAACCGTTATCCGTTATCCGGTTTCCGGGGGGTTTTGACCTATCCGTTTTGTTGTTCGTTATCCGACGATTTTGTGCCGGATAACGAACAACAAAACGGGTGATGGGTGGGCTATGTACAGGATCCTTCACGATCGTAAGAGTGGTCGTCAGAAACAACAGAAGTTTTCAAATCTAGAAGGGTTAATTGAAGTTTCCTCACTTGGGAACTGGCTACATAGTTTTAAAGATATCTAACTTCCAGCCATCCAGAAGGCCCGCTAAGTTTGCACCATGCTTATGTGAGGCCTACTTAGCACAGCATTGTTCATTCATCTCAAGTCATGTGCTGACCAAGAAGGCATACAAACTGCTACTAGCAATCGTCAAAAGTGGAGAGCCGCATCCTGTGATGAATTTTTTTACCGCCGATCTTTCCATCGTATCATTTGTGGTTACATATACTGCAGTACAGCAGTGAATACTAGCAAAAGAAATAGGATTAATCCAAATACATAGAGTAAGCAACTTCTCCATTAAAAATTTTAGAGGAACAATAAACTGCTTAACAAACTTATCGTCGTGGGTGCTGAAGACATGTAGATTTTCTTTGTTTTTTTTGTGTTTTTTTTTTGCGAAACTTATCTGGAACATAGGGAACACCTCCGTTTTGGGGCTAGGTCGAATATTCTTCCTCAGATCCAAAAGGTCTGGATGTCATAACTCTTTGAGTGTGTGTTTGCCGTAGACAATTGCTTGCAGCTACTACCCAAAAGTTAGTATTTTATCCATCCCAGATAATTCTACGTTGATGTACATCCCTTGGATCAGGGGATGCTACCGAGCAGCAACAATAATAACGGTTCATAGCATGTGTAGGACAAGATCGTTATGTGAAGTTTGTTTCGCTCGATGTGCCTTCTTATTTCCAGACATCGGAAGAATTGCTCTTCCAAGGACTATTCTATTTTTCAACTGCTCTATTTGAAAAAAGAGTTAAGCGCAGAGTAAGGCTGATAAATAAGACAATCCAACGGACCCCTTGGAAACAGGTGAAAGGCGGGTATGTTGCTGTCTGTGCGTTTGTCTACGTACGGATAGGCAGAAAACCCCATAGAGCGTCGTTAGTGTGGCGACTGCAAAACGTATAAAAACACAACTAAAACGTCTAGAAATGACCCATAAATTGACAGCGCTTCAAGTCCTAATCTGTTGTTGAAATTATTGTAATTTAAAACGAGTTTTGATTTTTGTTGTTTGTTCGTTATACGTTTTTCCGTTATCCGGCGATTTTCGGGCAAAATTATCCGTTATCCGTTATCCGGTTTTCAAAATCTCATTATCCGCTCATCCCTGGCGCACACGCATGCACGTGGGCACGTGCTGACGGTGCGCTACTGTACCCCTCCCCCTTCGAGGGTCCGTAGCTCTTTTGGTTCAAGGACTCAGCAAAAACGAAACATGTTCTTCTACTATATGAAGGGTGGAGATTCTCGCAGTGCTATCCATTTCCCCCGTTCAGACCTACGCCTGAGACCCTTCCCCGGTTAGAATGGAACTTTCCCTATATGCACCTTGCTAGGTCCAACCCCACCTTTTAGAAACATAGGCCAATATGCCGCAGGCGTCCTTGGATAATCTCTACGTATTGCTTCTACAGTCAAGGAGTCGACGCGCACGCATTTGAATGACACGGTAGCGCGCGAGAAATTATTCAATTGAATGGGAATATCCGCTGCAGCCTTTGGACTTTCCTCATCCTACTGCAAACAAGAGGTAAGCATCATTATTCATTTTCGCCGTTCAGATATACGCCGAAACCCTTTCCTGATAAGATTCTTCAAGTTATGCTATGCTAGTTGGCTACATCCACATGTCTACACAATACGAACAAACGGGAGTTTCATGCCGAGTAGTTAGTAGCCATAATGAGAGGTTACTCGCCTATGCAATGGCTATGCTTGGCTCTGACCACAGAAGGAACTTCAGAGTAGAAGTGAACGAGCTACAACTCACAGGCAACTGCTCATAAGGGCTGATCGGACGATCAGCGCCGTCGGGCGACCGGGGATCGACGATCTCTCGCAGGGGATAGTCGGTTAGGTGGCGAGACCTCCGTGCCCTAGTCTGCTCCGTCGGTGTCGTCTCTTCAGGGGACGGGACGGCGGCGCGAGTCTTCAGCGCGGTCTTCGCTCGGTCGCCGTGCTTCATCACTATCGTTGTACAACACTAGAACACGCACACTTCTAATGGACCGCTCGCTACGACAACAGAGGATTGTAGCCGACACTTGGATGCATCTGACGTGTCGAACGTGCGGGAGTCGCGCGACGCACGCCTAAGGATCTAAGGTGGTACTCGTGCAACTAACCGACGCCTTGTCTATTCGGCCAAAGTTCTCCAGATGCACGCTGACCACCTTCGTCTCGTACGACGGTTCAACATCACCATGTTCGTCGACGCCTGTAAGGAGAGAATTCAGAGCAAAACTCTCTACCAGATACAGAATTCTCACGCTGAACACCTAAAATAAAATCAAGCGGCTTCAAAATTGAAACGAACACCTTCCAAAATTAACTGGACACGCTCTTAGAAGGTCAAAATAACTTTTCAATTTAGACATTACAATGGCTTTCCTCAAAAATTTACAACTCGCCCGCTGCAAAAAGTGAATTCAGCGTTTGGATTCTCATAAATTCCTATTTTTCATGTAAGAGGAATGGTTTTGAATTCGTCTTAAAATGTGAGTTGTAGATTTTTTCTAGTGGTGTTCCACAGGGAGGGGTTCTCTCTCCTCTTCACTTTCTTGCTTACACTCATTGTATTCCTAGTTACGTAAACACCCATCCACTTGTCAAGGTTCAAAAATTAGAAACTTGGCGTGTGATAGGGTCGCGCCATATACTCGTCTAGCACATCACTACGCTTATCTGTTTCGTAGTGCAACGTCACTTATTTGAAGCTACGCGGTGGAGATATGCGAGTTTTTCTCAACTTTTTTCTTGTGCCATTGAAAGGCAACTAACTCCAAACAGACAGAAATTTTTATATCAACTGAATAAAAATCGCAAGGCATTAGTTAGACGGGTGGATACATTTTATGGCAAAAAACAACTAAAAACAACTCTTGGATATTTACAGCCATTTTGCAGCTAAGAGAATAAGAATTGGATCTACCCTAATCAGAGGGGGAAGGGAGCACATAACTAAAAAGTATGTACCAAAATGAATTGAGAGTTACCGAGCGGCTCCTAGAAAACAAGATAGGACTTAAAAGAAACGAAGAATCGAAGGTAAAAACAAAAAATGAAATCGCCGCCGTCTCCGCGAGCAAAAGGCGACGCAATAGAGGCATGCCGCGTGCTGACCACCGCCTGACATGTTTAACCAGGATCTAACATGGTGAGAAGGGCGCATAAAACCGCATGCCGCGTGCTGACCGCCGCTTGACATGTTATAACCAGGATCTAACATGGTGAGGAGAGCACATAACTTCGCCGGCTTACAATCGCGGCGAAAACAAATGTAATTGTTTCGTTTTTTTTTTCGTGAATTTTTCTAGTTTAGGCCCTATCTTGTTCTGTAGGAGCGGCTCGGTAAGCCTCAAGTCGATTTATAGCATACTATTTATTAGGTTGGCAACTAATTTCGTGGACTCTCAAGCGCCTTCAACAAAAGTGTTCATAAACAAATAACAAATAACAGTTTTCAACCAACGTAAGATCTGTTGGAACGCGGGACTGCTTCCCATTTATCAGCTACCTGGCCCATCCCACAGCTGTAGAATTCTTGTGCTTTTGAAGCCAAGAATCCTTGGAGGTGCATTTTGACATGGCCCACATTAATAAGTCGTTCTCCAACCAGGAAGTGCTGCAGCGAGCTATGAAGGCGCTAGTCATTTGGCGCACAGCCTGAGCTGTAAGATGGGTGAGCTAGACGCTACCAGCTAAGGTCTTCGATTTTTTGAAGCTCTGAAGCTTCGATTCGTGACGTGTGATCTGGCGTTATCTTGCTGATAGATAATTCCGCTCCTGAAAATCTGTCTGAACCGATTCCAGCGGAGTTCAGCCTGCGCGCTGCCAGGTTGAGAAGAGTAGATTACAGCATTAATGCTGGAACCGTTCTTGACCAGCTCCCAGAAGTTAATACCTTCTTGACACCACCAATCGGAGGACGCCTCAAAAAATAGAAGACCTTGACTGGGAGCGTCAAACTCATCCACCCTACAGCCCAGACCTTACGCCGAGTGACTACCACATTTTTAGTTCAGTGCAGTACTTCTTGGTTGGAAGACGATTTAATAATGTGGACCGGGTCAAAATGCACCTCCAAAGATTCCTGGCCTTAAAAGCACAATAATTCTACGGCCGTGGGATAGACCAGCTACCTGATATATGGGAAGCACTTCTGCGTTCCGAGGGATCTTATTTTAGTTAAAGATTGTTATTAGTTATTTGTTAATAAAGACTTTTGCTGAAGATTCTTGAGAGCCCACAAAATTAGTTGCCAACCTAATAGTTATGTGCCCCCTCCCAGACTAGCATAGATCCTAAGAATTTTATGAAAAGCCAAATACTAGGCAATATGTACTTAGATTATTCTTCATTTAGCATTCTACAGGAAAGGCGGGATATAAATTTTCGAAAAATAATAGTTTAAAAGTGAACACTTATTTCGGGCTTCTTGAGGACTTTGAAAAGCGTCCAGTATGACAAAAAATGGTACACTCCATGCATTCAACTACTTCTTTGTATCATGAAGGTAACCCGATACTCGTTTCTGGTCTGCACTGCCTTTTCGTGACCTCTAGCATGCAATAGAGAAACCTTCATCTTCATTTTTCGAGGACATTTCGCTATATAATCCCAACTTCAAATTACTCACCGTTAGATAGAGATCCAATGGTCCCTCTAGGCGTTGGCGAGCCCAGATCTGAAAGAAGCGCCTATAGTTGAGTCTCTTTAAAAGTGGAAACCCATCTGGCAACAGGTCAACTTCAGATTTAGCGACCTCTCTAACATGTTAACAACAGTGTAAGGACCGTTTATACTTCGACGGCGAGCGACGCGACGTCACGTATAGTGGCCATATTGATTGAGCGACGCGATCGATCAATTTGGCCACTTTGCATGCCGTCGCGTCGCTCGGTGTCGAAGTATAAACGGGCCCTCACACGATGTCGTGTCACACCCTTTCCACCGCGTGGCACCGTTCGACACTGTCTTGTGTCACGGTCTTGTAATTTAATTCTAGTTGGATTCAAATCCTTCTGGAGAACTTTTTTGCGTTATAACTATGCTGTAAATAGCGTGGTCCACGAAAACAGGTCAACTTTATATTAGTCAACCAGCAAACAGGTGAACATCATTCATATTTAGCGAGCTCCAGAACACGTTGACGACCTTGTGACAAGATACCGTGTCACACCTTTTCCACTGCGTGGAACCGTGTGACACGATGTCGTGTCACGACGACCTTGTGACACGATACCGTGTCACACCTTTTCCACTGCGTGAGACCGTGTGACACGATGTCGTGTCACGACGACCTTGTGACACGATACCGTGTCACACCTTTTCCACTGCGTGGGACCGTGTGACACGATGTCGTGTCACAATCTTGTAACTTATTTTTCTAGTTGGACTCAAATCCTTTTAAAGAACTTTTGTATTATATGTGCTTCACCTTCAGACGTTGTAATGGTCCACGAAATCAATTTTTGGATACAGATTTTTGGAGCTTCTGGAAGAGTAGTGGCTTCAAATAAAAAAAGCTCCTGACGTTTCGAATAATTAGAGCGAGACTCTCGTCGACTGGTAAGTGGCAATTGTTGCTGTCAAACTCCTTTGGAATACGCTACGAGTCACATTTTTCGGTAAAACTTGGAAGATTTTCGAAGCGTGTAAACACTACGCGTGGACGCACGGCGAAAAAACTATGAACACCTCGATCTGTCATCGAGCCTTCAGGTGTAGTTGAGATTTTTGCAACCAATGGAGCCCCTACAGGGCCCCATTGCACACTCGGGGACCACTAGCATGGGTAGAAGTGCAATCTAGATACTCAGTGGAGGCAAAAATCCTGAAGAACTCACCACGTGGATCAGTTCTCCTTCCAACGGCGTACGCCACCACACTCGCATGGTCCAGCTTGCCCGGCATGTCGGCGATCTTCTCTCGTACTGCTTTTCGTCTAAACAACTCTCCTCACTTTGAAACGTCAAAAGAGTATCACTGTTCGAACAGAATCGAAGATCAACAGGGAAACGGTGGAAAATTCCCGAAGCTGAACTAATTCGACCCCTGTCCGTGGCTCCAAAAGTTCGTTCATCCACTGCACCGGTTTCAAAGCAGGTAGACATAAGCAGTCAACCGATGAATATCATCCGGGGCCGGATTCATCAACGCGCATACCCAGGGGTATGCTGGGTATAGGGGTAGACATACCCAAGATGTGGACATACCCACTATTCATGATAAACCTTATCCGCCAAATCGTGGGTATATCAGTGGGTAGAGAAAGCCCGCCGATCGTTGTGGGTACATCCGCATATCCGCGACTCATTCGCGCTCCATTGACAAAACGGCGCTCCAGTGAGATCAGCTGTTCTCTCAAAAGGCCTAGTTCTACCTTACCCTTGATTCCTTTCATGAATACGAATCGTAGCCACTACCCATTGCTGGTAGTGGGTATGATTCCCTTACGGTATCTCTACCTATACCCATTGCTTGATGAATCCAGGGGCCGGATTCATCAACAATTAAACCCGTGGGTATGCGGGGTATAAGAGGTAGAGATAAGATACGAGTTAGGTAGAGATAAGGCAAGAGTCAGAGACGCAGGCTTCATCGTGGGTATCTTTACCCCTGTACCTGTAGGTTAGTCGTTGATGAATCCGGCCCCAGGCCCAGAAGTCGAAGAGCACTTGCAAAAATGTTTGCTCAAACTTCGCCCAAGGGAGTATTTGGCGTGCTGGTCACGAATCTGACATCCGTTTTTGAAATTTCCGCCGATTACGGTAGGTTACGGTAGGTGCGGGTGGCTAAGTCAAGATCACCGATTTTGCCAAACTTCGCCCAACGGGGCTATTCGGTGTGCTGATCACGAATCTGACATCCGTTTTTGTCTCCTGTGATCGGATGACGAAATTCAGTCGACGATTGACAGTGAGGTGCTGGTGTATGTACTTGCAGCAGAGCGGCTCTGCGGCTACAAGGAGCCAGAGGTTACGAAGATGTTGTAAGACGTCGGATTCATGATCAGCATCCCAGAAAACCCTAACAGACGATGTTTATGCGAAATTGATGATCGTGACCTCGACAGCCTTAGTCCCCTGCACCTACCGTAATCTACCGTAATCTTTCATTTCCGAAAATTCAAAAACGGATGTTAGATTCTTGACCAGCCCCTCAGATAACCAACACAGACGGTTTGGATGAACAACTCGACTCTCCTCAACCTCTGGAGTGAGAGTTCAATGGTGGCCGACGGTCTAACTGCATAATATCGAGCGAATTGATCGATTTTTTTATACCTAACTGTACGATCAGAAGACCATTTGAGGTGAACTCACTCCCAACTATAGATAGCAAACGACGGTAAGTTACCATCGACTTCTGGGGTGAAGCCCCAACCAGCGGTGAGATCGGTCGACTGACTGCTGTTGAAAGCGGACCAGAACTACTGACCTGGCTCTCTGCTCCGATTTCGTCATCTTCTCCTTCTTGTAGAGTTCGGGATTCTCGAGAGTACGGCGTTTGGCTCTTAAATACAGAAATATAAACTGAGTAATCTATTGAACGTTCAGGGTCATTCGGAACTCTGCATCCTGTATTTCGGATAGAAACAGTATTAAGCAGTTGAGGGAGAATTGCTTTGCATATGCGCAATCACAGTCGAATTTTTAAACGCTTTTTCAGCATGCGTGTAGTCTATTTCCAAAAACAGTCGACTCTCACTCGCAAAATGAATCGACTAAGAGTTTGGAAAGAGGGCTAGACCAACTAAGCCTTCCTTCCCAAGGGTCGGCGCGATCTACGCTAGTGTTTCTAACCAGGGAAGGATCTCACCAGTCATCAGACAAGAATGAGACCCTTTTCTGAATGGAAACAGTAGAGTCGACTACAGACTTTCGTAATCCGCGCTGAGCAGAGCAAGGAAAGGAATTTGAGGATTTTTCGGCGTAGAGCGACGGTATAGTCCTCGTCGGCGCTGAATATTGGCACGAAATGTGCCTCCAAAAATACACATTTTCCTTACAATGAAACATGCATAAAGGTGGAGGACAGAGCCCACTAACCTACCGTACCACAGCAGAGCCTGTGGAATAAATTAAGACTGATCTGTGAGCTCTCTAACCCTGCTTGCAAAACAACTTAACAAAGTCCTTCTAATGATTCCGTTGTAGACCCTTGGCGCGATCCTCGAACCTTGGTTATCTTTTCAACCACCAGATAGGCCACAATACTTATGAAATTCTGAAAAAAGCAAAAAAAAAACTAACTGGCTGAGGTGAGTGGCGAACTGAATGAGTCGATGTGATAGCAGCGATGCGGTGACTCGAGGAAACAACGGCTCGTGGCGTGGCGAAAGACGAGAGTTCTGAAGAGTAGGAGCTGGTTTTGGATTCGAATCTCGAGCATACGCTCAACGATGTGATAAAGGACCATTTATTAGGAGCCCACAGGGTGCTGAAGATGACAATTCGCATGAGAGTACTTTCCCAGTAGGGAGGGGGAGGATTAGGGCTGCACATTGAAGTGCCGACAATGGTGCCACATGGCTTCGGCTGTTTTGCATAACATGTATTACGGGGGGGGGGCAAAAGTAATGAGACACTCCATGCCGTGTCCATATTTCTCGTGGCTGGAGTCTGGATTCGTGCTTGTCGTATTTGTATGTTTGTATGCTACTTACTGAAGCCCATCTGAGAAGTTACCACTTCCGCCCTTTCCAGAAGCATGCCAAAAACCCCAGCCTGTCTCATGCCGAAACCCCAGTCTGACGAGTCGACCTGTGTCGCGCAAATCTCCCCCAATTCCCAACCCCGAGCAGCCTGGGCTCAATATTCACGCAAGATGAGAAGTACGTCTTCTACCTTAACTCTGCCAAGCAGCGAGTCTGGATGAGGCCTGGTGAATTGTTACCGACCTTCGTTCGGCGAGAGGTTCACGGCGAGAAGCATCTTTGGAGCTTTTGGGTCTGCGCCCATGGTTGGGTATAGCGGAAGCTGTTTTCCAAGAGCACGACGATGGACACCAAAGCCATGGTGAACGAAACAGAAGAGATGGACCGGCGACTCGCTCTTATTCATTCGCAGCGCTTCAAGAGGGTTCTCCTCTTCGACTACGCCGCACCCCATCGGGAACAAGTAACCACTGATAAGCTTGGCCAGTTGGGCTACGTTCACAAGCCTCACCCACCGTATTCGCTGGACATCTCTCCATGTGACTACCACTACTACTTGAGCCTACAGGGCATCCTAGTCGGAAGGGACACAAGAACCCAAGCAGCCCTTGACAACCATATCGAGCAGTTGATCAACACCAGGCTCAAGCAGTTCTGGAAGGATGGGATCAGGAAGTGGGCTGAGCGATGGCAGCAAGGTCCTTGCCCTTAATGGCAAATACACTCCTCAGCATCGTTGAGTTGTAATTGAGTTATAAGGAGATAAAGATTTTTTTCATTTTGTCTCATTACTTTTGCCCCCCCCCCTAATACTTAAATTTGACATGGTAGCCCATAAAGCTATTCTCCATTAGCCAACTTTAAACATGCTGTTTCAAAGGAAACCATTCCAATCCGATTTGAAAATGTTTGTTCTAAGTGAGAGACGATGGTTCAGTTTATGTCCGTTTTCCTCGGTACACAAGTCGTAGAACACCGTTTACCTCAAACTTGGGTAATTAATCCAAACTGTACAACGTGCAAATAAATAAATAAACAAGATAAGTAAATAAAAAATACCTACTTTCCTCACTGATTACGGAGTAACTAATTCTAAACATTTTTCGTATGAAGATAGAGGCGATACAAGAAATGTTCAATGTTATTGTTGGTTCTTACTGCTATTGTTTCATTTATTCATTTATTCGTCCATTTTACACGTCAAGAAGAAAGGAAAACAACCATAAAAGAGAACTAGTAAAGACAACAGCAATAACAAAAAACAAATAGTTATTGTTACCTTTTTGATTAGGATCAATATTTCGTTTTGTTTAATGTTACTGTAATAATGTAAGAACTTGAAGACTCTTTGTTTATAAATAGATTCGCAGCGAATTCTATTATATTTATAGACCACTTGGTTTCAGAAATCTCGATCCGCCATCCGTCATCACCTCTCTTTCTCACCTCCCCCCCCCCCACCAATTAGGAGTCGCCCTCGAGATCTGAATGGCCTCAGAAACAGCTCCAGAACACAAGGCCGCCACCTGCAGGCTTACCTCTCTCGGCGGATCGATCCCGTTCGCGATGATGTCTCTCATCCGGACCAGCATCAGCTCGTGGCGGCTGGCCGCATCCACACACGGCAACGTCGCCGCGCAGGTTCGCGGACGGGCGAACTCTCTGGTCGGTGAGTCCTTGGTGGACCTGAAAAGAGCGCTGAGCTGGCTCGGGTTCTCTGAAGACCAGAACTGAGAGGAAGACGTGAGACTCACACCGACAACTTCCTGTTGTCCCTCGGCGGCAGTTGGGAGTTCTCCTTGTTCTCGAAGTCCGATCGCTTTATCACGCAGAACTTCCCGACCACCGGATCGAAGTTGTCCGACACACCGTCCGACGTGATAAACACGACGTCGCCTAAATGAAGGAGGTCAGTTTTACTACCGATGAACGTCTTAAAGCCTTCGGTATCCAATAAACAGTAGGATAGACTGGTTTTGTGGAAATTTGTCGAATTTTTCAGATTTTTGAAGTTTTTTGAAAAGTTAGAATATTGTCGCATAATGGATGACAAGAATGTCGCCTAAAATGTGGACCTTGTAGATGCATTCTTGATCTTCACCAAGTTTCTCAATGAAAAACCTCGAAATATCATCGTGAAGCCCAAAGTTGATCGTGATTGACCGTGGATTAACTTCACCCGCTGTTAGTTGTTCTTGCTCGATGATTTCGCTTCCATGACCCCACATCGGCACGCTCTTCGTTCACCTCCCTTGCATGGAGAGGTTGCCTAGCAGGCTCCCCTCCTCGACAGCGTCATCATCAATACAGCATTGCTAACAGCTTTTCGAAGCAGACAGACCAACCCAACTTATTGATAACCACCTTGAGGGTTTTCCTATAATAGGAAAAGGGATGATGTCGGCGTTGATCATCTCCGACGTGGGATACGCCACGCATTCTAATTTTACGAGACCTTGTGGAGACGATGACAATACAATGACTTGCGCTGACTAGCCGTTGAACATGTCAGTGACTTATCCTCCCCAGACAAGCCCGGTACCAATTCACTAACCACGGAGGGATGGAAAGCCCGGTAGTCCTCAGGGAAATCCGAACCAAGAACCTGGTATCGGGTACATCTGACATCCAGAATCTCCTCCCATTGCGCTACCATGCGCCCGCTTTCCCAATGGTATCTCATGTAATTCAATCAGCTACGGCTCCCTTCCCCTCCTAGTAAGCGAAACTCATTGCATTTGGCATAATCAACCGCCTCTCTATGTAATCTTCAAGCATCAATGAAGTTCGGTTCTCCTGAGGCACTCTCGCCAGGGACAATACACAGTGTCCTTCCTAGTATCGTACGATTCAGCTATAGACCAAGGGGTACATGGGGGGAAGGGGGAATGTGGACAGCATTGGAGGATGTGGCGCGCTAGCCAGTCAGACTGCATCGAATGGCGTGGCATTCGGAGAGAGGATGTATGGTGTCTGCCAATGCTGCCCACCTTCGCGACATAAACCAACGCTTTCACGATGGAACATCGTCATTCTTCACTCTAATGGGCTAACGCCCGGTGTTATGATCAGGACGCCGTCAGCTAAGCGCAGATGGCACATTTTCTTCAACAACAGTGTGGAACATTCTACATCTTCGCTGCTGTATATGTGCAAGTTAGCCTAACTTCTAACTTCGAGCTCGTGTAGCGCAGCTCGGAGGAGGTGCCGGCTGTCGCATGCTTGGTTAGGATTTCCCGCTCAGGCCAACTAAGCCTTCAATCCCTCAGGGTTCGGTGAATTGGTACCAGACTTGTCTGGGAAAGATAAAACGCTGACTTGTTCTCCTGCTGGCCATCATTGTATGGCCTAATACGCATTCATGTCGCCTCCACGAAAAGTAGAATGCGTGGCGCATCCCAAACGGGATTGAACAACGCCGCGATTTATTCTTTGTTTCAGCCTCACTTCAAACTCTTCTGTTATCCTCTTTGGTGGTTCTATGAGACTAATTGGCATACTGGTGCCCCGAAATTCTGACCTATGACACCTGTGCATTGGGTCAGAAATTAGCGGAGGAGCGAAACCCTTGCTTAGGCGGTAAATGTTCACGGACGCGTAGCGAGGTAGAATTTACCTAGAAACTTACCGCTGATCTTCCCCGCCGCGCGTTCATGAATCGCGGGTAAGTGGGGAGTGGCGGTAGATTTTACACTTACTGGCCAGTAGGTCGTTCATGAATCCGGGCCCCGAATGTTTCAGACTCCACTAATCGCTTTGAGGAGATGCTGAGCGTGAACACATTGTACAGCTCATGAAGCACTTTGGGGCCGGATTCATCAACCGCTTACACCCTCTAACGGTGAAAATACAGCCAAGCCTCCTGATATGACATTCATCAGCATCGGTATTTGGCGGTATTTTCACCGTTAGAGGGCGGTGAGCGGTTGACGAATATGGCCCCTGATGAGGTCAGTTTGAACAGCGTGTTTTACCAGGACTTCGATGGCTGTTTCAGTTTCTACAGAGGCGAATGCGTTCTTCAGCTCGATGAACGTAAGGCTTGTACTTTCGCGAGACCTCGATGAGCTTCGTGACGGTGTGCGGGTGGTCGATCGTGCTGGATCTTCTCCGAAATCCTGCTTATTCACAGGCTTTTCTGGCTTCGTCCAGTGTTCTTGCGATCTCGTTCAGGATGACATGGGCGAACACCTTATAATCTACGTACAAAAAGTAGACTGGGAAAAAGGTTCATTTCCTATACATGCAGTAAGGCGGTTTTTGTGGTCTACACGGGCTGTAGTCTTTCATTGCTACAAATAATGGGTCGTCATGGGCATATGGGAAGTCGTCGAAAAATAGGTGGGCCGTAGACGCAATGCGCTTCGCAGACACCCGCTGGACGAGAGCCACCACCGACTGGATTCCGCGGGATGTCAAGAGAACACCGCGACGCCCACCAAGGCGTTGGTCGGACTTCTTCGTGAAAGCCCTGAACGAACGATATGACGCTCTTCGTGTCCCTGGAGCGAGGAGGATCCATTGGACCACCCTGGCACGCGACATGGACGAATGGAGACGCTGCTGGTACCCGCTTGAGCACCTCGATGGTAAAAGGGACCACAGGTGATACAGGTGACAGAAAATGAAGATTCATAGAAGCCCTCACGTACTGAACGTAACTCACCCTCCTCCACAAACGTCATACTGCACGTCAAGTTGTGCAGCTGTGGATTGCGTCCGTCAACCGGCCCAAGGGCACCTCCGGCGTCTCGCATATCGCGCATCTGAATCATCAGCCAATATACTGTCGGACTACTCATACACTGGGCTGAACTGGCTATGCTCAAACTCACTTGGTCAATGTCGTGGCTACCCATGGTCACTTCTCGAACACCGTAGTCGCGATTGTAGACGAAACACAACGAGTCGCCCACGTTGCACACACACAGCACCCAACTGCAACGTGACCGTCAGTGGGAGCTCGACCACCTTCACTACCAGTAGCACATACCTATCACAATGAACCGCCGGAGCCACCACGGCTACACACAACGTCGTCAGCATCCCACCTTCTTGCAGTATTAGCGAATGGGCCGAGTGGAACGACGCTAGCAACTGGTGGAACACTTCCTAAAGACATGCGGGAAATATACGCAAGAGTACTGATACAGAGACGTAAAAATTTATCAAAAATCTAGCACCAGAGAAACCGGAGGAGATCATTTCCAGCGACAAACTGAGGCGGCTGATGGTGCAGTAAGTACAAGACTGTCCAATAAATCTTGTCCGAAAATTTCACCATTTTTAATTTGTTTCAACTTTATTGAAAAACAAGTCTAATCAACAATATAATCACCACAGTTATCCACAACAGTGACCCATCGATTGGGCAGGTCGCCGATGCCCTTCGCCCAGAACTCCGGGGGCTGCGACTCGAAGAAGTCCGCGATGTCGGATTTGAGGTTGTCGTAGTTGGTGACTTTTCTTCCGGCCGAATGGTGCTTCAGCGGGCGGAACAAGTGGTAGTCGGAGGGGGCGAGGTCCGGGGAATACGGCAGATGGGCAACCGTCTCCCAGCTTCTGATTCTGCTGGGTCTCCTTCGCCACGTGGGGGCGCGCGTTGTCGTGCAGCAGGTAGACCAAGGCCCGTCGGGGACGCTTTTATCGGATGGCGGCGGCTAGTTTCTCGAGCTGATCGGTGTAGATGGAGGCGGTGACCGTCCTGCCTTGCGAGGGCAGCTCGAAGTACAGCATGCCCTTGGCGTCCCACCAGCAGCAGAGCATGATCTTCAGCGGGTGCAGGTCGGCTTTCGGCGTCGTCGGCGGCTCTTCTCCGCGCGGGATCCAGACGGCACGGCGGGCGACGTTGTCGAAGAGGACCCAGCTCTCATCCCCAGTGACCAGGTCCTCGAGAAACTCCTTGCGATGCGGACGACACTCGTAGTACACGAACGTACGAATTCGACCTTGGTCCATTTTAGCTTGTACTGGTAGCTAGACGCGGCGACTGCGCCTTATATACCCCTAGCGTGGAACTCTGGAGAACCTTCTAGAAGGTTTTCACACTTGCCTGATATTATAACACCTCTAAAAAAATTTTCCGACAGGAATTACTGGACAGCCTGGTAGGATGATCTGGATTGCAATATTGGAATCGAACATCCGAAAGTGATTCATTCGGCATATTGGATCTGATCGACAATCTTCGGATAATTCGATGATTCGGATAAATCTAATTTCGCGTGTCTCGGATTTTTGGATGCTTCTGATCTGGATCTCCGAAAAGGATTGAGTCGGATCCAATGCATATTACTTACACACATAGTTCCCAGGGTAAATCTTTGGTAGATCGTGGTAAATCTGATGTTATCAATCTTTCATTACCGACCTATAGTAATTCTGATGTGCTGAAGGTGCCGCATCCCAATCGCTAAGTGCTGTTTTCTCAGCACCTTTTTCTCAAAAGAAATTAACTCTTCTGTTTGACCCATGTGTGGGTCAGGCGTTACTATAACGTCAAGTTCGTTTGTTTGCTAGCACAAGGTGGGAGCGTGTAGCGTGGTTGGAGGAAGTGCTGGCTGTTGCGCACCCCCGAGGTCCAGGTTTTTGGTTCGGGTTTTCTGCCTAGGCCAACCGAGCCTTTCCATCCTTCTGGGCTCGTAAAGTGGAACCAGCTTCATCTGAGTCTGGGAAGGGTAAAACAATTGACATCGGTTAGCCACCACGAGTCATTGTGTAGGGCAAATATGCATTCAAATTGCCTTCACGACCTCCAGTAGAAGTTGAATGCGTGGCAGGTCCCAAAAGGGATCGATTAGCGCCGTTCTTTGTCCTTTTATCTTTTTCTTCACAGTTCACCCCACCCGTAGAATCTCCAATAAGGTTAAAAGAACAGAGATCGCTCTTTGGTAACCTTTTTCGGAATGCGCCACGCATTCTACACACTTCTATCTCAACTCATAAAAGATATTTTGATGCGCATTTGACTTATATAACGTCCTAGAGTGGCCAACTCATGCAGAAGTTGGAGAAGTCAATGCTCATTTTAGAACGTTGTAGTTGGAGTTGGAGAAGTCAATGCTCTCTTTTTAGAACGAATCTGGTACCACTTCTACTCCGGAAAGATGGAAGGCTTGTCTAGTCTGGACGGGATCCAAACCTTGAATCGATTTCGGGTGCATTCGACAGTTGGCGCTTCCTTCGACTGTGCTACTACGCCGCTCTCCGCCACAATAGCCGTAGTTCTAAGCAGAAATGAAGAGCTTACCGTTGTGTTCGTCAGACTTCCCATCTCGATGTGCTCATTCATGTGGTCGATGGCACCTCGTACGGCGCATCGAGCCGCCAGTCGTGCTCCTTCGCCCCAGTTCACACCGTCAGCCAGCGCCAGGACCTGGAAACTTCTGCTAGTAGAAGACACAAAAACCGTGGTGGTGTAATGGCGTAGAGCATTCCCGGCTGGTCAGAAGGAGGTGCTAGATCGAGTCCTGCCTGGCGCTAGAGTTTTGGTCGCAACAAAACATCGCTATGAGGGCTTAGATCCCGACAGGAGCCACTTGAGGCTTAAAGAAACGGACTTGGATCATACCATAAGATCGAACACCTGAGGTAATACAAGCGAAAATCTTGGTTCATCGCCTAACCGTTCCACTTCTGGAGCTTTAAGGGCCTTGCGCTTTACTCAGCAAAACAGTATCGCAGGTCTCATTGAAGCGAAACGTAATACTTTGCGCATTCCTACAGTTCCCGAGATTCCAAAAGGACTCGCTTGCTTCAGCTACTCCCTTCCTTACTGTACTATTCTTAGGGAATACTAAAGCGACGGAACTTCAGCAAATAAGGCCTTCGGTGCTACGAAACCCAGAGAGAATTATACAAAACTTCCTACAATCACTCTGAACCACTGTGAAGCGCCTCCTCTTCGACTCACCCCGTTGTTGTTCCTTCCGACGACACCCCAGACATCAGCCACCGGCTCTCCGGCGTTGACACCCGTCAGTGGATTCTTCTCATATAGTGAGACAGAGGCACCAAACGCTCGCTTCTCGTCGAAGTTATTCCAGTCGTACCGATCTAAACATGCAGCTATTTGAATGGTTTGGAGTCTCACAGGTAAACCCTGATTAAAAGCAAGGAAAAAGGACTTGAAAATGGACATTATTAACTGAAACGGGTTTCTGCTCTCACTTTCGCCATTTTTAAGTAACTGTAAGAGAACTGCATTCTAAAATAATGCGAAAAAATCCTAAGAATTGAATCAAAAATCAGTACATGTCGCGAAGGTGAGCAGCACTGGTAGTTCGGAGGGCGCTAGCCAATAATAACCAAGCAGAACACAGACCAAACACATGCCAGCCGATCAGGCTACCGAATGTACACGCCCTCTCTGAGCGGGAAGTCCAGTTAATACGGTTGGATTGGAAAAGGGCATCCCCGTCCCCAATGCTGCCCGCTTTCGCGACATATACCAAAAAATCAAATCAAAACAGAAAAATGGGGGTCATAGCGAAGCAGAATAGTTTTTGCTACTTATTTTTCTTTAAAAATAAAGGATAAAGGATAAAGGAGGCATTACTCAATCCCTTTTGGGATGCGCCACGCATTCTATCTCTAAGGGATGTTGTGGACGCGATTTGAATGCGTGTTAGGCCATACAATGGCTTCCAGTCGATGAACAGGTCAGAACTTTATCCTTCCCAGACAAGTCTGGTACCAATTCACCGACCCCGAAGGGATTGAAGGCTTGGTTGGCCTGAGCGGGAAATCCGAACCAGGAACCTGGTATCGGGTGCAGACTGCAGACTACGGCGCCTCCTCCGACTGCGGTAGACGCGCCCCTTTGAAAATAACCCATATTTATACTAATATACTTTTGGTTATATGTTTTGAATAACGCGCTTAAGAGCACCGGCTTCTGACACATATTTTTGTCTCAAAACGTGGAGCCTACGATTTCAGCAATGTATTTCCTAACTAAAACGAAATCGCAAATCAGCTTCAGCTTGTCCCAAGCACTTGAGCGACGGGACTCTGAGCTTCAACAACCTTCTTCTTCTTCTTCTTCTTCCTCTTCAGCGTCTGTCTCGCATGGTAGCGGCGTCCGTTATTCTGGTGTTATGACACCACTTTTCCCGATCCAGTGCTAGATCAGGGTAAACACCAGTAATCTTCAAGTCCGCATGCAACGTATCAGCCCAGCGCTGCTTCGGGCGCCCTCTAGGCCGCTTTCCTATTACCTCGAAGTTAAGGCCTATCTTGCGGACGCTGTCTTCCTTTCCACGCAGAACGTGGCCGTACCATCATAAGCGAGCTTCGCGCATCTTGTCGGCTATCGGCGCGACACCGAACTTCTGCCGAATGGCATCGTTTCGAATGCGGTCCATTCGCATGACTCCAGCCGCCCAGCGCAGCATCTTCGTCTCCATGACGCTGAGGCGTGTTTCAACTTCCTTAGTCGCAGGCCAACACTCAGCGCCGTACATCGCTACTGGCCGGATGACTGCTCTGTAGATCTTCGACTTCAGGTGCTCTGGTATCTTCCTATCGCAGAGCACGCCAGTCAGCGAACGCCACTTGGACCAAGCTGCACTCACGCGAGTGCACTTCAACCATCAGACCGCCGTCAGATGCTATTGCTGATCCCAAGTATTTAAACACCGAAGTGCGTGGGAGCTCGATGCCGTTGACCTTGATGGAGGTGGACTCAGTAACGTCCGTCGTTAGATATTCGGTCTTTTTGCAGGCGACAGGCCCTTGTGACAGGCCGGCCTACGAAACCCATGTTACATCACATGGTGTATGACTATTCATGTTTATCGAGCTGCAGCAACCTTGCGAGATCATATTAGATGGTGGACGTGCTCAAGTGACTTCGCAACAAATTGCCTCCCACTCTTTCAAAACTCTTCAAGACTCTTGCTGAGAAAAAACACTTGCAACTCGCAATCTAATTTAGCGCCATCTTTCCCTGCAACTGCACCTGGCCTTGTGTTCCAGCAGAATTTCTCTGCGCGATGATGAGCAAGCTTGAGTGCCTAATTCTCCTGTAAGCCACTAGCGAAAACGAAGCATCACTAGGGATGCGCCACGCATTCTACCTCTACGGGATGTCGAGGAGGCGAGTTGAATGCGTATTTGGCCATACAATGACTTGCGGTGGCCAGCCGATGTACAAGTCAGTGCTTTATCCTTCCCAGACGCGTCTGGTACCAATTCACCTACCCCGGAGGGATGGAAGGCTTGGTTGGGCTGGGTGGGAAATCCGAACCAGGAACCTGGTATCGGGTGCAGGCGACAGCCGGCGCCTCCTCCGACTGCGCTCCACGCGTCCCCAGAAGGCCAAAGAGAGACAATAAATGAATTTGAGAGGCTACTAAGGTGCGCATTTCCACCGGGCCAGATTCTACATATGGGCAAAAAATCAGTTTACTTGAGCTCGGTATAAGCGGAACGCTTTATATATGTATGTAGGCCATCCTGCAGTCTTCCGCATATAACACTAGGCCTCTGAACCATTTGTAGTGCTTACTGAGCCATTCAAATCCCTCTCTCTGCTTCTGACACCACTGACGGACGTATGCACGTGCTAAGTCTCAGTCCACAGTATAAACACATATGGCTTATGACTGCTGTTGAGACTAGTCCTTTAAGTCGTCGCCTCAGATCGATGGCCGCACATTCCTCTCAACAATCGCCCAGCGACTCCAGGAGAACGTCGCATATCCTAGAGGAAGCTCATACCATAGACCTCCGGTGGGCAACATACGAGCCAGTGCCTAATTTCGACAGCAAGTGATTCGGTGAACATTTGCGGAAGAAACCTTGGAAAAAAAGGCGGAAAATGCCGCTCTTTTTATGGTACTGGCTGCTTTTTACTAGTGAAGAAGCAAAATTGACGTTATACGTAAGCCCACATTTAGGTCAGACAGAGGAGTTAATTTCATCTGAGAGCAAAGGGCTAAGAAAACTGCATGATGAAGCCACTCAGTGATTGGAATGCGGTACCTTCAGCACCTCAGAAGTACTGCAGGCCGATAATAGAACAAACACCATATGTGTCAGTAATACAATAATACACATTGGATCCGATTGAACCATTCACGGATATCTGATTTCGATATCCGATATGAATCTTTTTCTTCTTCTCCTGAGCGTTTAGTCCCGCGCAGTCGCAGGGTCCGCTGTTCTTGTGATCTGCCGCCAGCTCATCCTATCAAGGGCGTCATCTGCCGTGGCGCCGACTTCGGCGAGATCTCTCTTGATGACGTCCTTCCATCTTTTCCTTGGGGCTCCTCTCGGACGCTTTCCGGGTGCCTCGTAATCTAGGGCCAACCTTGTGGGGTGATCCTCTGGTCTTCTGAGGCCGTGTCCATACCACCTCAGGCGCTGCTCTCTCATCTTCAGCTGGATCGGGGCTGTCCTCATCACTGCCCTAACATCCTCGTTTCGCACCCTGTCCCGTCGGGTCCATCCACATGCCCACCTCAGCATCCTCATCTCCGCCGCGTGCAGTTGCCGCTCCTGCGCCTTACCCAGGGCCCAGCACTCACTGCCGTAGAGGAGGGCAGGTCTCACAACTGTTCTATAGAGCTTGCCTTTGAGCGTCCTGGAGCATCTACGATCGCAGAGGATCCCTGTGGACTCCCTCCACTTGAGCCAGGCTGCGTTTATCCGTCCCCTGACCGCCTGGTCCAGACTTCCTTCCTCGGATAGGTCACTTCCGAGGTAGCGGAATTCTTCCACCTTCTCGATCGTTTTCCCTTGGCAGTCTAGGATCGATCCAGCGCACTGCTCAGAGCTGATGAACTTCGTCTTCTTCACGTTCAGGCGTAGGCCGTTGTCTGTGAGGACTCTCTGCCACAGCTGCACCTTCTCCTCCAGCTCCTCCTGGAGAAGAAGAAGAATATGAATCATCCAAAATCCGAGACCCACAAAATTAAGAGTTATCCGGATCAACCAATTATCCGAAGGTTTTCGACCTGATTCGATGTGCCAAATGAATCATTTTCGGAGATCCGATTTCGCTCGATACGAATCATCTAAAAATCCGAGTCAAAGTCGCACCTATCCGAATCATCCAGAAATCCAGGGCCCTCGAATTTAGCGCTATCCGAGTCGTCCAATTATCCTCAGATTGATACCGTCCGCCATCCTTTATTTTAAAATGCAGGAAGAAAGCTACCCTTTTTTACACAACCAGCAGAACCAATGGGCTCTTCTTAAGTACTGAAAGCACGCTCCCGCATCCCGCACTTTCCTATTCAACGAGTTAGCCCTCGACTGACCTCAGCGAAAATTTAGGTGGAAAATCTCACCACGTCCTTCCTTCATCAGCCGAAAGCGAATCGAAAAACAAAACGCAGCAGATGAGGAAAAGCGCAAATGTGGCTTATTCCCGTGAGGCTGCCGTCCACTTCACTTCTTCAACAAATGACACTGTCTTTTAGTGCGCTGATTCTGCTCCGAGTTTTTCACGGTCTCTACGGGTACATAGATTACACTGGTTAGTTGAACGAAGACATAACGGAGTGGGGATTCAGGGCTGAGTTCTCTTGTCGAGGATAATCGTCACTGAAGGTGGGCAAACCTGGTCGTATAGATATCTACTGATGAAGAGAGCAATAACAATGAAGCCTATACTAACGTGACAATCAGACTTTATAGCACCTTCCCCCAACGCAGTCAGCATCTCGAATCTCGATCTTGCTGATCTCGAGAGTAACTTTTCACCTACGTGGAATACGAATAAGGTTAAGGTTTAGGGTAAAGGACGTGTCCAGTCTGCTTCATCGGCCGGGAATCGAACAAGACGAGCATTCTGCCACTGATCCACCGATACGTTTATTGCCTGCCCATCTAAACTTCCAACAACCAGCAGAAGAAAATTAGAAGAAAAGTTATCCCTGCTCGATTTCTTCAGTTTCATTTTACATCCAGGGCCAGATTCATCAACTGCTTACCGCCCTCTAACGGTGAATACACCGCCAAACCTTATGACGATGAATGTCATATCAGGGGTTTGGCGGTATTTTCACCGCTAAAGGGCGGTAAGCGGTTGATGAATCTGACCCCAGGAAGCTGAGATCGGCCACATTTTCTTCCGGAACATATGTGCCACTTCAGGGATCCACCCGCTTCTTTCACCGAAAACCATATGTGTGTGCCGACGGTGAAAAACTGCGAAAAACCGATTCGCCTCACAGCAATTACTCTTTCTGATTAATTAGTTCTCTATGCAGTATGTCTGTCGGAGCGGAAGAACTGCTGCCGCTTAGGCCAGAAAGCCACGAACACAAGGAGTTCTCGTGAAATTTAAAGGAAAATACACAATTTTCACGTCAAGTTGGACACTCTCTCAAGGAAACCTAAATCTTTTGAAATCAAAACGAGCTCCTTCTCTGCCATACCATTGTCACGTCGAACTGGACACTTTTCAACTCAAATTGGACACTTTTCAAATTAAATTGGACCTTCTTTTTAAGCAAACCTAAAACTTTTGAAATCAATCCGAACTCTTCCAAATCGAAATGAGCTTGTAAGCCGTCGTGACGACGTTTTGTTGCGATCAAAACTTCTAGCGCCAGGCGAGACTCAGGATGCGGGTTCGAGTTCCGCCTGGCGCTAGAAGTTTTGATCGCAACAAAACATCGTTATGACGGCTTACAACCTGCTTATACCAGCCAATTGAGTCCCAAAGAAACTGATCTGAATCGAAATGAGCTTCTTCTACACTAAACTGGAGACTCTCCAAAAAGGTTAGAAATATTTCTTCAGAAAAATTTCTAGTATAACTTTCCTTGATGTTCTAATTCATCTACCCAATAAGTGAAAACATTGTTTCAACTTTTATAAAAATTTTATTTTTAGGAAGAATAATGGTTTAAGGCCTGTTTTAAGGAGCAGGAAAGTAGCCGTTTTTCAGTACTAAAAGACGAGATTGCGCCATGCCTTCTTCCCAGATGTCGCGATTTTTATTCGTTTAACAGCAAAATTTCCGTTTCTATGGAGCTGCACGCCCGTAAACGATACAATAAAAACAAATGTGAAGAACACAGATACCCTCACTTTGATGCTTCATGTAAGCAGTATTTACACTACCCACCAAATATAAATCGCTACGAGGTAGGACCTTGGCGCGATCTCTTCTTTTAATACATAAAATAAAATGATAAAATAAAAAGCATATAAAAAAGATAATATAGAAAAATAAAATAATGTCTGCCTTGTTGCCCTAAAAAATAAATTGATTTACTATTTTTCCGAAAAAAAGATTAATACACTCATTCGCGCAGCTGAAGATAAAAAATTCAAAGACAATTATACCACATTTTCCTTGAACAAAAAATTATTCTAACCCCTCTGAAAAGTCTGTAGTTTAACCTGCAAGAAGCTCGTTTTGATTTGGAAGACGTTTATTTTGATTTCAGAATCATCAATCTGCAGGCCGGATTCATCATCGAGCGATTTAACGGAGGAAATAGAACCGAAATTGCTGATTACGCGACTTATCAACAAGGGATACGGTAAAAAGTTTCACCATATCGCTTGATAAGCAGCGCTATCAGGGATTTCGGCTGTATTTTCTCTGTTAAACTGCTGTAAGTCGTTGATGAATCCGGCCCCTGGTTTAAAGGAGTGTACAATTTGACGGTAAAACGGTATCCCTCCTATGATTCGAGTCGTTTTCTACACTACAAACGAGTACACCAATAAATAAAGGCTTGTTTTGCGGACTTAGAAAGCGTATAACTACCTCCTTGTGCGGCAGCATTGTTTACGCGTCACTAGGGTTCACGTCTTCAATACCTCCTCTACCGGTGAATCGACAGCGGACCTGTGTCGCTAGGGTACAGTGCAAAACGGATAAAAAACGGTGTTAGTCAATCCCTGTTGGGGTGCGCCATGCATTTTACTTCTACGGGTGTCATAAAGGCGATCTGACTGGTATTTGGCTTATACAATGACTTGCGGTGCTCAGAAGATGAGCAATTCAGTGCACAGGTCCGTCTATCTGCTGTCATTTGCAATTCATTAAGGATAAAGGATAGAGGACGGTGTTACTCAATCTATCTTGGGATGCGCTACGCATTCTACTTCTACGGGATGTCGTGGAGGCGACATGAATGCGTATTTGGCCAAAAAATGACTTGCGGTGGTCAGCCGATGAACAATTGAGCTCTTTATCCTTTCCAGACAAGTCTGGTACCAATTCTCCGACCTCGGAGGGATGGAAGACTTGGTTGGCCTGGGCGGGAAATCCGAACCAGGAACCTGGTATCGAGTGCACGCGACATTGGCGCCTCCTCCGACTGCGTTACAGGCGCCCTTCCAGTTCATCACGTAAATCAAATGCGTCTCCCAAGTCGTACGGGCTCTGTACAATGGCTTCATATGGTAAGCTTCTAATCGTAAGACCAATGAAATCATTGGCATATCATTCCTCAGTCTCAACTGCCTCCAAAACCTCCAACTAGAACGATCCACCGTAAGATTCAAACGTATCCATAGCCATAGTCAAGTCAAGTCACCGAGGATCGTCCCTCTTCCTGCTATCCGCTTCCGCGGACAGCAACGACCGCGCATTGTTGACAATCCGCGTGCCGGCGCTTTTGTTTGCCGCAACAAAACCTGTTGTGTCTGTTTGAATCGGTCACATTCGTGGCATTATACCCCGGCTCTTTGCGAGGACTTAGCGCAGGCGGATGCTTGGAACAATGGCTGGGAGGAGCGCTTGTTGTCACCTGAAGAAGAGTCTGTTTACTCAGACCAGTGAACAGGGAAGATGTTCCTTCAGTGCTGAATGCCGACTCACGAGATGGTCATTTAGACTCTTACAAGTTTCGCCTCTTATATAGGACGATAGAGCCATAAGGATCAGAATGAGTAGGGACGTCATTGTTCCGTCGCTCTTGGGACGCGCCATGCATCCTACATCTACTGGATATCGAGAAAGGTATTTGGCCTTCCGGACCTGTGTAGCGCAGTCGGAAGAGTTGCCAGCTGACGCGTGCACACGGTACCAAGCTCCTGGTTCGAATTTCCTGCCTAGACCAACCAAGCCTTCGATCCCTCCGAGGTCGGTGAATTGGTTGACGTGTTCATCGGCTGGTCACCACATTGTATGACGAAATACGTATTCAAAACGTTCGATCAAACAGCGCCGGTGGTGTAATGAATGGCGTAGAGCATTCCTCTCCGGTTAGAGGGAGGTGCGGCTTCGAGTCCCTCCTGGGGCTAGAAGTTTTGATCGCAACAAAACATCGTTGTAACAGCTTACATCCTCGGCACCAGCCAATTGAGGTTTGAAGGAAACTGAATTGAGTCGTATTCAAATCGTCTTTTATTTGGCCCATACACGACCTTCGATAGCCAGACAATCCAGTGCTTTATCCTTCATAGGCAAGTACTTGTTCACCTACCCTGGAGGGATGGAGGGCTTGGTTGGCCTGGGCTGAGCCTCCATTCTCGATTTAGTGGACAGTTAGCCTCTTCTAAGCTAAATGTGGTAGGTATAGTTGTTCTTATTCGACTATTCGAATAATTAATCGAACAAATTACACGAATAATTCCATGTTTTTGAATACTCGAAACTTCCTGATTTACGATTTCCGTTCGAAATCGAATATTCGAAGGCCAGGAAGTTTCGAATTCGAATAATATAAAATAATAAATTATTCGAATAATTATTCGAATAGTAGAATAAGCCCAACTATACAGGGCGGCTGAAAAGTTCGGGCAATTTTTCAAAGTATTTCAGCAGTACGAAAAAACTACATAAACGCCAAAGATTTACAAACAAAAATAACAGAAACTTCATTAGATCAACAACAACATAATACAACAGGAAAATTCACAACAAGTGCTCAAAATTTCCTCCTTTGGCTTCAATACATTTTCGCAGTCGTTTTGGGAAGTCGCTGATGATGGTCGCACACTGCTCCGCTGTAATCTCGTCCCAGGATCTCAACAACGCCGATTTCAGCTGCTCAACGGTGGCGTATCTTGTAGTGGAGATCTTCTGCTCCATGATCGACCACACAGAATAATCCATCGGGTTGAGATCAGGCGAGTTGGATGGCCAGATGTCCCTGCTCCAAAACCCTGGGAAGAGCTCCTCGCAAACGGCGATCGTGGATTTGGCGGAATGCGCTGGTGCCCAGTCCTGCTGAAGAGAAAATCCGGTTTCGCCAAAATGGCTCGTCGCCCACGGCTCCAGTACGTCGCGGAGGACATATTGCTGGTAGCTGGCAGCGTTAATTTTGACGTTCTGCTCCATGAAGACCAGCGGCGTCTTTCCGGTAGCGCATATTCCAGCCCACACCATCACCGAGGCTGGAAAATGGCGGCGGCTGATGGTCCTTGCGGCCGACGTCTTCTGCTGACCCTTCTTAAGCAGCTGCCGGCGATTCTGATGGTTGTGAACCGGCTGGACCGTGAAGATCTTCTCGTCGGTGAACAGCACCTTCGACAAGCGACCATCGCCGACCAGCTGACGCATTCGCCTGCATTTCCTCAACCTCTCAGCTTTCATCGCGTCGTTGAGGAAGTGAATACGAGCTACTTTGTAGCTGTGTAATCCCAGCTTCCTCCTGGCAATATGCTGGACTCGTTCCCTACTGATCCCGAGATCCGTAGCCATCTTGTTCATCGATACCTCAGAATTCCGGCTAATGCGACAACGAACCTTGTTGATGTTCTCCGGTGTTGTCGCAGTGGTGGGACGGCCGCTGCGGGGACGGTCCGAGGTCCCGCCAGTCTCCTTGTAGCGTCTTACAATCTTGTAGACGGTCCTTTGTTTGAAGCCGGTTGCTCGAACTATGTCCGCGGTCCTCATTCCCGTCTTGTGCAGCTCGACGACGGTGATACGCTCACTTTCACGAGACATAACGCAAGCACAACTGAAAACGAGAAAACTGGAGCAACAGATTCTAGATCAAAATTGCGCGAGGAATACAACGGAAACAACAGAAATAACAAAAAACCTCAATTTCAAGGCCAAAAGTAGCGCCGCAAAAAATTGCCCGAACTTTTCAGCCACCCTGTAGTGGTAGGATTGACCACAGCACTGAGTCATCCATCCATTTGTGAGTCGAAACCATTATTCAGAGAGCATTTCGAAACAGCAATTAAAAAACACCACCATTACTATGCAGCCGCATTCGGTTTTGGAGCTATGACTCACATTAAGCCCTTCTTGCGATGGTTCACAACCCTTTTCGGGACAGCATAATGACTAAAGTAGATATTCAAAGCACGTCCGTATTCCGGAGACATGTCACCGATGTCACCCAGGTTCAGAAGAGGTGTCACCTACGTCATTCAAAGCAGTGTTCAAAAGGAGAGAAACCATGTTATTTCCAAGCTCGTCCACCGCCCTACACGTACACGGCTGCTATTC
Organism: Heligmosomoides polygyrus polygyrus; assembly: GCA_947396885.1. Lineage (NCBI taxonomy): Eukaryota > Metazoa > Nematoda > Chromadorea > Rhabditida > Heligmosomidae > Heligmosomoides > Heligmosomoides polygyrus. Next base: position 102,935,005 of record OX377202.1, on the reverse strand, counting down.
TACCATCTTAACACTTGATAAGACCAATGGCGCCGCTAAATCAGCCCATTATGTATGTAATGCATAGCGAATTTGCTTTTGAAGACCATATGAACTAGTACTTCGGCGACACTACGAGATGGGGTGGCCAGATAATGAACAAGTGTTCTACCCTTCTTAAAGACGTCCACTCCTTCGGAAGGCTTCTTGGCTTAGCGAAATCTTAACTTAGAACCCCGGGTCGGAGTGCACGTGTGAGACGACGTCTCTCCCTACTGCATTCCACGTCCGACTCTCGCTGAATCTCACTGACGTTGTATTTGACGAGAAGTTCCTTCAGTGTGGCCGTGGCAGATCTTTATTAGGGCTTACACTCTGGCGAATGAAATGGTATTTGGGAGGGAGTTTCCCAACTGAATTCGACATCACCAGATTCTGAATAAAGGCCGAAAACGAAACGATTACGCTTACGTTGAAATGTATGCCGTCACAAAGATCTGTACTAATCTTGGCTGAATTATGTACGCAGAAAATCTTAGGTTGGAATTGAATGACGTCGAATTTCGTCATTCTCAGCTATCAATAAATTTATTTGTTACCTAATTCTGTTCAAAAATTTATTTATTTATTAAATATGGATAGAATCTGTGTTCTTAGCAAGCATCTGCGTTAGCCCTAGTTTATACTTGCGTCGCTGCGCGGCGAGGCATCATGGTCGGGATGGCTATCGACCAAGCGCGCGAAAAATCGATATCTATGGCAATCATGATGCCGCGCCGCGTGATGGCACAAGTATAAACGAGGGCTTATACAATAGGAGACGCTGACGCTCATGCTCCTCGAATCGATTAACGTTCGGATCTCTGTCTGACCAAACTAGCCTTCCAAACTTTGCATAGACCAAATACACACTCAAGATACCTTCAGAATACTCAATAGGAGTAGAATACGTGGCGTATCCCATAAAGGATTAACGTTTGACCACCTAGGTCGACGTTTGATTACCGTCGACGTCTGTCATTCTCAGTTATCATTTAATTTACTTATTACCTAATTTTGTTATAAAATTTATTAAACTAGAATAGAATGAAACGGTGCTTGAACTAAGTACTTAAGAGCTTATAGTTCTAAAGAATCCTCAAAATAAAAATAACATGCCCAAACTCTTGTACGATTTAGATTTTTTCTACTTCTGAAGAAGGAAGGGCACAATCCTCCAGCGTTGTGTGCACAGTGCGTCGCCTCTGCTATGTAGGTAGCATTTTTCTTTGAAGTGAGATGCGTAACGATAACAATGAACGCCTTTGGTCATCAGTCGCCCATCTGGGACAATAGCGTCGGGCATTTCATGTTTTTGTTTGAATTCCGGTGAGTTTTCCCAGCAAATTAAAACTTATTCTCCCGGAACGCCGCATCCACTTTATGGCTTCGTAAAAATACTTTTATTGAACGAAGATTCAATGAATTTTCATCAAAATTTGTCGAAAGAGGGCTTAGTAGCTGATGTAGCTGATAGGAAAATCAGTCGGAAGACATTTGAGATCTTGCATAACAGTTGATAAATGCCTGGTTCTGTTTTACGGCAACTGATAATTGCCACATCCTAGGTAGGTCTCTGCTATAGTTATGCTCGAATGACGTTCAAACGATTTTAATTCGAATTTGAATATTCGATTTCGAATATCCAGAAAAAAACGGGTTTTTCGAATGTACTCGACTTCGAATACTCCGAAAATCGTGCTTTTCGAATGCACTCGAACTCGATTAATCAGAAAATCGCGTTTTTCCGAATATACTCGACTTCGACTACTCAGAAAATCACGTTTTTCGAATATACTCGACTTCGAATACACAGAAAATCGCGTTTTTCGAATGCACTCGACTTCGAATATTCAGAAAAACCTCTTTTTCGAATATATTCGAATTCGAGTACTCAAAATCCGTGGATATTCGAAACCATTCGAATGTTCGAAAAATTTCGAGAGCACAACTTCAGTCTTTACAATTTTGGCTACTAGCCCAGAATAAATAGCCGAAAAGTCAAGGCACTACCTATGTTTGAATGCAGAGGTGAGCCCAGAAAAGAAAATCACAGTTGACCTTGGGATATGTGGCGCACCCAGGGGCCAGATTCATCTACGACCTACAGCAATCCACGGTAGAAATACTGCCGAAATCCCTGATAGCGCGACTTACCAGCGAAGTATTTCACTATATCGCTTGTTGATAAGCCGCGCTCTCAGGGATTTTGGCTGTATTTTCACCGTTAAATTGCTGTAAGTCTTTGATGAATCTGGCCCCAGGTAGATTTACCGTCGTCTTTACCTCTATCCCTGTAGCCGTGCTCTTCAGTCATAGGAGGAAGATCCCGCACATGATAGGGATAAAACCCTTCCCAAAAGCTCACCCCCCCCCCCTCAACACCTCTCCATCATCCGGAGGTCGTTGAAAAAACTCGTTCACCGCGGCGACGACGACGTCGACGACGAAATAATCAAATTCCCATGGCCACACACCTATTATCCCGTGCATGGAATGGCGGCTTCCGTGCTGAATGTGACACATGTAGGTGACGCTGTTGACGGCGGCGTTCGTGTACCTTCGTAAACATGATCACCTGCACATCATCAACGCCCATCCGGCTGTAGTAGCCTGTCAGAACGCAACAAGTCGGCGAATCGGCGCCAGATTTTCGAACGAAGGTAAACACACAATTTCCCCCGTGAAGATACCAAATACGCTATCAAATTGCTCCTACGATATCCGGTAGAGCTACAGTGCGTGGCGCATTCCAAGAAGGGTTGATTACCCGGGCCTTCATCGCTTCGAGAGAGCTTTTGGCAAGTCGTTATAGTACCCAAACACACCCAGGGCCGGATTCATCAACAATTAAACCGTGGGTATGCGAGGTATAAGGGGTAGAGATAAGGCAAGAGTCAGAGACGCAGGCTTCATCCTGGGTATCTCTACCCCCTATACCCACGGGTTAGTCGTTGATGAATCCGGCCCCAGGTCTCATACACTCCGGGTCCTCGAGGAGTCAGCCCTTCACCGATTTGATGAGGAGTTTCCGTGGCCGACCCTGCTCAGCCACGGACGGAGCCCTACAGATAAATTACATTTCCCACGACGAATCGCTCGTCGTCCGAATAGGAATGCGAATGACTTCAGCGGCGAGGCTGAATGACCTCTCGTGGAAAAATTGCGTTACTCTGTCACACGAAGCAGGAACGTGCGCTCTGGCCATTATTCCGAACCGACCGAGTGAAATTAAAGAGGAAGTCAGACTGGAACGCTGAGAACAACATCGGTACAAGTACACAGGGACAGCAAATGAGGCGTTCGAGAAGGTGATTTTATTGGGAAACGCCCTTCAATCCCGGTTAGCATCTCGTCATCCGTGTAATGCAGCGGTTTTTTGAGCTGTTCTTCACGATAGAGATAAGAATAAAGGAAGAAATGCGTTAATCAACCTATTGTAGCACGCTTCACGCATTCTACTTCTACGGGATGTCGTGGAGGAAATTTGAATGAGTAATCATCACAAAGGATGCGGTGGCAAGCGCAGTAGATAAGTCAGCCATTTGTCCTTCCCAGACAAGTCTGGTTCCAATTCACCGACCCCGGAGGAGTGGAAGGCTTGATTCGCCCGGTCGAGAAATCTGAACCAAGGGCCTGGAACGAGGTGCACGCAACAGTCGTCACCTCCTCCAAATGCCCTATCAACTGCCTAGGTTCTTCGGAATGAATTTGTCAAAGTGGAGATTTCAGCCATCCTGACGACTCCGCTAGGAGCTTGATACGCTCAGTCGAATTATAGAGGCCGAGGCCCGCTGGATTACCATTTTGAGAGTGAAAGCTATTAACACTCCCATATACATATACCATTTTCTCGTCGAACTGGACACTTTTCAGGTGAAACTATTCAGCTTTCAAATTAAATTGGACACTTCTTAAATCAAATTGGAGACTCTTCTATGCTAGTCTAACGATAACCCCTTTGAAATCAAAACAAACTCTTCCAAATCGAAACTATCTTCTTAGCCCGAATAAATAACCTATCTACCTCTAGCACTTTATAATTGAGCTAGCCGTCGATGACGTATGAGTTACCTGCGCAAGCTACGCCTATGATCGTATCCTGCGCGGACAAGTCAGTGCTTTATCGTTCCCAGAATTATACCCATTCACTCACGGAGAGATGGAAGTACTACTGGATGGCCTGGGCGGCATCCGAAACAAAAACCTCTATTCGTGATGCGGCAACAGGCGTCTCCTCCCTCTCGTGGCTATTATTTGCGTCTCTATGTACGTCATCCGTATGTTAAAGAACACCACAATGGTCCATGCTGCCCCATGAATACACACCTAGGTGTATCTATTAGGTTGTAACGAATTAAATGGCACTGGCTCGCGCCATTTTTTGGCACGTCTTTACGCGTTTGATCAAGAACAAACCGTAACATGTGGCATATCATTTAGAAGCGCCAACTTTGCTCTACCGGTGAGTACCAAATTTTCTATGTAAAAGTGAGAAAACTTTAGAGTTTTATTGACTTTTTTGCAGATGGACAAAGGGGTAATCCGAGGCATTTACTTGTATGAACTCAAGCTGGGCACTACAGCTAAGGAGGCGGATGTGAAGATCAACGCCGCATTCGGTCAAGGATGTTCCACAATTCGGACGGCGTATCGTTGGCATCAGAAGGGGCATCAGAATGGAGATGAGAGCTTGGAAGAGCATGAAGGTCGTGCGAGGCATAGTGATGTTGTGGTAGAGGAGGATCCACACAAAGGCAAGACGGAGATAGCGAAGGTGCTTGGCGTCAGTCACAACACAGCTGCCGGCATCTGAAGGAAATTGGAAAGACCAAAAAGCTGGGAAGATGGGTGCCTCACGAGCTGTCTGAGGAGCAAAGAAACCGACGATATGAGATCTCGTCCGCACTGCTTCTACGGAACGAAACGGACCCATTCCTTGATCGTATCCTGTGACGAGAAATGGATAATGTACGACAACAGGCGACGATCGGCACAGTGGGTGGACAGCGATGAGAGCCCCAAGGTTTTTGCGAAGCCGGAATTGCACCAAAAGAAAGTAATGGTGACAGTATGGTGGTGTTCGCTGGGAATTATTCACCACAGCTTCCTCCCTCCCGGTGAATCCATCACGGCAGAGAAGTACTGCATTGAAATTGAAGAAATGATGAGAAAGTTGAAGGATATCCGGCCGGCCTTGGTAAACCGAAGGCGAGTTCTCCTTCTGCACGACAATGCTCGCCCCATGTAGCACGAATGACGTTGCAGAAGTTGAATGAGCTGAGCATTGAAACTCTACCACATCCTCCGTTTTCTCCCGACCTCTCCCCAACAGACTACCATTTCTTCAAGCATCTTGGCGACTTCTTGGTAGGGAAAATATTCAAATACCAACAGGATGCCGAAAGTGCCTTCGAAGATTTCGTCAATTCCAGAACTTCTGATTTTTATGCTACTGGGATAGAGAAGCTTGTGTCACGTTGGCAAAGACGTGTAGAATCAGAAGGTTTTTATTTCGATTAATAAACTTGCCTACAAGCCGAGATATTAACTGTTTAAATTTACAGTGGTTCAGTGCCATTTATTTCGTTACAACCTAATACTTTTCAGCCACCTCTTGGAACAGCAGCAACTTTGCGTGAGTTCCATGCTTTTCTAAACTGTTTACGACAGAAAGGCGGTCAAAGCAGCTCCACAAAACATATTCGAGTTCTGGGTGGCTAACCGGTAACATCCCATGAGAATCACCTGGAACTCCGACTTCCTCAAAAGCCCTTAGTTTCTTCTCGCCGGACGCTAAGAATTCCTGCCCTCATCCCAATCATCCCTCCTCTGCGGACACGTTAGGCGAAAGCGCGGACGATCAGCGAGCGGATCTGAGCGATGTTCAACAGCTGAGTGGGACATCAGCTGATGTGGTGTAATCGGGTTGCGCGATTACGCTTCGCTTCGAACATCGGCTCGCGAATCATTCATCACTCATCGACGACCACCCCCTCCCCAAACATCGCTGTTCGACAGTGTGTTCACGTATTTATGCTCCACATAGGACACAGCAACGCTTGGGAAGAAGGCATAGTACTATAGGACTATAGCTGGTCGTCGATGAGGAGAGCCAGTTGGCGCCACGTTCTTTTAAAGCACTTTGATAGAGATTCAGGGCTTCTGAATGCGAAATGGTTGGCCAAGTAGGTCACGGAATTCTTGACTTCAGCGACCATAAAAGCACGCGCGGAGATCGGCAAACGGCGAGAAGCTGATCAAGTTCGATTATAGGAAAAAAATCGCCGTTCAGAGATTCAACAAATGAGGTGTACTGGTATGGAAACTAGCCTCAGAGAGTAGTCTAGTACCTCATCGTCGCTCGGTCGCATATGCTACAATACAAGAGACAATACATACCATTTTCGCGTCAAATTGGACATTCTTTAAACCAAATGGAACAGTTTCCAAATAAAGCCTTCTCGAATAAATGAATACGCTGCTTGAATTCTCATAAAATACGTTTAATTGCTGTTCATCACGTCGAACTTCAACAGAGGAGTTCAGGGCCCCGATTCATCAAGCAATGGGTATAGGTAGAGATACCGTAACGGAATCATACCCACTACCAGCAATGGGTAGTGGCTACGATTCGTATTCATGAAAGGAATCAAGGGTAAGGTACAACTAGGCCTCTTGCGAGAACAGCTGATCTCACTGGAGCGCCGTTTTGTCAATGGAGCGCGAAACAGGCGCGGGTATACGGATGTACCCACGACGATCGGCGGGTTTTCTCTACCAACTGATATATCCACGATTTGGCGGGTAAGGTTTATCATGAATCGTGGGTATGTCCACATCATGGATATGTCTACCCCCTATACCCAGCATACCCATGGGTATGCGCGTTAATGAATCCGGGCCCAGGTTAGTTTACAGCAGCAATTCCTTCTTCCTTCCCCTACCATACTGATTCGCATAAGGAGAATGATACTTGGCCATTTGGTTTTCGTCTAAGAACTCGTGCGAAACAAGAGCCAAACCAATTCTTAGTTTTCCGTAATTTTTCAATCAAAGTTACTATCCCATTTATAAGGCTTTACTGTTTTATTATTTATAAAAACTGTATTTTAAGAAAAATAATAGCTTAAGCTTGTTTTAAAATGCAGGAGGCAGTAATTTTTAGTGCTAGACGAACAGATTGCGCCATGCATCCCTCTAGAACGTCGCGACTTTTATTGGAATGGTAAATAGGAATTCTATTCTCGTGAAGTTATATATTTGTCAATGGCAGAACAAAAACAAATGCAGAAAACACGTATGTTCACTTTGTTTTTCCAAGTAAGCAGCATTTATACTATCAATTAAATCAAAATCACGAGCTAGAACAATGCATGGCGCGACCTCTTCTTTTAACAAGCTAAAAAAATGTTGCGTTTTGCACTCTAGAACAAGTTTTGGTTAATTTTTTGCTCAAAAAAATAAAAATCGATGTTTTGTCGCGATCAAAACTCTAGCACCAGACGGGACTCGAGCCCGCACCTCCAGCTGACCGGGCGGGAATGCTCTACTTCATTACACCACCGGCGCTGTTCATTGAAATAAGTAAGCATCGTCGTAACAGCTTGCGTTCTCGGTACCAGCCACTTGAGGTTTGAAAAAGGTAATTAAACATTGTTTGAACACATTTGCTTGGGCCTGAAGCGGCTGGTAGAGAGGCTATATGTTGTTACAGGATGTTTTGTTGCGATCAAAACTCTTGCGCCAGGCGGGACTCGAACCCGCATCTTCTGTTTTCCGGACAGCGATGTTCGCCTTACACCGCTGGTGCCTTACACTCGAGTCCCGCCTGGCGCAAGAGTTTTGATCGCAACAAAACATCCTGTAACAACATAATTAAACAGTGTTTTCAACTATCAGGGAAGGTGAATTTTAAAATTTCAGAAAACCGGTAACGGTGAAAAGCACCGCCAAACCCCCTGCCATGACATTCATTAGCATCAGGTTTAGTACTTTTCACCGTTACCGGCCGGTAAGCAGTTGATGAATCTGGTCCCTGGGCAGCTTCTAGTTTTACCTGGAAGACGCTCGCTTTGAACCGAAATATGCTCAGTTATTTCGAAGGCGTCAATCTTGCTTGAAATAGTATCCCTCTCTGTAAGTGGATAAAAGTCGTTGACAACTCTCCAGTCTAGTATGGGAAGTGACCAATTTTACTTGAAAAGTGTCCAATTTTACGCGAACATGGCATGCTAGCTCATTAGGGAGCTCCACATATCACCCTGAAGTAGGAAGCACAGCATGTATCCACTATTATCTACCCCCGAGAAGCAGGAAGGACGTCGAAGCCGTCTTTGCCTCGACCATTCAAACCTCTTATCCCTTCTTTAGGCGGCTCAATGACACCAGACATGTGCGGCGCATTAGAACGCAAGACACGTTAAGCCACTTGCCTCGCCTCGTAGAGCTCTTCTAGCCCCATCATCAGCTTCCAACGTCTTCAGCGCTTCGCTAATTACAGCCCAGGCGCAATTCGGAAAATCGTTGAGCCGGCAATTCACGGCGCCTTCTATTATTCTCGCTCGCGTCCTGTTCAGATGCAGAAAGAACGCACTTGAGCTATGAACATTGTTCAGCAGAGCATCGATCACACCTTTGTAAGGGAAGAAGGTGAAATAGGGGTCTGAGTGAACCTCTAGGAAGAAGCTGGAGTCCTATGCAATGTGTACAGACGTTTGTAGCCTTGATCCAAAACGAATCACTAAGGTTTGACTGCTTACTAGTGACCGCCACAACGAACACATCCTCTTTAAGAATGCATTCGTTTACCTTCTCCTAACAGGAGCGTAACTCCGCACTTTTCCAAACCTTTCTCGAAATATATACAATTTTCACGTTGAATCGGACACTTGTCAGATCAATCTGAACACTTTTCAGGTCAAATTGAAAAAATTTCATATCGAGTTGGACACTCTTCTAAGCAAGCCGAACGCTTTTGAAATCAAAGCGAACTCTTCCAAATCGAAATGAGCTTCTTCTTCTCAAGAGACTCTTCAAAAAGGTTAAAATAATTTTTTTTTGTTCAAGGAAAAATATAGTTTAACTTTCTTTAAAGTTTTAGTTCATCCACCCAATAAGTGAGCACATTGTTGTTACAGGATGTTTTGTTACGATCAAAACTCTTGCCCCAGGCGGGACTCGAACCCGCATCTTCTGCTTTCCGGGCAGCGATGTTCGCCTTACACCACCGGCGCTGTTTGACCGCACGTAACATCCGCGATATCCTCGAGGTCCGTCAACACCCACCCGTGATACGGGGTTGGGCCGGCCGCTGATATCAGCATGGAACCGGTTAAGCTGAGGACCTTACTATAGCAATGCTTGAACACATTAGTTTAAGCCTGCAGCGGCTGATATAGAGGCTATAACTTGTTGCAGGATGTTGTGTTACAGTGAACACATTGTTTGAAATTCTATAAATTTTTTTATGTCCATGTCGCGAAGGTGGACAGCATTGGAAGGCGGGAAAGCACCAGCCAATCATAACCAAGCAGAGTACAGGGCGAACACACTCCATCCAATCAAGGTATTGACTGTACAAGCCCTTTTTAATAGCACGCCACTTTGATGCGATCTGATTGGCTGGTGGGTTCTCGACCCCCCATGCTGCCCGTCTTCGCGACATATACCAATTTTATTAAAAATGGGTACATCTTAGAAACAAAAGAAACAAAAATAATGGTGCAAAGCTTGCTTCAAAGAAGAGGTAGATGGTAGCACTTTATAGCGTGAAAAAATAGATTACGCCATGCTGCCTTCCAAGACGTTGCGATTTTTATTCGATTGATGGCAGTTTCCGTTTGCATGGAGTTTGGCGCCTGTTAACCATACAATAAAAACAACTGTAAAGAAGTCACACTAACAATCACATAAAAGTTGTGGCAAACCTTTTGAGTGAATGGCGCGATCTAATCTTTTAATGCTCTACGTGCTTGCTACTTGCTTTAAGACAAATTTTAACTAGTTTTTATCAAAAATTAAATCTTTTATAAAATTATTGATTTCATTCGGGCAGCTGAGCTAAAACGTCTCAAAGAATGCTATACCAAATTTTTCTTGCACACAAAATTATTTTAACCACCTTACTGAGTCTGTAGTTTAACATGCCTGAAGGTGGTATCGCCTTGCAGGAGCTCGCTTTAACATTAAAAGCCTTGAAGCTAGCTTAGAAGAGCGTTCAGTTTGGCGTAAAAAGTGCCCAATTCGACTTGGAAATGGTGCGTCAATTTTGAAAGCGTTTTTTTAAAGTGGACCTAGAAATCGAACAACGAGCTGGTGAGTTCAAGACTCAACAGTTTGTAAGTGGAATACGCTTCTTTAAAGAGAAGTACTAAACGACAGATAGGACGTTAAGGTCTTCACGGTTCACGAGCTGAATGGCCTACTGGGCTAGTCTGGCACACAGCGAGGATCAATGGCGCTGCTCACTGGCTCAAGCGCGAAGCCAACTTGATACGACTACCGAAAAATGCACCGCATTTCTCTTAATCAGTCCCACTACACATAGAAAAATTGGTCCATCCGTCTGTCCGAGCATCCGTCCGCGCAAAATCAATGGCCGTTTGACAGACTTCGCAGCTCATACAGCGCACCCTATGTCCTCCAAACGTTACTACAAATACTACAGCCTAAAGAATAAAGAATAAAGCATGGCGCTAATCAATCCCTTTCGGGATACGCCAGGCATTATACTTAGTTCCTGTACTGTAGTTCTATGGGACGCCGTGAAGGAATGAATGCATATTCGGCCCGTACAATGACTTATGGTGGCCAGCTGATGAAGAAGTCAGCGCTTTATCCTTCCCAGTCAAGTCTGCTACCAATTCAGCGCATCTGGAGCGACGGAAGGCTAGGCTGGCCTGGAGGGAAACCTGAAACAAACACCTCGACTAGGTCTACGTACGATAGCAGGCGCCTCCTCCGACTGCCATACCGCGCGTCCACTAATGGTTCTCATGAACATTGCCTACAGCGTCATGAAGCACCTGTCTCTCTTTCCACTGTTGTCCAGTCCGAGCTGTGTGCGAACTCTTGTCAGCGCTCAACTATTCACGCAAGTGATCCCCACATTCACTCTCGAGGACTGCTCGCTTTGAACGAGTCTCGCTACGAGTGCTCAGATCCCATAACGACCATAACACCCCCGGGATCTCGTGTCAGACCGCAAACCTACACATGTCACCAACACGGCCGGCGATGACTCGTACCAACGCGTGCCTCCATAGGAAGTATTGACGCCACCACACCGCATCTGGCAGCGCACTGCTGCCGGACGCGTCAAATGACGCACTTCGCAGCCCAGTGGAGAGCTCTACGCCTCGGTACGACTGCCCCAAACAGCGCTTTGAGAATGTACATATAGACTAGCGGAATCTATGAAGTGGAGTTTCCATATAGCCTTACGAACTTTACAAAATTTACAAGTTCGAAAATTTTCAACGTTGTCGAGCGATAGAGTCAGCTGTCGAATGCGTGGATGAGAGGACACAATGTGGAAACTACCCCTTTTTGGCAGAAGAATCGGATCTATCCTAGTCCGGGGGGGGGGGGGGACATAACTAAAAAGTATGTAATAAATCGAGTTGAGACTTACCAAGCGGCTCCTACAGAACAAAATTGGAACCAAACTAGAAAAATTCACGAAGAAAACACGAAAAAATACATTTGTCTTCACTTGTAAACAGGCAAAGTTATGTGCCTCCTCACCATGTTAGATGCTGGTTATAACATGTCAGGCGGTGGTCAGCACGCGGCTTGCGGCTTTATGCGCCCTCCTCACCATGTTAGACCCTGGTTATAACATGTCAGACGGTGGTAGCACGTGGCAGGTCTTCATTGCGTTGCAATTTGCCCGCCGAGACGGTTGTGAAACCGCGGCGATTTCATTTTTTTTTGTTTGTCCATTCGCTTCTTTTTGTTTCGTTTAGGTCCTATCTTCTTCTGTACATAGGGGCTGGTGCGTAAGTCTCACGTCCATTTATTACATTCTTTTTAGCTATGTGGCCCCCACGGACTAGGATAGATCCGAAAATCTTGTAGTTTCACAGTCCAGAATAGAAGTCATGTTCATCAATCACCGTACAGTATAGTTGTGCTCGAATGACCTATTCGAATGATTTTCATTCAAATTCGAATATTTACAAAACGCATTTTTCGAATGTATTCGAATTCGACTATTCAAAAATCACGTTCTTCAAATATATCTGAATTCGAATATTCGAAATCTGTTAGTATTCGAAAACATTCGAATATTTGAAAAAAAATCCGAGAGCACAATTACATATAACGTACAGTTTAAGAAGAGTGTTACGAAGTCCGGGTCTGTCGCTCGAGACCTAGGTTTTTTCAATATCTCAAGCTTGGCCAGCACTAAAGGAGGATGGTCAAAAAACAAAATTTCGAACGTGAACGTACAAGTTATTCTTAAGATGCTGAGAACAAACGACTCGCAAGCACTCTTGTGAGCTTACAAGATTTACGTTGGGCCCATTGTAGAATGCACACCATGTAAGCTGTTCGGCATTAGTCATTCATTGATAGACGCGTGTAGCGCAGTCGGAGGAGACGCGACTGTCGCGTGCACCCTATACCAGGTTCTTGGTTCGGATTTCCCTCGCAGGCCAACCAAGCCTTCCATCCCTCCGGGGTCAGTGAATTGGTACCAGACTTGTCTGGGAAGAATAGAGCGCTGACTTGTTCATCGTCTGGCCACCGCAAGTCATGTTATGGCCAAATACGCATTCAAATCGCGTCCACGACATCGCGTAGAAGTAGAATGCGTGGCGCATCCCAAAAGGGATTGAGTAACGCCGCCCTTTATCCTTTATGGAGTCCAATACTGTCATTTGCGAATGGATCCACAAGAGCGAAACTGCTTGATCTTCTCAGTCTATGCTCCGGAAGAAAACAGCTGAGTAGCTCATGTTGTTCGAAATTCTGACTAAAATCGCTGCAGTTGACCCTCTGCTGTTCTTCAAGACTCCATTGTCACAAAATAGAGAGGAAAAACTTTGAGTCTATGTCTCTCTTGTAGAGAGGAAGGCTATATCGTCCCCCCTCTAGGAGTTCAAAATTCTGACTAAAACCATTGCGGTTGACCACTGCTATTGCTTAGATCTGTCTAGGAATAGAAAAGAAACACTTAGAATCTATGTGTCTTTTCGCTCGCTGCAGACCAGATCATACTTCCTCAGCTATAGGAGTCTCATCAACTGCTTCCTTGGTGAATCCGAAATGTCATCCAGAAGTCGCTGCCGGTTCTTAAGTCATTTATTGCTCGTAAATTTCCCTATTTGAGCTAATTAAGTGTTGAATTTCATTTGTACTGTAGGATCTTGTGTAAAGCTGTTGAGCCGAGACTGGTATATTCCTTTATTCGGCTTACATTTCAGCGTGTCTTCTCGTCTCGGTCAGTCACCCCCTACACGCCGCCTACGACTCCGGAGAAGAACTGTTCCTCGGAACATGCGACAGCAGGGGAGTAGGCGGCGTTGGTGTCCTCGTCAACACGCACTTGGCCATGAACATCGATTCGTACGAGTCTCTGACTAGCCGAATCGGACGTCTGCGACTGAAGCGATGTGGCTCCGTGCCAGCCTTGACTGTGTTCGTCGCGTATACCCCAACATCCGACTACGACGACGAAGACGTCGAGGCCTTCTACGTGGAGCTGGAGAAGTTCTATAAGGAAGATCACACCTTCTACAAGGTGATCGTCGGCGACTTCTACGCCAAGATCGGGCCACGAAGGTCGCCGGAAGAACTTCACATCGGAATCCACGGTTTGGAGTGGAACGAGCAAGGTGAAAGGCTGTCTGAGTTTATCATGTCGACCAAGACCATCCATGGAAACTCGCAGTTCCAGAAGCCTCCCTCCCTACGATGGACCTGGGAATCCCCCGGTGGCCAGTTCCACAACGAGATCGACCACATCATCTTCAATCGCAAGTATTGCCTGACCGATGTCTCCGTTGTCCCCAAGTTCTACACGGGATCGGACCACCGCCTCCTTCGCGCGAGGTTCCGCTTTTCGCGTCAAGGAGAGAAGGCCGCGAAGTTCAAGAAGAGGAATCCCAGAACGACCATCAACTGGGATCTCTACACCTCTCTTGTCGGCCTTTGGGAAGATGCCGTCATGGACAACGTCGACGAGGAATACGATCGCTTCGTGCACCATCTCCACGATAGTGCTAAGGGAGCCGAGAGCTTGAAGACCACCAAGAGACGCCTGTCTCCGGAAACTCTCGAGCTGATACGCCAGCGTGGAGCAGCACGAGCGTCAGGCAACTACCAACCGACGTCCGAGCTTGCAAAGCTATGCAGAGCGGCGATAAAGGAAGATCTCAAGGAGAGAAGGGCGGAAGTGTTGGCTGAAGCAGCAGAGGCAGGGCTGAGCATTCGCAATGCCCGCCGGAACTTCGCCAACTTCAAGACCAAGATGACCGCTCTCCGACGTCCTGACGGAACCATCACCTCTTCCAGAAGGACCATGGAGAAAGTCATCCACGACTTCTACTCCGATCTCTTCGATTGCCACGTCCACCTGCCCCCATGCCATCTTCCGCAGGATGGATACGTCGTTCCCTCTGTTCTCCCTTCCGAGATCCGACACGCCATCTCGTCGGTGAAGAAACGTACAGCACCCGGTTCTGACAGGATCAGAGCTGAACACCTGAAGAACCTCCCGCCAGCGCTCATCAACACCCTGGCGCGGCTCTTCACACGCTACCTGTCCGAATGCAAGGTTCCATCTCAGTGGAAGACCAGCAAGACCGTTTTGCTGTACAAGAAGGGAGACGTGCACGACATTGGCAACTATCGCCCGATCTGCCTGCTGTCCGTAGTCTACAAGCTGTTCACTCGAGTCATCCTGAATAGGATTAGTAGAACGCTGGACGAAGGACAGCCATGCGAACAAGCAGGATTTCGGAGAGGATTCAGCACGATCGACCACATACACACCATTACGAAGCTCATCGAAGTGTCGCGAGAGTACAAGCTGCCGCTGTGCCTTACGTTCATTGACCTGAAGAAGGCATTCGACTCCGTCGAGACTGAAGCGGTCATGGAAGCCCTGCTCACCCAGGGCGTTCCTACTCAGTACATCAGAGTTCTTCGAGAGCTGTACAGTGGATTCACGACCAAGATCTCACCATTCTACAACGACGTCGTCATTGACGTGAAGAGAGGGGTTCGACAAGGGGATACCATATCCCCGAAGCTCTTCAGCGCCACCCTCGAAAACGTCATGCGCGAACTAGAATGGGAAGACATGGGAGTGAAGGTCGACGGCCGGCAACTGCACCATCTTCGCTTCGCTGACGACATCGTGCTCATAACACCGAGCATCAGCCAGGCGGAGCGAATGCTGGCCGACTTCGATCGTGTATGTGGAAGCGTTGGACTGCAGCTGAATCTTACGAAGACGATGTTCATGAAGAACGGATGGGTTTCTGATGCCCCATTCTCGCTCAACGGAACGAACATCTCCGAATGCTCCAGCTATGTGTATCTGGGTCGCGAAGTCAACATGACCAACGACCTAGCACCAGAGCTGAGCAGAAGGAAACGAGCGGCTTGGGGAGCTTTCAAGAGCGTCGAAGAAGTCGTGAAGAAAACGAAGAACGTCCGACTCCGTGCCCACCTATTCGACTCCACTGTTCTTCCTGCCCTAACATACGCCTCAGAGACCTGGGCTATACGAAAGCAGGATGAACACGCGATCAGCGTCGCGCAGCGTGGAATCGAGAGGACGATGCTCGGAGTGACACGACTCACGCAAGTGAGAGAAGGCCTCCGGAGTTCCGAGCTTCGCCGACGTTCGAAGATCAGAGACGCTGTCGCATGGGCCAAGTCGTCGAAAATTAGGTGGGCCGGCCACGTAATGCGATTCGCAGACACCCGCTGGACGAGAGCCGTCACAGATTGGATTCCGCGGGATGTCAAGGGAACACCAGGACGCCCACCAACGCGTTGGTCGGACTTCTTCGTGAAAGCCTTGAACGACCGATATGACGCTCTTCGTGTCCCTCGAGCGAGGAGGATCCATTGGACCACTCTGGCACGCGACAGGGACGAATGGAGACGCTGCTGGCGCCCGCTCGAGCAAGTCGATGATAAACGGGACGACAGGTGATACAGGTGATACATTTCAGCGTAACCGCCTTCTTCAGAGCCTGGAGAAGATAAAAGGAGTTGAGGAAATCACCCGCCCAAGGGTCACTCCAAGTTACAGAAGCGCCAAAACCTAGTGATAAAATGAGGCGAGGGGGACGTAAGGTACATACATATGCTGTGTTTAATTTGGTGACCATAGATGCTTGAGTCCTATGTTTGATATGTCCTGGTCTCTTTTCGTTTCTTCTTTTTTCTCTTTATCCATGTGTATTGTATGACATGTCTTCGAGACTTCTGCTCGCGCGCCTCTCCTCTTCAGGTTATTGCGCAGAATTAGAAGGCATGGCGCACCCCAAAAAAATGCAGGAGAAAGCAAATCTCAACCTCCATGGCCATGACTCACTGACGTCTAAGATTAACTCTAACAAGCTGAATGCGCCCCTGCTTCTTCACCATGTCCTCTCCAGCCGTAATAAATCCAATGAATCCGCCACCTAATCCAACATCACGCGGCTCGACTAACGAGCCTAGCCCGTATCTCCACGTCGACTTTATTGCACATGAAAAACCATGCCCGTCCAGGAACGGTCAAATCTAATTTCTATGCGGCAGACGCGAACTGCCCATGGGACAGGATGGATAGGACATGCCGTTGCAAAAGCAAATGGCTGCTGCTTTTGTCTTTACAGCGCATTCTGCAGGAATGTGAGTCAACGACAAATCGGGAGCACCACTCCCGGAATATGTAGCATGAACAACGCAAGTAAGCTAACGATTCGGCTGTTGTGAGCTTTGTTAAAGGTTAGGTGGGCCGGTCGCGCAATGCGTTCGGCTGACATCCGCTGAAGGGGAACCGTAACCGACTGTTTTCCTTAGGACTCTAATGCCCACCAACCAGCTGGTGGCACTTCTCCGAAGCTACAATATTATTTAAATGCATACAGAGGATTGTATCCGCTCAGAACGGCTGCACTAGAAAGCTATGGTTACGCTTAAATGGCAATGACTACACCACCATTCCATCAGCGCCTGTTCGTAAAATATTCGAGCTGGAATTGCTTCCTATTCGTAGGAAACGAAACGGTTTAGTCCTGATTTTCAGGATGATGACTGGAAAGGTTGCACTTTCACTTACAATACACTTTCAGTAATAAGCAAGTCGCAATGTTATCTCAAGACTCAATACCTTGCCGTTTCTTCCATTTCCGTGTTTCTTATCACTGTGTTTTATCGCTAATGGTGTTTAATTTGTCGCGTGTTGTCATACACCAAAACGAGAGTGCATGGCGTACTCTACTTGGGAACTGATTTACGACGACTTCTATGCTTCAACCTTACCCTGAATCACAGCACTACCATGGAGTGCTGCTGTAATGAGGAAGCCCTTGCACTCGACTCGAGCCCCTCTACCTTGACCTTCTACGTATGAACTGTCCGAAACCTCGAAGGTGACGGAGGAGCAAGATCAGCAGTACGGTAACATAGCCCACTAGTCCACTAGCTGACTAGGATCTGTCCTAGTAGGAAGGAGATGCATAGAATTAAAAATTATGTAACAAATTGACTTGAGACTTACCGAGCGGCTCCTACAGAACATGATAGGAGCTAAACTAGAAAAACCCACTAATAAACGAAAAATTACATTTGTTTTTGCCGCTGTTGTAAGCAGGCAAAGTAATGTGCCCTCCTTACCATGTTAGATCCTGGTTATAACATGTCAGGCGGCGGTCAGCACGCGGCGTGCGACTTTATGCGCCGTCCTTACCATGTTAGAACCTGGTTATAACATGTTAGGAGGTGGTCAGCATGCGGCATGCTTCCACTGCGTCCCTCTTTGCCCGCCGAGAAGCTTGTAAAACCGCGGCGATTTTTTCTGTTTGGCCGTTCGTTTTTTGTTTCTTTTAGGCCCAATCGTGTTTAGGAGCCGCTTGGTAAGTCTCGTCAATTTGTTACATAATTTTTAATTCTGTGGACACCCTGACTAGGACAGATCCGCTGATTAATCTTCTCCGGTTTTCCACCGAGCCAAATCTCAGAACAATCTGCCGGCTTGATGGGCCTGCAGTTTTATTTAAGTGGATCTCGGCATTCCTTCAGATGTTGCATTCCATGGACAACGTGTCGCAATTGGGTTTGCCCATTTCGTTTTTCAAACAGAATGAGCCCATCGCTGTCCTTCCCTACTGTCGGTTGCTGCTCCAGGATGTTGCGCAGTCGTAGGCTTTACATGGAGAAACCATGGCTACATCAAAATCTAGCATGAGCACGACAGCAGTGGTTGTACACGTTTATAGCAAAGGATTCAGTCCCCAAAGTAAAAGATGCTATTGTGATGAAGTTGATTGCAGCTGTTAATCAAGATTGGCTAACATTTCGGCGTTGCCGTATTCGTCAGAGCCTGGAAAGTCGAAGGAACATCTGGAAACTATTCGTCCAAGCACCATTACAGAATATCTTACAGAATATAATTCCTATGGAAACAAGGAGTCAAGAAAGAAAGTAATAGGAACCGCCAACATTAACCTTAACGGTGGAGGTAGAGTTGATCCACCAATTAGCCTTACCTGAAGGTGGGCTAACTCAATAAAATATGTTGATTCGAAATCCACTCGTGTTTGCGACTCCTTACAATTGACGGGTTTGAAGGAAAACATTTAATACATCAATCAATAAATTTAACGTGGCCTTTAACTAGCCATCTAGTACGTCACAGTTCACTCCTTATCCTTCAGACGAAAAAAAACTCGCGAACTTTTTTGGAGGCTTTCCTTCGCAAAGCGGAACCATCTGATGAAATGCAAAACGAAAGTGACAGCAGAAACAACAAAAAATAACAATAAAAAACTGTGGAAAAAACGACAACGAGTGACTGCGCTCACCGGCACCGCGACTGCACGGTGTACCTTCGTGTGGATTCGGTCCTATCAACGACGAACATGAACCGAGCAGCACCTCACTTCTGAAAACACAGAACACTAGATATCTTTACTAACATCTTTCCAGTGCCCACCATTATCGACTCTAGGACTAAATACCCAAGCCAAATAGATAGGAAAGACTCAAGAAATCACACAAAATTTAAAAGAATAGAAAAGTTTATCTAAAATGCTCACAAGACACGTCTGTGAAAACACCCCAACGATTCTCAACAGGACCCATGTCGTCTTGTAGGGCAACCAACAAGGAGCATAAGTGTGAAGCTCTCTTTACAGTGGCCCACAAGTTGGCCCAAAAAAATTATCAAGCCTCTCGTTTCCTCCTGCCCCGCCCCGGCAACAGGACGTTGAAAATCTTAACTTCTCGTCAAAGATACACTTCGGTGGTACACTCCGAGATGTTCGTTCCTCTGAAAAGCCGCTTCTGTTTCGCGGCATACGAAACATAGTAATCAAACGATGCTTGTTACGAACGAACAATCATCCCTATGATTACCATCCTCCCACCCCCCCCCCCCCCCGCCAAGTTGACGATTTATGGGCCGATACTTCTACCCTACCGAAAAGCACTTCCTTCCCAGACAGCCACACACCGTTTGCTGTTCTCGGCACGCCACTGCCATTAACATGCATTCATCCTCAGGATGTTACGGCCGAAATACGGCTCCAGTCTCTTTATGCACTAGGCTAGTACATGCACATTATACCAACATACCCACGGACCCTCTCCCATATTTCTAGAAGACACAAGAACTGAAGAAGTGCATTGTGCTTCTCGCGAAGAAAAGATAGTTGCAGAAATGTTGGCCGTTTTTGATAACAATATGGGTGTTCTGGCAACAGTAACAGCAACAAACAGATAAGATCAGAGCTGTTTAATTTAGCCACATGCAATAAGGTCAGAATATAGAATGCAAGTTCGGAAGAAATTTACTGGTGCAGTTCAAGTTAAGTGACCAAATTAAGACCTACTTGGGCCGGATTCATCAACAGCTTACACGGATCTGACAGAGAAATTACAGCGGAAAATCCTGATAACGCCAACATTTCACTATATCGCTTGTTGATAAGTCGCGCTAAGTCGCGTTTTTTTTTCAGGAGTTTCCGCTGTAATTTCTCTGTCAAATCTCTGTAAGTCGTTGATAATTCTGGTCCGCAGCCGTTTCTTAAAGTAACAAGGTATAAAGGGGCAAGTATGACAGGCTTGAACATAGGAAGAAGCCGTCTATTAGAACAGCACAGATTCATATATGTTTGTTTGTTTCGGATTCCCCGCCCAGGCCAACAAAGCCTTCCATCATTCCTCTGGGATTGGCGAGTTGGTCCCAGACTTGTCTGGGGAGGATAATACACTCGAATTATCCAGCGGCTCGCCACCGCAAGTCATCTTATAAGTCAAGGACTCACGCAAATTGTCTCCATGACATCCTGAAGAAGTAAAATGCGTGGCGCATCCCAGAAAGAATTGATTTACGCCGTAGTTTAGCTTTTACATGACTTAAAAGGTTGTTCTTGCAGTTGGTGAGCTCTATACTGTCCATGGTTCAACTACAAAAGGGTGTATGAGCTAAAATTCATTCTCCTATGGTCAAAAACTCGTTCGCGCTCCCTTTTTTATTCAAAGAGCTGGCTTTCAACTCGACGTCAAAAAACGTTCTTTATTATGCCCATTAAACCTATACAAAAAACCCGATGATAGCTAAAAATAGAGATAAGAGAAAGCGTTACTCATTTCCTTTTGGGATGCGCCACGCATTCTACTTCTACGGAATGTCGTGGAGGTGATTTGAAAGCGTATTTGGCCATACAATGACTTGTGGCGCCCAGCCGACGAATAAGTCAGCGCTTTATTCCTCCCGGACAAGTCCGGTACCAACTCACCGACCCCGGAGGGATGGAACGCTTGGTTGGCCTGGGCGGGAAATCCGAACCAGGAACCTGGTATCCGGCTCACGCGACAGGCGGCAACTCTTCCGACTACGCCACAAGCTCCTCACTGATAGTTACTCGCCGTTTCTTCCATTTTTGTACTTATTCTCCATTTTTTCTCGCTAATGTTGCCTCTTTGCCGTCTTACCATGCAGCCATAAATAAATAAATAAATAAATAAATAAATAAATAAATAAATAGGTTTAAAGTTTTCCACCTAATATGAACTGCACCTACCTTTAATAATGAAATAATATCATAAAAATAAAAATATTGATAAAAATAATAGTAACGAAATAATAATATAAATAATAATAGTCATCATATAATCTTTAATAATATTTCTAATACGGTTATAGGAGGTAAAATAAAAGAAAAATAAAATAATAGCCATCTCAATCAAAGATAAATAAATAAATAAAAGTTTGCACCACCTAAATTGAACCACGCCTATTCTCTTTAAAAATAAAATAATACCATATAAATGATAAAACAAAAATAAAAATAACTGTAATAAAACAATAATATACACAATAATAGTCATTATATAATCTTTTATAATCTTTATAACGCTGTTAGAAGAGAGAAAATATAAGAAAAGCCATCTCAACCAAAAATTAAGCCCACCGAGAGGAAACTGCTCCAAATCCCGTCGGCTCACCTGTTCTTGTCCTGGTCCCGTCGTAGTGGAGCAGAAATTGGCTGATCAACGTCCTCCTCGTCCTCGTCACTGGCGTCCGATGCACTTGTGCCGTCCATCGACAGGCTCATCTCGTCGTCCAGATTCGCCATACGTACAAGTGGCTGACGGCGCATCTCACCGACCTAAACGTTCCACGCGGATGTGCCTGGCTCACCACCACACTGGGATAAAGTCCTACTTCGCCCCTACACTCTGGGCTCACTTTCGCCGGAAAACCCTTCCTGAAACCCCACTTCCAACAGCTCCTCAACCCTTCCGATTTATCACACAACAATCCGATTTTCCTTTTCACACCCTGAGAGAAAAGGTCACCCAACACGGGTGGAAACTGGTAAAAACTGAAGCGAATCCACGAACGACCCTGAAAGGTTACTCGCTGTCTCGCTGAATGAACGATGACGATGATGGCGACGCGATCAGGGTAGCCCTTTCAAGCAACAGCCGGCCAGTGGAGATAAGATCGCTTCAACACATCCAGCGTTCGTTCTCACGATCCGATGACACCTCTCACCGGCCACACTGCGGGGTACTCCCTGCGCAAGGCCATTCAACACTCTCATTCGCTTCGAGTGCCGGACACAAAAAGCGCTTGGTCAACGTCGCCGTGAGAGCAGCAGCAGCAGTGGCTATTGACTGGACTACACGCTGCGCAAACACCGGCGATATGTAGCCGCGTCGAGCTTCTGCTTAGCCGAAAATATCAACACTTGAAGAACATCAATGGAGAAGACCTGACCGTCGCGCTTTAGGTTCGACAAAGAGGTCACATAAGGGTTGGGAACAGACCAGATAGTTGTTCGGGAAAGCCCAACGCCGTATTTGAACCCCTGAAGCGCAACGCACGATTCTTCCGAGGAACGTGTAAAGAAGCTGAACGCGCATTTGATCTATAGGGTGCGTGGTAGCACAGTCGAATGAGGAGGCACGGCACCCGATTCAAGGTTCTTGGTTCGCGTTTCTTTCCTAACCCAACCATGTCTTCCATCCCTACGTGGTCGGTGAATTGATACCAGACCTGCCTGGGATGCTGACATGTCCATCGGCTGCCCTAAAAAATTGCCTCCAAGATATCTCTAGACGCCGACGTTCAGAATTCAAACCTCATTTGGCTAACACAATGAAGGGTGGTGGCGCCAGCCGATGAACAGCTCAGTATTCTACCTTTCCTGGGCAAGCCTAGTACCAATTCACCGATACTGGGGGGATAGAGGGTTTAAAAGGCGCCTAATTGATACGGAGATGGAAGGCGACCACAACGGCGATCGAAGCAGCAGTGGTTTAATACACTGCATCAGGACTTGAAGATGGCTAGGTTCCACCCTGATAAGGCATTGGGAGAAGTGGCGCCAGCGTTCCATGAAAGCAAACCCCTCAAATAAGCGCGACAAACGTTGAGTAAAAAGGAGAAGAAGAAGAGGGATAGAGGGCTCACATGGCCTGGACGGGACTCGAGAAACGGGACTCGAGAAACCTCGATTCGAGATGCATCAACAACCTGCGCCTCCTCCGACAGCGTTACCACGTGCTAGGGTAAAGAATAAGTGATAAAGGACAAAAGGCGGCACTAATTAATCCCTTTGTGGGATAAAAAAGGATAAAGGAGGCGGCGTTGAACCCCTTTTGGTATGCGCCACGCATTCTACTTCTATGTCGCGGAGGCGAGTTGAATGCGTATTTGGCCATAGAATAACTTGCGGTGGCCAGCCGATGAACAAGTCAGCGCTTTATCCTTCCCAGACAAGTCTGGTACCACTTCACCGATCCAGAGGGATGGAAGGCTTGGTTGCCCTGTGCGCGAAATCCGAACCAAGAACTGTTATCGGGTGCACGCGACAACCGGCACCTCCTCCGACGGCGCAACACGAGCCCATCTCTTTTTGGGATGCGCCACGTATCCCACTTCTAGGGGACGTGATGGAGGCAATTCCAAAAGGAGTACTTGATCCTATACACTGGCCTGCGGTGGCCTGCCGATGGACGATTCGGTGTTTTATCCTTCTCAAACAATTCTAGTTCATCGACGGCGAAGTAATAGAAGGGTATTTTCGCCTGGGCGGGACCAGAACTCAGGAAATCAATTCGAGGTACACTGTCGCCGGCGCCTGCCCGATTGCACTACCACGCGCTTGATTTAAGGATACATCACTATAATAGTCACCATTCGATATCTATGTGCCATGCATTTCACTTCCAGTTTAGTGGCTCATGCTGACACAAAGGATAGAATCGGAAGGAGGCGCTGGACTGGATTCGTCAAAGCTTATACCTGTGGGAATGCGGGATATAGGGGTATTCTACCCTCAGAGATACCCACGATGAGGCATTCATGATAAGCCTTACCCGCCGCATTGTGAGCATACCAGTTGGTAGAGAACACTCGACTATCGTCGTTTATAGAATACCGGCCTTAATGTTTGATCCTTGGGCAGAAAAGCGCAAAAAAAAACGCATTTTCCGCCGCTTTTTGATAGCGCTCTTCAAATTGCGTGTTTTGAAAAATAAATTCAATATTTGGAATCGGCATCAAATAGTCTATCCGACGAAGAGAAAAACGCCCTGTAAATATTAAAAATGTTGATTTGATGAGCTATATTCAGAATGTGAACCCCATTCTTATCGGTTAAGGGTTATTTAATATTGTGGAAGTGGCACTCCGTTATGTTCCGATGGTGAAAAACCAACCAAAAAATCAAGACGAGGTTCTTTACAGCTGCACTCCCTTTGGGGCGCATGATATCCCGCTCTCCCTTCTTGGTGAAGGCAATGTTCACTAAACCCAGTGACCGCCGCAACAACTAAGACAAAGG
Organism: Heligmosomoides polygyrus polygyrus; assembly: GCA_947396885.1. Taxonomy (NCBI): domain Eukaryota; kingdom Metazoa; phylum Nematoda; class Chromadorea; order Rhabditida; family Heligmosomidae; genus Heligmosomoides; species Heligmosomoides polygyrus. The sequence goes on along the minus strand of OX377202.1, from coordinate 102,910,454 downwards.
ACTTCCATCACCGTGCCTCTCCCTTCGGGCGCAATGTTTTCCCTGCTTTAAACCACGCTCCAACGGACTCGGAGAGGACGACGCTCGAACTGATCCTTTTCGCGCACGTGACGAAAGGCACACGAAGCGATGACTGAGAGACGTCAACATTTTTGGGACTAAAGACACCGCCGCGAGGGGAATTCAGACGGGAAATTTGAGGCTCCATCATGTCGTCAGTTTCAGGAACATCTATCCTGGTCTCCAGGAACGCCTTCTCCTTAGCAAAAGGTATTTGCGAAGGTCTGCTGCGCTTTAAGATCTTCCTGGCTGAGCCAATATCCGGCGAGAAAAATCCCGCTAGACTACTTTGCCACCAGATATGGACAAGTTAGCGTCCGAGATACAACGATATCCGTCGTCCACAGGAAGACAGAGTTAAACATCTGATGAGTCACCAACGACAAGGTCGGTCAGGTAAGCCGTTTTCTGGTGTGAAATATACAAATTCTATGTCTAGCAGAAATGAAATATGTACAGGGATAGCCAATGGACTCATTTCATCTGCTATGCTATCTGCTTGAAAGGGTGAGTTGAGAGTAGTCAGAGGAGGTGAACAAGTGAAGGAATGGGTAGAGATTGAGGATTTCAAAGGAAAATTCCAAGGGTATTGATAAGGCAACGCCGTGAGGGCTCGTGTGGAGCAGGCGGTGGAGGTGCCGACCGCCGCCTGCACCCGATTCCAATTCCATGTTCCTGGTTCGGATTTCCCGTCCAGCCCAACCTAGCCCTCCCTCCGAGGTCGGTGAATTGGTACTTTGATAAGCAGTGATAGTGGGCGCGGTAACACAGGTGGAAGAGGCGCCAACTGCCGTCTGCACCTCTAGTCAACCTACTTGGTTCATGGTTCCCGCCCAGGCCAGTTATTCATCCCCCGCTCCAGAGTAGGTGAATTGGTTCCAAACCTCTCTGGGAAGAACAAAACACAGATTTGTCCATCTGCTGACCACCACAAACTATTATGGAGGCCGAATATGTATTCAAATTTCCTCCAGGATAGGTCGTGGAAGTGAAATGCGTGGCGCATCCCAAATTGGAATGATTAACGCCTTGTTGTATCCTTCGTCCTTTTAAGCCGCAGTAGTTTTAGTAATGCTAGGAGATATGGTCGACTCTGTTTGGCTTCGCAATCAGGCCAACCAAGATTTTCAGGTTAGCCCAATTTAGGTGGGTCAACACTACATCGTTTGATATACCGTAGGATTGAGAGCGAGCGTGTCAGGGTGGAGGATGCGACGAAGTCGTATTTTAGAGTAGCAGAGGTAGAACATTGTATAGGGCCAATACGCATTCAAATCTCCACGGCATTACCTGCTTGCAGACCGTTCACTTGGAATCGATATGCTTTAAACGTTTTTGAACCCTACACTAGGACTATTGGTGTTCGACACCCTCACACCTTCCCCTGATCAACGCCCATTAACTGGTAATCCCCTCGTTGTCACCCAGTATGCCCACTATAGCCCCTCATATTCAGATTCAGCTTCCTCCAAATGCCTGTCTCTACCTCTATTCCTAGAAACGACTTCGACGGCAACTTCTTGCTATGCAATTGTCGACCTCTATTAACCAGCCGGCCGCCCGCGTCGAAGAACCTCACATACCAGACGTCATTCTTCTGAAGGCTGAATGAATGCGTGGGTTCTTTGAATGGAACCTGTGGGAGTGGTGGGCCCTTCCGCCTCACTTTCCCACCAATTTTTGGCATGTTACCTTTACCATAACCCATCTTAACGAGCACGACATACCTGTGTCAGTCCGCCGTCGGGGCCAGTGTAGCTCGCAAACACATCTGTATCGAAGCTCTCGAGCTGTATACACGGTATGTCGAGGCCCGTCTTTCCGAAATATACCTGAAAGTGAACATACGTCGTCTGGGAGAAGGGGCCATGAGGCACATTCGGTAGCTGGTCTGCTTCTGAAGCCCAATGATGCCATTCGCAGCGCTTTTCCTCCAGATAAATGACTCACCTCAGGGAAATCCAACCGACGGCCATCTATTCCGGCCAGATGGCACTGGGATAGAAATGATTGCTGTTCGTTCGAGGGCGTCGGTGGATCATACTGAAGCTATAGATTAAAGACACTGCTTTCCATAGGTAAGGCTGAAGCTCACCTCAACTTCGGGCGCGTCGTCTAGGCTCGGCGATGGGCTGAATTTGCCACGCAGGAGACCGCGAACATGCCGACGTAGAAACGACGACGGCATACGACACGCTGCAAAAACCTCTTTGAGACCGAGGGCTGGTGCACAGGAGACGCACGACTTGAACGAGAGAACGAGAAGCGAAGGCGAACCGAGGAAACTTTCTGGATTTCGGTGTCTTCTAGAGAAAGCACCTATAGACTAAGCGACTTCAACGTTGAACAATCAAGGAGGAACGAAGAAAACGCGAGGCATAAATAGAAGGAACATGGTTAGTTCATCCTTGAAGAGGCAAAAAGCGACAATCAGAAGGCAATCAAATCGAGGCTCGGAAAGCCTTCTGAAGCATCGTCGGACCATCATCTACATCTAGGGTTATCTTCCTGTTTGTGAAGCGGAAGATATTTATCTATTCATTTTCTACATGGGCAACCATGCAAAAGAAAAAACAAAACAAATGTTTTTTTTTTTAAGTTTGAGTCGTTGTAAACAGACAAAACAAAACAAACAACAAAAATGAAGCTAATAAAGAGGAAAATTACTAAATTGCACCCTGAGGATATCGTCAAGAAGTTTCTTGCACTGCCTTATAGGGTTTGGTTATAGTTTGGTATATCAAAGATGAGCGCGTGTAGCGCAGTCGGAGGAGGCGCGACTGTCGCGTGCACTCGATACCAGGGTCCTGGTTTGGATTTCCCGCCCAGGCCAACCGAGCCTTCCATCCCTCCGGGTCGGTGAATTGGTACCAGATGTGTCTGGGAAGAATAAAGCGCTGACTTGTTCATCGGCTGGACACCGCAAGTCATTGTATGGCCAAATACGCATTCATGTCGCCTCCACGACATCCCGCAGAAGTAGAATGCGCTGGCGCATCCCAGAAGGGATTGAGTAACGCCGTCATTTATCCTTCATACCTATATCAAAGCTACAGTGGTGAGTGTAGCCGGCAGTGGTAAATAGAAGGGTAAGTTGTCCTGCTCAGGAGCAACACTCAGCCCCATACAGCATGCAGTAAGCAAAATCACCCCAGCCATCGAAGTTCTCAGCAGCGCGACAGGAGGTACACCCGACCCCTGCTGGGGGCATGGCATCAGGAGGTACAGCCGCTGTTCTACTTTTGTTTTTGACCGAAAACTTTTGTTTTGCGTGTCAAAGGTTTCGTGAACAGCCGATAGACTCTCGGTGAAGCCTAGGGAGTTGGGGGTGGGTAGCAAGGTGGATGAGAGGAAGATCGCACGCCCCAGGGGGCGGGTGTACCTCCTGATCGTCTCCTGAAGTTCTCACTTATCCCCTGTTCCAGAATCATCAACAATACCGCCGGTATCATCTCACCTCGGATTCACCCTACCGGCCTAATTAGTAACCGATACAGAGAGTTGGACCCGAAATTTACGACACCGCATGTCGATGAATCGCGGTATCAGTAGTTTTGGTGGTACTTTTCACCGTTACCCGCCGGTAAGCGGTCAATGAATGAAATTTTGGCCCGTCGAGAAAACCAGCTCGTCAAGAATAAGCATCCTGCCAACTTCGTGTCGAATTCTTACAGTTCTACACGCGGACAAACGCATACCCTGCATCTGAGAAACGAAATTGTTCTTATTCGGCTGGAGTACTCACTCGGCTAGCGCAAAAAAAACGACTTGATATTCACCTACTAAAATTAAATGCATCAAATGCCATAGATGATGGGCGCGTGGAGCGCATTCGGATGAGATACCGGCTGTCGCGTGCACACGATGCCTTCCATCCCACCGTACCAGCCTTGTCTGGGAAGGATAAAACACTGGGTTTTTCAACGGCTGGCCACCGCAAGCCATTGTAGGGTCAAATACGCATTCAAATCGCCTCCACGACAAGTAGAATGCGTGGCGCGTCCCAAAAGGGATTGACCAACGCCGTCCTTTACCCTATCCCATAGCTATAGCAGTTCATTTGGAAGCTCCTGAAACCAGATGTCTGCAAAACGATCACATCTTCCGTCAAAGCGAAAAGAAGTTATTATGACAGATAAAGGAAGACATGAGGACGACCCCTGTTAAATCGCATGACACTAGCAATCCCTCAGATCTCTCTCGTACACATGAAGCCCATGTGTGAACAATGAGGCTGATTCATGCAAGACGTCATATCATCATCTGTCGTATGGAATGCACCACGCAAATTCCTGCTGGCATTCCCTAGCCCGTGAGACCTTTGTAAAATACCCTCTACTCTGTACATTTTCCCAAAACCCGGAGCCATGCGCAGATCGTTCCTGGAGCCTCTGTCATTTCTGGAGAGAAGGAAGAGTCCGCTTCCGTTAACCAGTGCCACGGTTCCAAAGCTCACATTCTGCGCTCAGCTGTGAAACATTCACTAACTCATACAGGATAAAAGATGAAAGATGGCATTAATCAATCCCACTGTGTAATGCGCTACGCATTCTACTTCCACGCGATATAGTGTGGACAATGTGAGTGCGGTTTAGGTTTATACAACGGCCTGCCCTGGCCAACCGATGGGAAAGATCCTTCAGACAAGTCCAGGCCGTTGTGTAAGCCTAAACCGAACTCAGATTATCCACACGAAATCCTCGTAGGAAGGAACGCTCGGTTGGCCTAGGCCGGAAATTCGAGCCAGCAATCTGGAAGTGAGTGCAGACGACAGCCGGCATCTTCTCCAACTGCGCTTCACGCGCTACTTTAACTAACCAGTACATACTGCTTTCACGACGAATCAGACCCTTTTCAAATCAAACTGAACACTCTTCAAAGCAATCGGTCGCATTTGTAATCAAAGCGAACATCTTTCAAATCAAAACGAGTGCTTTCGAGATTAAACTATACATTTCTTTAAGATGGTTAGAATAATTTTCCGTCCGAGGAAATCTAAGGATGAATTTTTCTCAAAATTTTAGTGACCTGCCCAAAAAAGTAAGCAGACTGCTTGAAATTTTATAAAAATTTTCATCAAGAACAGCCAATATAGCCAATCGTAGAGTTGTCATGTTTTTCGCTTGTTGATTTTGTTTTTTTTCTGTTATTGGCTTTAAAAAATAGTAGTGGTAGTAATGGTTCAAAGCTTATTTTAAAGCGCAGAGAAGCATCATTTTTTTGCTTATCAAATGAAGAGGTTGCGCCATGCACACGTTTACGCTACTCCCGACTTTTGTTTTTCTTTTAGAACAGAACATTTATTAGCCAAAATGTGATACAAAGTAAGTTTTGTTCAAAAGGATACATCAAAAGTTGGCTTTCGAAAATTATCAAAATCAGAACGTAGAAACTTGTTGAGCAAAAAGAGTAATACAGATCAGTTTAGCACAAAATGTTATGGCAAAATTCAACGATTTAGTCCTTCAACGACAGCAAAAGCGTTTTGTTCCCATGCTTAAACTAAAGTGAGAAACGCTTCTTTTCTTATGAGCGACTTCGTGATTCATAAACTGAAAAAGCTATTATATGTTAAAGCAAGGTATCGTTCATTTTGCCTAAAAACTAATTTGCAGCTGATCTCACAAATGTACTCTTTGTTTAAGAAAGTTTTCCAGTTTGTAATTAAACGTCCCAGGTGAAGAACTGAGAATCATTGCTGGAAGTTTATTCCAGATTTTAATAACACGAGCCAAAAAGGATTCTCGAAACACTTTTGATTGCGGTCTTTGCGGTTGAATTCTAAGATTGTGCCCTCTCGTAATCCCATTGAATGAGGAAAAGGTGAAGAGTTCATTTTTATCAATATCCAAGTAATCATTAACTATTCTAAAAACAAGGTTCTGGTCGTAGATTATTCGTCTTAGTGATAACGATGTAGTACCGAGACGAGCCAGTCTTTCAGGGTAAGAAACTTCGAATAGACCGTTTCTAATGAACACTTGCTTTGTAAATCTTTTTTGTACACCTTCTATTAGACTTATACTACTTTGTTTTAATGGTGACCATACAGGTGTACAGTATTCTAAAAGCGGCCTTACATAAATAGAAAAAAGTTTAAATAACGTTGTCATACTGCGGGTTTGAAAGGCTCGTAATATACAGTTTGATTTAGCATGAGCTGTAGCAACAGTCTTCTCAATATATTCATCAAAAGTTAGTTGGTCGGAGTATACAATTCCTAAGTCACGAACAGAGTTTGAAGTATGCAGTTTGTAACCAGCTAGATGGAAGAAGCAGTTTTTGGGATGATGACGCCCAATAATCATGACAGTAGTTTTATCGAGTGAGATATCTAGTAGCCATTTCGAAGACCATGCTGTTAGAGAGTTTAGCCCTTTTTGAAGAGTTTTGTAATTGTTTATAGGAAACAGTTTTGTATCGTCTGCATAAATAGTACAGTAGACACCAGAAGGTAAGCTGTTTGGCATGTCATTAATGTATATCAGAAACATTAACGGTCCAAGGCAAGTTCCTTGTGGAACTCCACTAGGCGTTTCATAACACTCAGAAAAAGCTCCATTAACCATAACCTGTTGGCTTCGTTTGTACAAAAAAGATTGCAGAAATCTTAGAAGGCAGCCTTCAATTCCGTACGCTTCAAGTTTTCTACATAAAAGATCAAGAGGAATTGAATCAAAAGCTTTAGTGTAATCGATGTAGCATACACTAACGTATCCATGCGAGTCAAGCACCTTTTGCCATTTTGGGATTGAGTTTTCATGTAAATGAAAACTTAATTGAAACAGCAAAGTAGGCACCGTTCATATTATCAAAGGAAATGAAAATAGAGACGAGCTAGAAGAGTGAGAGCGCAACGCCTTCTTCTAATCCCCCTTCATACCAAAAAAAAAATGTTGCTTTCCCGCACTTTAAAATAAACTTCAAACTATAATTTTCCTGAAAATATAAAATAAAATATGAAACTTTAAACAACCAGTTCACGTTTTGTGGCAGGTGAATTCAGAATAATAATAGGATAGATAAGAGTGCGTGTTTTCTGGAAAGGTTTTTGTTGAACCGTTGGCAAGTGTATAACTCCAAACAAACATAATTTTTTGCCATCGGTAGTGGGAACATCTCGACCTACTGGACGAGTGCACGGCGCAATCTTTTCTTGCAGCACCAAAGAATTGCTGCTTTCCTGCTCTTCAATGCAGATTCTGAACCATTGTTCTTCCCTTAAAAGTGAAAATTTTAAAACATTTCCAACTTTCTGAGGGAGATGAAGCAAAAATTTTCATGGAAAACTGAACAACATTTCACTTGAGCAGGAAAAATTATTTTTACCTTCCAGGGGCCGGATTCATCAACAGTTAAACCCGCGGGTATATAAGGTATAAGAGATGGGGTAGAGATAATATAATGGATAGAGATGAATGCTTCATGTTGGTATCGCACCCTTATACCCGCGGGTTAGTCGTTGATAAATCCGGTCCATGGAAAGTATCTGGTTTAACCAGGAAGACGTCTGCTTTGAATTGGGAGATGTTCAGTTCGATGGCACAATTGTACTTTCACAACTCCAAGGGTCGAAGAGAGGTCGAAAAAAATTTCGCCCAAATTTTGGCTAGGAAGGTTATTTGGGGTGCTGATCACGAAATCCGCTTTCAAAACTACGGCCGATTACGGTAGGTTACGGTAGGTGCGGGTGACTAGGGCCGTCGAAGTTATAATCACTGATTTCGCCCAAAGTTCTTCCAGGGTGGTTATTTGGGATGGTGATCACGAATATGACATCCGTTTTTCGTTTTACGCTGGAGTACGGTAGGTTACGGTAGGTGCGGGTGACTAAAGCAGTATTCAGGCTACCGTCAGCAATCCGTCCTGAAGCGTTCCTTACCCGCAACCTACCATACTCCAGCGTAAAACGAAAAACGGACGTCATATTCGTGATCAGCAGCCCAAATAACCCCCTAGCCGAAGTCTGGGCAAAAAAATTTTTTCGACCTCTCCTCGACCCTTGGAGTTGTGAAAGTACAATAGTGGCGAAAAGTTCTCAATTTGACGTGAAACGGTGCATGCAGCTCCACGTCCAAGTAGAATGGGTCACAGCAAAACAGCCGTGAATACAAAACCCGCCGGATCGATGGCAACGTGCTTATGGCCGTGGTCATCTGCGGCTACTGACTCATCAAAAGTATAGCGGAAAAGACCACCGACCACAGCGGACCCGTCCCCAGGGATCATGAGAAGCGTGAGAGAGCGTGGCGGAACGTGTGTGTGCGCGCGCAGCGGGGCCCGATGATGATATACGAGGCTGCGATGTTCATTCCGACGAAAAACCGCCGCCACCTCCTCTTCATAACGTCAGTGCCCAGCCGACCGGCGGGAAAAAACCTAGAGGTTGAGTTTGCTGGAACAAATGGGCTGCAGAAAGTCGCAGAGCAACTGACGGCTCAGGATTCATAGACCTTTGGACCGGCTGCCGACAAAATACCTACCAAAAGGGTGAAACCCCACACAGGAGCATACAGTTCGAGAATGAGCTGACTTAACGTCAACTCTATCAAAGAGCCTCTTTCGAGGAAAAAACTGACAGCCTAACTGTTCCGCCAGATACAAAAAGTGGCACAGTCTAAGTTGGATGGTGCAAACCTCCTGAACCTGATGCCAAAGTGGCGAAGTAGGCTTGGGTTAGACTTCAATACGAGTCGAACTCGTCTCCTGCGGCAGTTCAGGCTTATTCTAGTTTCGGATCTATTATATCTTAGCCGGAGGGGGCACCGCTAGAAAGGCGGAAAGGATACAAATGGGGTGGCCTATCCCTGATAGGAAATTATGTAAAAAGGTCCTCTGGTATGCCAGCTCAGTGTCTAGCCGCCATGGAATAGCTTATCGTTAGTTTCAGTTTTGCCGTCGTCGTCAAAATGACTGAGTGTAGTGCCCCCTCCATTAGAATAGATCCCCAGGTTCTTCCATCTAAATTAAACGTCCCAAACTTCTTTATATGAAGGTAAGTACAGTGGGAATACACTCCGGCTCTCGCGTATACCCCAAAGCAATTCATGGTGCGGGTGTTGGTAACACTAACCAAGCCTTCTACTCGTTCGGAGTCAGTGAACTGACACCGGAATTGACTGGGAAAGCTGGAGCTACAACCACAATCTAGAATCAGCTAGCCACCGTAAGTTACTTCATAGGTCAAACGGAATCTACCCTATGTAATGGGGGGAGGAACTCCAGTCTAACTCTTTAACAACAGCTGCAAAACTGAAAGCAGACTAGTTTATAAAGAGAGTACTGAGAAATGGTTTACGAGAGAACCGTTCTTTTCAATCTTCTAGCCGGAGGATTCCACATCGCTTATGGCCTGCTCATACTTCGAGCGACAAGAGCGACTGGAGCGACTACATACACCACACTACGTCCGTCGCCCCAGTCGCTCCAATTGCTCTTGTCGCTCCAGTCGCTCTTGTCGCTCTTGTCAATTGAAGTATGAACAGGCCCCTACATTCGCTTCGCTTTTCCAGCGATGCCCTCCCCCTCCGACTAGGATAGAACCGGTCAAACTCGTTTTAGAACGCCTCCAGTATACTCGTGGTCAGCAAAAGTAGAGTAAACGCCTCAAGCAGGAATTAGGGACTGGCTAGCGTCGTCCTCTATCATCACTCTTCAACATGAACTTCATAAGGGTATGCTCTATCTAGACTCAAAACACTGACCCTGGCTGTATTCAAGCAAACCTGGATACGCCATTCACTTTGCTTCTGAAAGGTTGGAGGTCCTTATAATGTAGCAGTTCGATCCTTCGTTACCCAACGCAAAAATATGCACAGTTACTGCATATTGCGAATGCTGATTAGCGCCACGAGATCTGGGGCCAGATTCATCGAGCGTTTACCGCACTCTAACGGTGAGAATATCGCCAATCCCCCCCCCCCCCTGCACCTGAGATGACATTCATCAGCATCAGGTTTGGTGGTATTTTCACCGTTGGAGGGCGGTAAGCGGTTGATGAATCTGGCCCTGGATGGAGGATCTATCCTAGTCCGCGGGGGGGGGGGCACATAACTAAAATGTATTATATGTAACAAATCCACTTGAGACTTACCGAGCGGCTCCTACAGAACAACATGAGACCTAAACAAGAAAAGTAATGAAGAAAAAAAAAACGAAAAAATTACATTTGTTGCGGTTGAAAGCAGGCAAAGTTGTGTGCCCTACTCACCATGTTAGATCCCGGTTATAACATGTCAGCCGGCGGCCAGCACGTGGCATGCCCCCATTCCGTCCCTCTTTGTCCGCCGAGACGGTTGTAAACCGCGGCGATTTTTTATTTTTTTGGTTTGTTCGCTCGTTTTCGGTTCCCTTTAGGTTCTACTCGTTCTCTAGGAGCCGCTCGGTAAGTTGCAATTCATTTTGTTGCCTACTTTTTAGTTATATGGCCTCCGGACTAGGATAGATCCTGGATGGATGTATTCGATGAAATAGTGCCGGTAGTATAATGGTGCAGTATCCTACCCAGTAACCAAAGGGTGTAGGTTCGAGTCCCGCCTGGCGAAAGAATTTGATCGCAATAAAACTCTATTATGAGGGCTTGCAAGCATTCCGGTTTTCATCCTTGGCAGCTAGATGTGCTCATCACCTGTATCACCTGTCGTCCCGTTGATCATCGACTTGCTCGAGCGGGCGCCAGCAGCGTCTCCATCCGCCCGTGTCGCGTGCCAGAGTGGTCCAATGGATCCTCCTCGCTCGAGGGACACGAAGAGCGTCATATCGGTCGTTCAGGGCTTTCACGAAGAAGTCCGACCAACGCGTTGGTGGGCGTCCTGGTGTTCTTTTGACATCCCGCGGAATCCAGTCTGTGACGGCTCTCGTCCAGCAGGTGTCTGCGAATCGCATTACGTGGCCGGCCCACCTAATTTTCGACGACTTGGCCCATGCGACAGCGTCTCTTATGATGTGCTCATAACTCATCAAAAAGTGCTAGGTGGCCAGATTGAGGAATCAAACTCCTTTGGCCTGCTTAAATGATGGTGGCGTGTTTTTCAGCAGCCTCATAAGAGATCATTTTCAGAGATAACTTTGAAAAAGAAGTCAAGCGATTGACCAGAGAGCAAATCGTAACCACACATCTTCACCAAACAAAGAAGAAAGCTTCGAAGCTTTCAAATATCGAGATGAGCAAACACCTCAGCGACGAGGTGGAGAAGTACAATACTCAAATTCAGCTTAACGACTCAATCAACCCAACGATTATTTGGATAAGGATCGAAGGAAAATCATTCAAATAATAGAAATCTAGATTGACCACAATGTTCAGACTGATTTTAGAGGGAATCCACGCCACCTTTCCATCGGAATGGAAAACAAGAAGCAGCTTGGAAGCACGGAATACAACAGAACAGATCTATCACATTTCTGAATTCGGCTAAAACCTGAGAATTGTCAAGAAGGTCTGAGGAAGTCTCTCAGCTTTTTAAAATCTCCAGAAAACAAATGAATGGCATAAAATCATCAAACAAACTGCGGACAAACAGTGGCAAGAGGATGCAAAATGGAATGAAGCGAAAGGGCCTGAAGGTAACTATAACAAACAAAAATAAGAAAAAAGAAAATGGACGAAGAGTAGAACGACTAGAAGGATAGGAAAATGGCAAAAAAGTGGGAATAAGATGTTAATGAGAAGAGAAACGGTAGGAAAAGAGCAAAAAGAGGAGGATAATGAAAATGAAAAGTGCTAGGTCGTAGGAAGGAAATGAAAGATGAAAACTGATACGAGTCGCCGTTAGTCTACCTCTTTCAAACATTTTAAGGAGTGCGCTGTGCATTGGACTCCTGCGCCATGCACTAAGGCCGCAGGATCTGTTCTAGTCGAAGGATAAGAGGGGGCACATTGTGTTTTTGCTCACTGTTCCCTACTTTAGACTTGTCCGAGAGCTTCACCAAGGTATTGAAGGCTCTTGGGGAAATTTATTTATTTATTTATTTATTTATTTATTTATTTATACACTACAAAGAGTGCGCCTCAAAACAATCAAATACATCAGAATGCTAGCGCAATTAAAAGAGAAATGGTGAGAAAGAAAAAAACGATAATGAGCAGAACTCAGCTAAAAATTATCCGAGCCCAAATAATTGGAGCAAATTGATCGAGGATATACCACAGATGGTTGTACACGGTGTAGTCTGCCATGAAGCAAAAAGAGAGCGGCTGCTATCCGTACCAGTTGGCCATGGTACCCTAACAGTATTTGTCAAAGGTCCTTGCTGGAGCTTCGGGACACGGGTATGCCAACCACCCTCGTGGAACCAGCAAATAGGATAGCAGTTAAAACTGAACAAGGCCAGAATACACTATTAGTACAACCAGTAGGTAGAATCCTCATGTTAATTTCAGGAATGGATTAGGGCTCAGAACGCTATTTGCCACTGATGCTGATCATTTAAGAAGTAAAACATGTTAGAGAGCAATCCACATTAAAAGTAGGGTGAAAGATGCTGAACGTAGCAAAAGAAAGCAAAAGACATTGGAGTAGGACCTGCAACGACAAGAACGCAAGGGTTAAAAAAGGTAAGAAAGACACCAAGTCAAACCACCCTGAAAAGGAAGAAAACAAACTCCTTAACAATAACAAAAGCTAGAGGAAAACTGCCTAGTCGCAGAAAAATAGTGACCATAGGGAAGCATATATAGCGAAGAAATGTCGTCAAGAAGGTGAATGAAGGCATGGATAATTATATGGCGGGCGTCGTTACCATATCGAAGGAATATCTGAAACTATTGCTGAACAACCCCTCTTTCTAAGAGCTGTAGTACATCAAACTTTTCCAATTTCCTCTTGAAAACGAAGCTGTTCTTAGACTGTAGAATTTCTGAAGGTAGAACTTCCAACCATCGTGCAACTCTGAAGAACAAAAAGTTAAACAACTTGCTACAACAGATATCTGGAATACGTGGGTAGTGCAAGTTGAAACCACCAGTACGAACACTACACGGCCTGAAAACCCAGTATTTGCTTGGTGATAGTTTTATTTCCTTTTTTTTTAATATGCGAAAACAAAATACCAGGTTTGCTACTGATCTTCTGCACTGCAAACTTTTGAGCCCCAGTGCTTTCAAGCGATGATGGTAATTCGGTATATGGGCATCATCAGAATTTATACGGCTTCGGTAGAAAACCAATTTAGTGAACGTTTTCTGTACTCTTTCAAGTTGCAAAATGTGCTTCCTTTTAGACGGGTTCCAAGCCTGTGAGCAGTACTCAAGATGAGGCAAGACGTACGTTTTGTATAAGCGTGTAAGAATCAGTGGATTGCTCGAATGAATGTTGCGAAAAAGCGAGAAAAGAGCAGAGTAGCCTTGCTCACCACACTGCTAATATGATCGGCAAACGATAGCTTACAGTCAATAATCACGGCAAGATCTTTAACCATAGAAATGTTTTTTAAAGTAGTTCCATCAACACTATAATCCCTTGCTGGTTTACGGCCAATGTGCATGACAAAACATTTGTCGAAGTTCACTGCCAAATCCCACAACGAGGCATATTCTACAACTTTCAAGTGAGATGGCGATGCGGAGTGATGGTGCGAACACAACTGTCACCTTAGAGTCGCCCCTTCCCGACTAGGATAGAACCGGACCGCCTGAACGCGTATTTGGCCACTAATGTGACTCGCGGTGGCCAAGTGCAATATGTCCTAGGGTTCTGTCCTTCCCAATCAAGTGCGGTACATGGGTGAGACTCGAACCTTGAGTCGATCAGGTCTGCAGGCTAGATCAGGCGTCGGCACCACGCGACCCCTCCCTTCACTCAGTTATGAATAACGACAATAGTGGGAGTTAGTCAATCCCTCCTCGGAATGCGCCACGGATTCCACTTCTGCGGGATTTCGCGGATGCGTTTTAAATGTGAGAACACTTCTGAACTCGACTATAACCTGAGAGTCCTGAAGAAGGAATTCTCAGACTTAAAATCTCCCAAAAAAGAAAGCACTGGCACAGAACTACCAAACACCAGACAAACTGCAAGAGAATGCAAAATGGAATGAGGCAAGATCACTTGAACTGGCCAGCCGATACGTCCAACACACTGCTAATACCTTGTTTGACTAGGTAAAATAGAATAAGCTAGCCTCAGGGGAGTACTAGCGGAGTAAGAGTGCTAGATGAGCAGAAGCACTTCTAGAATGGACTCTTAGGAATGCAACTAGACGACGGGATAGCTTCAGTGAGACAGAAGGCTGCTGGTTCTGCGGCATTACTGGCGTGCCTTCGTATAGAATCTGAATAGAACCCCTCGTCAACGTCATCAATTTCTTTTGTCGCCGAGAAGCTGGATGGTAGTCGCGGAAGAATGGAAGGACTAAAAAAGAAGCCTAGGCCCACGTCAGTAGAGATACGGCTTATGGTCATGCGATTCGGCGCCACGGAAGGCGAGGGCAGCTAAGCGAGCGCTCAGCCGTCATCGGAACTGGCCGGCCGAACGCCATCCATAAATCTAACACCTAACGGCCACAGAAGAAACCAGCCGGAAGCCGATGGCCCAGCGACAACGACGACGATAGCCACGCAAAAACCTTGGAATAAAGCTAATCCGCGTTCGCGCGCGCTCCAGTCGACCGACCGAACGCCGCTGCTGCCGCAGGAACGAAGGGGAAACCGCTCAGTCAGCTGCGGACGGAGGGAGGGGCGACGTGAAAGGTCGTCGGCGTCGTCGCCGGCGTCCGCGTGGGGAGAGACGGCGAAGGGGAAGGCTGGGCCGACTGGCCGGCGGTGAAATAAGGCGGCAAGCAGCTGTGGCACAATATGGAGCCAGACAACATTATAACCTTCCCACACAAGAACGACTTTCTGCCCAATCAGACATTGCCACCGCCATTCACGGAACAGGAACATCTCTGCCTTTGCTTTTTCCTCTTGACAACTACGCATTTTCATCCTAGTAATTGCTGAGGGATAGGCGCAACTGGTTCGTCACTTGATTTGAATTCCGACGCCCTAACCAACTGTAGTTCATTGGGTCCTACCCTAAAGGTGGAAGGGAGAGAGGTGGAGGGGGAGGTGGAGTCGAAAAAAATTCGCCCAAACTTCGCCTAGGAGGGTTATTTGGAGTGCTGATCACGAATCTGAGATCCGTTTTCGAAATTTCAACCGATTACGTAGGTTACTTTAGGTACGGGTGACTAAGGCTGCCAAGGTCATAATCACCGATTTCGCCCAAACTTCGGCTATGGGGGTTACCCATCGTAAAACAAAAACCGGATGTCATATCCGTGATCAGCACCCCAAATAACTCCCATGCCCTAGGCCAAGTTTGGGCGAAATCGGTGATTAAGACCTTGGCAGCCTTAGACACCCGTACCTACCATAACCTACCATAATCGGCCAAAATTTTGAAAACGGACGGATCTCAGATTCGTGATCAGCACCCCACATAACCTCCTAGGCGAAGTTTGGCGAAAAAAATTTCTACCTCTTCTCGATCCATGGAGTTGTGAAAGTACAATAGTGCCAAAAAATTAAATTTAAATGTCATTAAATAAGCATATATGCATATAATGTCCTTTACAAACTAATCGGTTTGTGGGTGATTAGTTTGTAAATGACATTATATGCATATATGCTATATGCGGTCTGTGAACGTTTCTTTATTTCATTTTTTTCTAAATTGCTCGGTTCATCATACTGTGTTCATGGACTTGCTTCTAGATTGCGCACACCTATGCGCACATAAATAAATATCCTTCTTTGTTGATTTCAAAATTCCAGAAATCACCAACTGAGTGGGATCCTCTCTTAATAGTAGATGGAAATTGTTTGTCTTGTCATTCAACAAATATTCATTCAATACTCCTCGCCTTTACGGTGAGGATCAGGATAAAGGATAAAGGACGGCGTTACTCAATCCCTTTTGGGGTGCGCCAAGCATTCTACTTCTACGAGATGTCGTGGAGGCGAGTTGAATGCGCACTTGGCTATTTAATGACTTGCGGTGGCCAGCGGATGAATAGGTCAGCGCTTTATCCTTCTCAGACAAGTCTGTTGCCAATTCACCGACCCCGGAGGGATGGAAGGCTTGGTTGGCCTGGGCGGGAAATCCGAACCAAGAACCTGGTATCGGGTGCATGCGACAACCAACACCTCCTCCGACTGTGCTACACGCGCTCAGCCTTTCGGTTAATCCATAAAAATTCGACTTGAAACTATTCGTGAACAACTGACGGTTACTGTAATTGTTCCAGTACCTAATCTTATTAATAGGCATGAGCCACAAGTCGCTTAAGTTCTTGCTGACTTAGCTTGAAGACCGCAAAGTCGTAAAACTGTTAAACGCTGTCCAACTTGATTGGATTTAGATTAGTGAGACCAATTTCCACGCTGAGTAAGAAGGATTAGTCCACGATCAGGGGACGGATTCATCAACGACTTACGTAACTTTAACGGAGAATTGTAAGCAAAAAGCTCAGATAGCGCTGCTTATCAAGCGATATGGTGAGCGATAGGCCGTGTTATCTGAGCTTTTCGCTTACAATTCTTCGTTAAATTTATGTAAGTCGTTGATGAATCCGGCCCCTGCAGGTTTCTCAAATTAACCAAGACGTAAGGGCTTAGTGGTTCAGGCAATTTGATGAGAAGTGGTAGCAGTATGACTCATCGCCCCGATACCACCTTCTGCTGTCTGGTTAGGATTTCCTAATGAATGCCTCAGAGATTCCTGGCGTGGAAAGCAATGAGAAGTGCTGACGAGAAAGGTCCGGCTAGACGGAAATACCACCAATTACGGCCTCAAAGAATGTGATTCAGCGAAAACCAGCCTGCAAACTTCTCAGCCATTTGGGCAAAAGAACCAAAATTACAGTGTGAAATACTCAGGTAGACGTCGTAGACCGTTATGTCCGCTAGCCTTCGAGATACTACCGGATGAAATGAGCATCCAAAGAGTCTACACATTCTGTAAAAGTAGAGTGAGGCTCATCTCTTGGGGATAGGCTAACCTCATTCCGATATCACGGGTGAGTGCTGATGCGCCTCGAGGATATTGCGGATGTAACGTGCGGCCAAACACCACCGGTGGTGTAAGGCATGGCATCGCTGCCCGGAATGCAGAAGATGCGGGTTCGAGTCCCGCCTGGCGCTAGAAGCGCGAAAACCCAGGAGCGAATATGCATACAGCTGTACCAGCAACACATTGTGCAGGCAACTGCAGCCAGACCTTTCAAAGGTAAAAAATCATTTAAAAAGCAAGAGCTGGGCAAACAGCCCATATTCATTGTCAGAATTTTTTTACGAACTGCCACCCGTGAACTAATCAATGAAAGCACGATCTCACATAAGGACAGATTTGGGCCAGCTTCTGCTTATAGCACAATAACAGCAGAATCTCAGACATATAGCGACTTCAGAAGCCCCAAATAGGGTGTTGATAGCGCAGTCAGCAAAGGAAAGTAGTAGCGCTGAATCGCAAGCAATTGCTAGCTCGATACCTCACCCGAGCGAACCAGGTGCCAGATTCATCAGCTGCTTACCGGGCGGTAACGGTGAAAAGTAAAAACACCGCCAAACCTGATGCTGATGAATGTCATATCAGGGGGTTCGGCGGTACTTTTCACCGTTACCGGACGGTAAGCGATTGATGAATCTGGTCCCAGCTTTCAGATGTCTTCCGCGGCACCTTCTCGTTAGTCTTTTAGTGAAGGTTTATTGAACCTATCACCATCTACCCATTCTATAGACCTGACACACACTCAAAAAAAAAAAAAACTAAACGACAGTACATGAGAGAAGAATACGCGATTCATTCTAAAAGGACTAATGATAGTTTTTACCCCTTTCGTTATCTACGGCAACAAATCTGCCTCGAAACCCCGAAAAAAGTCTTCACGTCTACACCTTTAGAAGAACACCGTGGAAAAAAGGAGCAGTCAACGAATGGGTCAGACAGCAGCGAGCGGTAAAAAGACTGGAAAAGGCCGGTTCGACCGATGAAAACCCGTACCGAATGGGAGTTGAAGAGTAATGAAGCAAATAACAGGACCGGCAACCACTATACCACATGTGTCTCTGGCACTTATACAGGCTCAGCTGTGGCAAAGATAATTCCGGATCTCCTGAGGGTCAACTGCGGGTGAACTTCCGGAGAAATGAGACGGCAGCTAGTGGACATTAGATCCGATGTCGATTTGGATCATTCGAATTGTCACTTTTTTCAAGGATTATGCGAATAATGGGATTATGGGAACAAGCCCGAATCTAGGAATCGGTTAGGAAGGAGGTGCTTCAATAATAACAGATTTTCGGACGATCCAAATGATAGATTTCTCTTCAGGTCGGATAGGATACCAGGCTTCTGTTCAAAATCAGTTATCTGAATTGAGCAAAAATCCGGTTTGGTGAAAGTCAGCCCCATGTAAATCGCCTTAACATCCGGGCTTTTCAAAAACGCCCTTGTTCGCACAATCCTTTTAACCGGGCTTGAAAAAGTGGAGCATTTGAATTCCCCGAGTCGGCGTCGAATCCGTCTAGCAGTTACTTCGTACGAAACTCACAGATAGCTTACGAAATTTTCACCCACTGGTGACCGGCTTTCCTCTAACAGCTCATCAGAACCTGAAACAAGAGTGTTAGCAATCTTCTTTGCGCGTAGCGTTTCTAATGTGACGCTTCTACATAACCACACGAGTTACCTTACGCCGTCAGTTACCTATTAAATCATTAATTGCATCCTCCGCCAGTAGACAGGTAGGAGTTTCAGAGTCATTTCCAAAACGGCTGTGCTCCATCATCCTGCTTAAGCACTTACCTGGGGCCGGATTCATCAACGACTTACATAACTTTAACAAAGAATTCACAGCGGAAAACTCAGATAACGCGTCTTATCAAGCGATATGTTGAGTGATAAGCCGTGTTATCTGAGTTTTCCGCTGTGAATTCTCTGTTAAAGCTATGTAAGTCGTTGACGAATCCGACCCCTGGTAGGTTCTATGTACCTCCTCACCAGAAAAATTGTCGGAAAATAAAAAGCAGCGGTTTGTAGTGGAAGTTTTTTCGCGGAACCTAGGAATTGACCTATGAAACGCTTACTCGCAAACGCATTTGACCGCCAACAGTGACAAAGGCCTCCCTAGCAACTAAATTTCGCCGTAGTGATAGTAGCAAAAATCTCGGAAACAGGCTAGCCTAGTAAGCCATCAAATTCCTTGGGACGCAGCCAACAGTCAAATCCTTCGTCAAACACTTTCCAGCTTACATTCGAACGCTCTACAAACCCAACCACAATTCTAATTTCGTGAGTTAGTGGGCTCATTATATAGTCAAGTCATTTTATTTAAGTCCTAAGCAGCTGTTGTGGATCTTAAGAAACGTTAGGTGGATGTTTTGCTGTGATCAAAGCTCTAGCGCCAGATGAGACTTGAACCCGCACCCTCTGCTTACCGAGCAGGCGCTAGGGGACGGGAATGCTACCCATTATACCACCGACGGTGTTTGCCTGAACGCTACATCCACACCTCGCGGGATCAATGGGAGTCTTGACCGCGAAACACTGTTTCTGCATCCCATGTTATAGTCGATTGGGCAGAGGAAAGTAGTCCCTTCTGTCTCAAGTACCATTCACGGACGGACTACAACCAAAATGATAAAGGATTAGAGGCTGCGTTGCTCAATCCGTTCTGGGATGCGCCATGCATTCTACTTCTACGGGATGTCGTGGAGGCGTGTTGAATGCGTATTTGGCCATACAATGACTTGCGGTGGCCAGCCGATGGATAAATCAGCGCTTTAACCTTTCCAGACAAGTCTGGCACCAATTGAATTACCCCTGAAGGAAGGAGGCTTAGTTGGCCTTGGCGGGAAATCCGAACCAGGAACCGGTACCAGGTGCACGCGACAGCCGGCGCCACACTCGCGACGACAACTTAACGTGTCTCTATACATAAAGGAAAAGTTGAACGCGTGGCGCATCCCAATCAAACTGAATCTAAGGATGCTTTTCTTTGTCCCGTAACGCATCAGCATTTCTAATAGATAAGACTTATCCTCTTCTTACAAACCAGCACTATGAACTGTTAAGCAAGAAACTGCATGGGGGAAGATGTGGCGTAAATCATAGGTGGTGACGGCGTCACAAGATCGGTGCAGGGTTCGATCCCGCAATCAGACCAACCAAACTTTGCTCTTCGACTTCTTCGAAAATACCTAAGTTTTACCAATCTGATACCAGGCATGCCTAAAGGGGCCTACCTTTCCCTAGCCCATCGGCTGACTTTTGAACGTCCTCGAGGGAATCAAACACAAACATCTTAAATGTGCGGCGCATCTCAAAGGCTCCGAACGTACAGGGGCCAGATTCGTCAACGACTTACAGAGATTTAACGGAGAAATTACAGCCGAAGTCCCTGATAACGCCAACACTTCACCATATCGCCTGTTGATAAGCCGCGTTCGTTCGCGTTTTTTCAGGGATTTCAGCTGTAATTTCTCCGTTAACTCTCTGTAAGTCGTTGATGAATCCGGCCCCAAGACTCGTCGTTAAACCCCACACTTCCAGCAAGCCTACGATTAGTGCTGGCTCGGGTCATGGCATCTACTGAAGACTTCACGTAAACCTCGCTTCAGTCGTAGTGAGCGCTTTCCTTATTTGGCGTGCGCCTGCTGTTGTTGACCCAGTAAACATTTCGCCGTCGGTGTGACGAACGGGGATTTATAACACCATGTGAGCCAACGTTCAAAACAAGCCGATGGGACTGCGAGGATTCTGGCGGACTGTACAAACTTTGCCCCAAATCGCAAAGGCATCAGGGGCCAGGTTCATCAAGCGCTTCTCGCCCTCTAACGGAGAAACTACCGCCAAACCCCCGGATATGTCATTCATCAGTATCGGTATTTGACGGTATTTTCATCGTAAGATCGTGGTAAGCGGTTGATAAATCTGGCCCCAGGTGTTCAGCACATTGACTTCTAGCAGAACTGACATAGAGCTGCTCGATCCAACCAGAGCTGGACAGCGATTTCCTCGCGTACGTATAGTAGCTGTATTACAGTAGCCATCAGAAGGTCCCTGGAGCATTCTGAACCGCATTTGGCCAACGATTTGGGCTTCACATGTACACCAGAGTTCCTTTCTTGGTGTGTCTTCTGGGTAGTTGAAGCCATATCCGAAGACGTTTTCCTGGGGCCGGATTCATCAACGACTTACAGCAATTTAACATGGAAAATTTTCAGTCGAAAACCCTGATAGCGCGGCTTATCAAGCGATATGGTGGGAGATAAGCTGCGCTATCAAGAATTTTGGCTGTGTTTTCTATGTTAAACTGCTGTAAGTCGTCGATGAATCCGGTCCCAGAATGTGAGTGAATCAAAGGTTCATATAGGTCAGGCCGTCAGTAGAGCCGTTCACATCCTCTTGGCCTGTCACCTTGAATCACGCCGTTATGTAGCATGACACACCCTCGATTCTCGCATCACTCGCCTCCCAAGGTCCGCCACCTTTCCGTTATTCAAACTGAGAAACGAACAGGAACCTCAGCAAATCTCCAAGAAGATAATGGACTGCATAGCAGTAGCTGACGGTAATATTCACTTCGCCATAAAACCACTATCCATAGAGAGAATGTCTTCTAAGGAGAACTAGGCTGACAGCGGCACGAAACCGCGAAAGATACAAGGAAAAAGTGACGCCTCTGGGAGATAGATATAGGAAAATTTTTGAAACATATGTTACATTTAAATCAAATTGGAGACTTTTCAAACCAAACTGGACATTTTTCAAATAAAATTGAACACTCTTTTAGGCAAGCTTAAGGCCCCGTTTATACTTCGACGCCGAGCGACGCGACGCCATGTATAGTGGCCATATTGATCGATCGCGTCGCCCAATCAATGTGGCCACAATACGTGGCGTCGCGTCGCTCGGCGTTGAAGTATAAACGGGCCCTAACGCTTTTGAAATCAAACTGAACATTTTCAGAAATGAAAGCAGCTTCTTCCACATCTTCTTGGCATCAATCAAATAAAAATCGCCACATCTTGAGCGAGCGCATGGCGCAATCTCTTCTTAGTACTAAAAATTTCTGCCTTCTGGCACCTTAGAAGAAGCCTTAAACCATTATTTGTCCATGAATTTTTTAGAGAATTCCATGCAATTTGCCCCTTATTAGGGCAGGAGGGTAAGAAAATCAGGTACATGTCGCGTAGGTGAGCAGCATTCGTAGGTGGGAGCGCGCCAGCCAATAGCAACCAAACAGGGCACAGACCGAACACATGCCACCCCATCAGGGTACCAACTGTACATGCCCTCTGTGAATAACATGCCCATTCCATGCAGTGTGACTGGTTTAGGCGTCCTCACCTACCAATGCTGCTCACTTACGCGACATGATATGACATGATATTTATTACATAAGTAATTACTTATGTAGACATATACCGAAGATCATACTAAACTTTCCTGGATCAGAAGAATCTAAGCTTCGCGGATAGTCTCTAGTGTCTGGAATGCGTTGGAAGAAGCTCGTTTGCTTGCTTGATTTGGAAGATGTTCATTTTGATTCCAAATGGTCAAGCTCTCTCAGAAGAGTATCCAACTTGACGTGAAAATGGTATTAATTTGTATTTTTATTTTTTTTCTCGACCAGTCGCTTAGATCGAGGAAGATATAATGGGCCCATCAAAGCAGCACCACAGGTCATCATTAGTCACCGCCACAATAAAGAGTAAAAATAAGGGACGACATTAATCAATCCCTATATGCCCCTTCTTTGTTCTAGAACAGTCAAAATCTTGGTTCAAATACCTACGTTTGAAGTAATTGCCATTTCTCCGAGCCTCCGGAGTTCCCATCTCCATCGACGTTCGGTTAGCATAGACGCTGTCGCAGGAGCCCGATCGTCGAAAATTAGATGGGCCGGTCACGTGCATAAGACTCGCAGACAACCGCTGAACCATAGCCGTCACCAACTGGATTCCGCATGACATCAGCACCAGGATGGCCACCAACACCTTGGTCGTACTTCGTCGGAAAGCCCTGAACGAACGATATGACACCCTTCCTGTCCCTCGAACGAGAAGGATCCATTGGAGCACTCTGGCACGCGACGGGGACTAATGGAGACGATGATGGCGCCCGCTCGAGCAACTCGATGAACAATGGGACGACATGTGACGCAGGCGATACTCCACGCGCATGTCGTAATAGGCGCTATTTGTGCGGAGAGCTCGATTCCGGTTGCTGCTAAGCTAAGCCTACAATCCTTTTGATCACGCTAATTGGTACCGGACTGGTCTGGTAAGTACGGGATGCTGACTCGAATGTTGGATCGAGTAGCAAACCTCTTCCCAGGCATTCGCAGCGGTCAACTGGAAGGGCAACTGTAGTCCACCATTAAAATTTCACAGGAAGGTGAACGGAGTTTCTTCAGCAGTAGAACTACGACTTTGAGCGGGAATTTTAAAGAGGTTAAAATATGCTGAAAACTACGTTTCGAACTCCCGCCATGGCCAGTGAACTATAGCTGCCCTTTCAGTTGACCACTGTGTCTAGTTCATACACCGGGTATCACCTGTCGTCCCGTTGATCATCGGCTTGCTCGAGCGGGCGCCAGCAGCGTCTCCATTCGTCCCTCTCGCTTGCCAGAGTGCTCCAATGGATCCTCCTCGCTCGAGGGACACGAAGAAGGTCATATCGGTCGTTCAGGGCTTTCACGAAGAAGTCCGACCAACGCGTTGGTGGGCGTCCTGGTGTTCCCGCAGAGGCCAACCAAGCCTTCTATCGTTCCGGGGTCAAAAAACTGGTGCTTGACTTGCCTGGGAAGGATAAGGCGCTGACTTGTCCATCGGCTGGCCACTGCAAGTCATTGTATGGCCAAACACGCCTTCAGATCATCTCCACGATATCTAATAGAAGTAGAGTGCGTGGAGCATCTCAAAAGGGATTGAGAAATGCCGTCCTTTATTCCTTTTTTATTCATCCCAATGTTCTAATTACAAGTGCATGCTTTGCATATAATCACTCCCTTGCCTCGGACCACACGCACTTTAACCTGGCCCATATGTGGGCTAGAATATCAGCAACGTATGAGCAGCACTGCCCGATTGGGAGCGCTTCGAAATGCAGAGCTTCTCTATCCTCAGAATCGATCCAGAAAAAAAAAGCTCCACAAAAAGAACAGCCAGCTGAAGCGAAAAACCGCTGCTGCTGCACTCTTTCAATTGGCGCAGGGCCCCTATCGTGTCCGCCAATTTTTTTTGCCGTCGCCCTTTCGCACTGGTTATTAACTATGCATGACCTTCACGGGCTCAATTTGCAAATGACTACACGAGCAAACCTGACGACGCACTTTGCTTGACATACGAGCTGTTGGTTATTAGATTAAATCTCCAGAGAATGTGTTTCGTCCAAAAGCTGCTTTCGTCCTTTATCATCAACTTCTTCGTGGATGCTGGCGCTATTTTGAATGCGTAATGAGTGCCTAGCGAATTCCCGAAACCAAACTGTTGTGCCCGGGGCTGGCCACCACCAACATCGGTGAACGGTGGTCCAGACCCTAAGCCACGTGTGGCAGTATCGGTGGGGACTTACAGCACGTTTATGCTCCTCTATCCAGCTACGCGGCACTACAATGATGTGTCCTACTGCCGCTGCCGAACCAGGGTACTTAACTGCGATGACATTTAGTTCCCCGTGCGTACTACGACTCTGCGCCTCTTCCCGCAAGTCTCTGCGCCTTCCCTTCTGCTCATAATGCTACGGCTAATAAAGTATTGGCCTCTATCCGTCTTCTCGTAACTTCCGCAGACACACACAGATAGTCATACAGATTTAATACACTAAGCACACACTACTGCTTCCGAGAGAGATACGTCTATGGGTTACGCAACCAACCCTCCTGCTTCTCACTTGGGGAATCCCCACGCAGCAACCCGCTAGGGTCCGGCAAGTTCCTGCCTTGGGCGTGTGCCCACGAGGCGGTGCTCATCGCCTCGCACCTGCGATTACCTCGACCTGGGCCGGATTCATCAACGACTTAGGCCTTTGTCATAGCATCGTTCACCCCGAGCGACGCCTAATGATATGCACCCATATCGATTCCATCGCGCCGCCTGATCGATATGGGAGCATATCATTAGGCGTCGCTCGGGATGAGCGATGGTATGGCAAAGGCCTTACAGAGATTTGACAGAGAAATTACAGCGGAAATTCCTAAAACAAACGCGAATTAACGCCTCGACTTATCAACAAGCGATATGGCGAAAAGTTGGCGTTATCAGGGTTTTCTGCCGTAATTTCGCTGTCGAATCTCTGTAAGTCATTGACGAATCTGGCCCCTGCCATCCATGCCATGGACGCTCCTCATCCACGACGTTGCTGCGGTAGACTCGGCTCGCTTTGGAATCCTCGGCGTCCAGCGGGTGGTGAAGAGAGGACGGCGGACGAACACGACCGCCCGGGACGACGGCAGACAGGAGACTGAAGCCCGCGCGCGCCGGCGTTCATACCTTGTCGCAGCGAACCGATGCTGCGTATCAGACGGATTGCGCGGCAGGACCAACAGGGTACAGAGACTCTGCGTCCTTGAAAAGTTGTGGCGAAAGTCACGACACAAGCTATAGAACGACTAGGATTCACTTTCACAGTACATATATAGACGAAGAAGCTATGCGCTCTAATATGGGTGGCTCTGAAGGCATCTGAGGATGAAGATGAGGTCGAAATATAAGGTGAAGAAGAAACATCGGAGACCTCTGACGAATAGAATCGAGCTGGCTCACAAAATTTTTCTTAGCACTTTTAAGGTTTTGCAAAGACGATGTATTAGAGTAACTATAAGGATGAAGAAGTTTCGACCGAAATGTATTTTTATTTGAAAAAAGTAGCTTTATAGCTTAACAATACGAACTCAAGCGACTCACTCTGGAGCTAGCAGCGCCTTCTGTCACTTTACTCCTATAAGGACTGCTTTGGCTGCGCCACGTATCTCAATTACCATCACTTTCCACTCTTCAGAAGTGAGAATTGCCACTATAAGTAGCTAGTACTAATACTACTTGACTTACTGCGAACCCTCCCACAATAATTTAAGCACAAGCAGTAGGAAGTGCATCAAACCAGTCCGCATTCCCAGTCACAATTATCCCGGCGGCCTTGCTCCAATTCACTGCCGCTCTTCAACTTCATCATCATTTCCGCGAATTTATGTGGGAATAGAGAAAAACGCTTCCCAAGGCCGCAGGCGTCTGCATCGACTAACTGCTGCACTTATTCGCGTTTAGAATTATTGACGGCAGACTTCTGCCGAATTCGAAGTGACAGGACCTCCTCCGACTGTACTGACTATGAGAATAATAAGGGTCATTACGTGACAGTCAATTTAAACAGTAGAAAGCTAAGAGCTAGATGCTCTAAGTCTTAACGGATCAGTCTTGCAACATTTTTCTTTTCTGGACCTCGGCTTCTTTTCTCTCTCTAGCTGTCTGTCAAATGCAAGCTTTTAATCCTCACAGGCAGCATTTAGCACAATGTCCTTCATGCGACATTTCGAGTTCCCGAAGCTATTTCGGGAGAAACATCTGGGGCCAGACTCATCAACCGCTTACCGGCCGGTCACGGTGAAAGGTACCGATAAACCTACTAATACCGCAATTGATCAACATGCGGCGTGGTAAATTTGGGGTCAAAGTCTCTATATCGGGTACTACGTACGCCGGTATGGTGAACCGGCAATACTGTTGATGGAGCTGGCCCCAAATGATACCGTGGACACTCCGCTGCCACCGGTAACATTTTTATGCCAACCATGCTTAACTGGTGGACGCTGTTGGAGATAAATGACTGACACGAGCTTCTGTCCGCCTACTACACGAAAACGCTGGGCCCATAAAGCTAAAGAGACTCGGGAAAGTTTGGAGGAGCTGGGCTGGAACACGATATGCCACTCATCCTATTCAACTGACATTATCCCCATCGACTTCTACTTCTTTACCAATTAAGAGACTCCTAGCGAAAAAACATCCAAAGTTAAAATGTTGAAAGGCGGTCAGCGACTTCTTTGAACTTCTTGGACTCCTAGTCTCCCCAGCTTTCGTTGAAGAGAATCGCTGACCTGCCCATTAGGCCCCGTTTATACTTCCGACGCCGAGCGACGCGACGGCATGTAAAGTGGCCAAATTGATCGATTGCGTCACTCAATCAATACCGCCACTATACATGACATCGCGTCGCTCAATCAATATGGCCACTATACATGGCATGGCGTCGCTCGGCGATGGAGGTATAAACGGGGCCTAAGCCCTAGTTTACACCCGCGACGCTGTTTATACTTTCTCTGTTAAATTGGTGTAAGTGGTTGATGAATCCGGCCCCAGGGTGGCGTCCTCCTGGGTGAAGCCCACAGAGGTCGGCGAATGGGCGAGCACCTGAATAACGGCCACCCGCTACTTACAGGAGATCCTACTACACAAATAAACAGCATGCCAAGATTCAACGACAGTCGAACATGGTGCCTTATTGTAAGATTTTCTGACGTAATGCTTTCTACTCCATACCCCTTCCAACAATTAAAAATGGCTCCTACGGATACAGGCTGGCAAGCAGAATTCACCCAAAGTTGGTCACATCCAAGTGATGGGCGAGGAGCACTAACATTCAGACTTCTATGAGTCCCAATGCATCAGCAAATTTAAAATTGGGCTTCATGCCGAATTTTAACGAGAAAAGTTCAATTTCTAAGCGCATAGTGCTCAGATGGAAGACTGATGTCGTACGGACCATGAATGGATTCTAGATTCGATCCACTTTCAGTATACCAAGCCTTCCATCCCTTCTGGGTCGGTGACTTGGTACATGGATTGTCCGGGGTGGATAGGCAGGCCACAAGAGGTCATAGTGTGGACTAAATACGGACTAAAATCACCTCCACCATGTCTCATAGCGACAGAATGAGTGGCGCATCCCGGAGAGAAATGTATTAACGCTGAACTTCAACCCTCATCCTTCTGGTAGCAATACAACAAACCCATGGCGACAGAATGCTTGGTCGCATAGGGTCTCTTCATAGTTCGCGACAGCAGCGACAAGGGCGACGACAGCGCGGCGTGCGCAGCGGGCGGAAGTATGAGCAGACGACAGCAGCGACTGGAGCGACTAGAGCGAGAGCGCCGGCGCTCGAGCACGAACACTTTTCGGCCCGCGCTTGGTTTCAATCGATATGTATGTTTTGCAGGGGCGACGAGTCGCTCTTGTCGCGAAGTATGAACAGGCCCATGGGGTGCCGAACGAACCTTAATCGCATCACCTATGAGCTCAAACAATGGTGTCTGATAACCTTCCAAAAACATAAAGAGAGCGTAGTTCCAGGGTGGAACTATGAAAATAGAATAGGTAATTAGTGGTCCTGGTTCATGGTGAGAAAGCGTCAAATGTCGTCAATGTAACCGACCTGGAGGGTAAACTATTCGTAGGTAAGCCGGTGGAACAACAACGCGCGTAACGAGAACCCATTGTGTCAGTCGACGGATACCGGTTCATATCGAGGCAGCTGACAAGTGAGGCGAAAAACGGCACTTGACCTGTCACATAACAGCATTCAACCAGCAACCCAGTGCGCGTGCGCGATATGGGAGGCTGTCAAGCACTGACTGAACACTGGAGGAGTTGGAAAGCGTTTTTCCGACTCCTATTCAAACAGCTCACCAGCCGAAGCACTCCCTCTGAGCAAACTTCTAGCGGCTGGGGAATCAATAGCGTATCAATGCCGCGTTGAGCAAGGGACACCTTCTGAAAACGGTACAATCGGGACCATTACTACGTGGGATGGAACCAATGTCTGCCAAGTTCAGATCACGCCCAAGCCCAACACAAATTCCCACACAACACAATCTCCCGTGGTTGATCAGCTGTTACTGCTACCAGAGCCCGGATTCATCAACGCGCATACCCACGGGCATGCAGGGTATAGGGGGTGGACATATCCACGATGTGGATATACCCACGATTCATGATAAACCTTACCCACTAAATCGTAGTTATATCAGTGGGTGGAGAAAACCCGCCGATCATGGTGGGTACATCCGTATACCCGCCACCCATTGCCAGCTGTTCTTGCGAGAGGCCTAGTTCTACCTTACCTTTAATTCCTTTCATGAATACTAGTCGTATCCGCTACCCGCTGCCGGTGGTGGGTACGATTCCCTCATGGCATCTCTACCTATACCCATTGCTTGATGAATCCGGGCCCAGAACTGACTACCATCAAACACACATTCAAGAGCCTCCAAACAATCACATAAAACTTGGAAGATATGGCGCGTCAGCCAAAGAGGAGTTTATCAACGCCAACTTCCCCTTTATCCTCTTCCACACTAGAAAAACAGGAACGAATTGAATCTCTCAAGATGTGAATGGATTTCTTCTGGGTAAGCCACGCATTTTACTCTCGATCACTAAAGCTGGGGCGCCTAGTAGTGCAGTCGGAGGATACTGTACGGCCGTTACGTGCATCCGATTCCAAGTTCTCGGGTTTGGTTTCCCAGCCGGACCAACCAAGTCGTACATCCATCTGGGGATCGGTGAATTGGAACTAGACTCGTCTGGTACCGATTCACCGACCCCCAAAGGGATGTACGATTTGAAGGGGAATAAGCACTGATCTGTCCATAGCCTGAGCCCAGCAAGTTATTGTACGCAAAAGCCAAGTACGCACTCAAATCGCCTTTATGACATCAGTAGAAGTAGAATGCGTGGCGCACCCCAACAGGGATTCACTAACGTCGTCCTTTATTTTTTCCATTAACACTGGTGCTTTTCAGGCCTATGTTATACTTCGGCGACGCTGTTGTCGCCCACGTCGCCGAAGTATAACATAGGCCTTAGATGCATAGAGTAGATAAACATGTCGCAGAGCTTACAACTCCCCCCACCCCTACAGTCGCTTAGCACTATAGCTGTGCTTTTGAGAAATTTTATCGATCGAATGAATGAACGAATAAATTCGATGATGAACTTCTTCGAGAGAATGATGAACGAACTTATTCGCTGGTCAATTCTTTCGAATGATCGAAAATCAATAATTTATTCGAATATTCGAATAGTCGAATAATTTGTTCGATTAAGATTCTGTACTTGAAGAATTGAAGCCTATTAGATATTTGAATAAAGTTATTCGATTTTCTAATAAAATTGGAATGCTCGATTTTCGAATAATATTCGAATATGGCTTCTTTTCGATGTACGAATTTGAACGAATATTCGAAAATCTAGAAATATCGAATATTCGAATAATTATTCGAGTAATTATTCGAATATATTTCGACAGCTATACTCAGCAAGACATCGAAAACTTCGAACGGAAGTGGTGCTTGATTCACAAGTGCGCGAAATCTAATCCTAGCCACACGCCGAACCTCGACATATGCCACTGCGCCACGAATGAAATGATTCTAAGCCTAAGGGCCTGCTTAGCACCACATTAACAAATATTTAAAAAGATGTGTTGTAGCATAAAGATTGGATTGGACATGAATATGTCCAAAACGCAATTTATGGTCAACCAGTGGTGTGACACGGGACTCGTAGGGTAAATGGAGTCACTTTACAACAGGTTGACTCCTACGTCTATCTGGGAAGAGAGCTGAACATGGGTAACGACCTCGCTCCTGAAATCGCCCGCAGGAGACGCGCAGCATCGGCAGCCCTCAGCTCAATTCGCGAAGTTACCGATCAGGTCAAGGATGCCGTCCTCAGGGCCTCGATATTCAACGCCTCTGTACTGCCTGCGAAGTGTTACGCAACGGAAACCTGGCCCGACAACAAGCCCAATCGCCAGAGCGATGCAAACTACGCATCGTGCACTGAAGAGATGTCTTCTGAGGACAATCCTTCGTCAGCAATGGCAAGAAGGCCTACGAAGCTCGAGAAGTCGCAATTAGCAGACCCGCTGCAGTACATGAAGAAGTCCAAATATCGCTGGGCCGGACACCTGATTCGACGAAAGGACGATAGATGGAGTCTCCGTGTCACAGGATGGCTCTCGAGAGACCATAAGAGACCACTGGGACGACCGTCAACGCGACGGGCAGACTCATTCTCAAGATCTTTCAGAGAGCGGAGTCTGCCTCACTGGATGCAAGCAGCCAGAGATCGAGCGGTCTGGAAGAGTTGTGGTCCCCGCTGAGAAGACCTCCAGCCGACAAAAGGACCATCAAAGTATCTTCTTCTTCTTCTTCTTCTTCTTCTTCTTCTTCTTCTTCTTCTTCTTCTTCTTCTTCTTCTTCTTCTTCTTCTTCAGCGTCTGTCCCGCTTCGTAGCGGGGTCCGCTATTCTGGTGTCATGACGCCACCTTTCCCGATCCAGCGCTAGATCAGGGTGGACGCCAGCCGCTTTCAAGTCCGTATGTAACGTATCAGCCCAGCGCTGCTTCGGGCGCCCTCTAGGCCGCTTTCCTACCACCTCGAACTTAAGGCCTATCTTGCGGACGCTATCTTCCTTTCCACGCAGAACGTGGCCGTACCATCGCAAGCGAGCTTCACGCATCTTGTCAGTTATCGGCGCGACACCGAACTTCTGCCGAATAGCATCGTTCCGGATGCGGTCCATGCGCGTGACTCCTGCCGTCCAGCGCAGCATCTTCGTCTCCATGACGCTGAGGCGCGCTTCAACTTCCTTAGTGGCAGGCCAACACTCAGCGCCGTACATCGCTACTGGCCGGATGACTGCCCTGTAGATCTTTGACTTAAAGCGCTCCGGTATCTTCCTATCGCAGAGCACCCCAGTCAACGAGCGCCACTTGGACCAAGCTGCACTCACGCGTGAATTCACTTCGACCATCAGTTTGCCGTCAGACGCCACTGCTGATCCCAGGTACTTGAAGACCGCAGTGCGTGGAAGCTCGATGCCGTTAACCTTGATGGATCTGGACTCGGTAACGTCCGTCGTTAAATACTCGGTCTTCTTCACGTTCAATCTGAGTCCAAACCGCTCCAAGCGATCACACCAAGCTTGCACCTCTCGCTCGAGATCACATTTATCTTCGCTAGCGAGCATCACGTCATCGGCATAAAGCAACGTCCAAGGGACGGGCTTCTGAAGATCTCGTGTGATGGCATCCATGACGACAACAAAGAGGAGTGGGGAAAGCGCAGAACCCTGGTGTACCCCGACAGAGATGGGGAACTCCATCGAGGTTCCAGCTGCAGCTTGAACTCGATCTTTGGACAAAAGTAGAGAATTCGCACCCACTCTATGAGCTCTTCAGGAACTCCATGATGTCGCAAGGCGTACCATATCACTTCACGCGGTACGCGGTCAAAGGCCTTCTCCAAGTCGAGGAGGGCGATATGCACTGGCTTCTGTTTCTCGCGATGCTTCTCTATCAGGAGGCGAGCGGCGTGTATGGCATCAATGGTGCCACAGCCAGCCACGAAGCCGCACTGATTGCTGGACAGCTGGACGATGTCCCGAATTCGTCCATCGACAACTCGCTCAAAGATCTTCATGCTATGCGAAAGCAAGCGAATCGGACGGTAATTGGAGCAGTCTGCAGGACTGCCCTTCTTCTTCCAAATCGGAATCGTCGTACTTTGGCGCCAACTCTCAGGCACTTTTTTCTCCGCCACAACCTGATTAAAGAACTTCGCCAACCACTCAGCAGGGTACCAAAACTTCGACTTCCACAGTTCTGCTGCCACGTCGTCGGGCCCAGTCGCTTTGCCTGGCCTCATCTTCTTCAAAGCCGCTTCAATCTCCTCCACGGTGATCTTCTGAACGGGGCCGTGGGTTGGAGCCGTTGAGGGGATGGCTGGATGAGGAAATTCTACTGTAGAGATTTCCTCAAAGTAATCGCGCCATCGCTTCAATGCCTTCTTGCGGTCCATAAGAAGACGGCCGTTCTCATCATTGATGCCGAAGAACTTCTCGATGTCCTCGGTCTGGCGATGGCGATTCTTTGCGAGTCGGTACAGATACCGCTCACCATCGCGCGACTCGAGCTTCTCGTTGACATCTCCATAATGAGTGGCTTTTGCAACAGCCACGGCCTTCTTTGCAGCTTTCTTCGCTTCTTGGTACTTCCGCCAGTTATCGGCTGTCTTTTCGCCGAGAAACACGTGATATAGCGTCTTCTTCTCTCGAACTTTGGCTTTCACGTCATCTGTCCACAGCCAGGCCTTCCGTCGTCCAGGCTTCGTGATGCCGAGCTCCGACCGTGCAGCGTGACGAATCGCGTCGGTGGCCTTCTCCCAAGTTTCGTCGACAGTTGTCACTGTCGGTAACCGCACGCGAGAAATCACAGCTGCTTCCTTCTCTTTCATTCGCCACCACTTGATTCTTGGTGCACCGCATCGCTCGACCTGCTTCAGCCTCGGAGGGGCGATCTTTAAAGTACAGATCAGCGGTCGATGCTGTGGGGCCACCGTCTCATACGGCACGACCTCCGCGTCTGTGACAAGACTTCGGTCTCGATCCTTCACAAGGACAAAGTCTATCTCAGTCCTGGTGTTCCCGCTATAGAACGAGATGAGGTGGGAATCGCGTTTGCGAAATACGGTGTTCACTATGGTGAGGTTGTGCGATTCCGCATATTCAAGGATACGCTCACCATCTGCGTTACGCGATCCGTAACCGAACCCACCATGACAGCCGTACCCGTCTTTCGTCGCGCCGACGTGCCCGTTGAGGTCACCAGCGACTATGATGACATCTTTCGACGGTACCTCTGCTGTCTTCTCATCAAGCAGGCTCCAAAACTCTTCCTTGGCTTGATCCGAGCAGCCAGTCTGCGGAGCATACGCAGAGAAGAAGTGATAGAGTCGCTCCTTCGCGGCGACAACGATCTTCATCAATCGATCGTCAAAGCGCTCGACGCTTACAATCGAGTCACGAAATCGTTCGGAGACAATTATTCCGACACCACTGGTGGTCCTGGGACTTCCACATAGAACGGCCTTGAAGCCACGTCCTATGTCCCTTGACTTGCGGCAGGACCACCTCGTCTCCTGCACCGCACAGAAATCAACTCTTCTACGCTCCAGTGCTTCAACCAACTCGCACGAGCGGCCCGTCAACGTACCCACATTCAGCGTTGCCACGCGGGTCCTGCTTACGTTACGGGACTTTCGGACTAGCTCAGTTGCCCCCGATGCCGTCCTCGCATCAGGGACCCTCGCATACTTCTCACACTCGCCGGGCTCTGCGAGTGCGCGTCGGCTCCCGCGGACGCCGTAGCACTATCTCGAGAAACTTGAACTGTCATACACCATGTGATGTGACATAAGTCTTCGTAGGCCGGCCTGTCACAAGGGCCTGTCGCCTGCAATCGAGTGTCCGTGTTCGGCTTAACTCGCAGAGCGAGTAGTTTCCAGTGGCACCACGTGGAGGAACGGACATCGCCACCAAAAGGACCATCAAAGTATCAAAGTAAGTAATTATAGCATAAAGATCGCCGTCTTAGGAGTACGCAACTCACTTCTTTACTTCTATACATGACATGATGCTCAATTCACCTGTGGGATGCGCCATGCACTCCACCTTTTGAGGATACTGTGGAGCGACTCTCACTGCGGATTTGGTCAATGGGACGAGTGACTTCTGGGAGTCAGCTAAATTGTCCTTCTAACTGAAATCTACGGGGGCGCGTGGAGCGAGGTCGGAGGAGGCGCCGGCCGTCGCCTGCACCCGACACCAAGTTCCTGGTTCGGATTTCCCGCCCAGGCCAACCAAGCCTTCCATCATTCAGGGGTAGCTAAATTGGTACCACGCTTGTCTGGAAAGGATAAAGCGCTGACTTGTTCATCGGCTGGCCACCGCAAGTCATTGTATGGCCAAATACGCATTCAACTCGCCTCCACGATATCCGATAGAAGTAGAATGCGTGGCGCATCCCAAAGGCGACTGAATAACGCCGTCCTCTATCCTATCTAAATGAAGTCTACACCAAACCACTCATCGAGGAAAGGCGGTTAGATGAACAGGGAGGGAACTGAGACAACTCGGGTCATGGAATTCACAAGAACGCCGCCTTCCTCGACCACTCCAAATGAGTTATCGAGACTATGTACGAACAACTTTTCCGCGGATCCTGCGAAACTTGTATTGTTACCATAGCTACCTCAATCAGGAGAAGGAAAGTGGGCAATTCTGATCCTTTGAGCTGGAGAGATTATCCCCGACAATCTCTCACGTGTTCTGCGAGGATCTGAAGGAATCTGCCGTTAGACCTGACCAGCGCAGCGGGCCACACCCAGAAATTCCGTGCAAGAGGGATTCCAACAAGAATCTCTCCCTCTTCAAGTCTTTCCTAATACCAGCGATGTTGCCTGAGCCAACCTAACAACCATGATAGCCCTAGAAAAACCCGCTCCTCAAAGAAAAATGACTTCAGGAGCTCGTACTTTGCTAAATTAATGAGGAGCCTGCGCCTGCATACTCGCCTGGAGACCAATCAAGGGCTGCACTACTTATCGAGGTATTCTTCGACAGGAAATATAGTTGGCTGCGCTCGCACTAACTACATTGCACTCTCAGGCAGCAAGTCAGTTAGTCGCCTGCTCGTGGCACGAAAATTACAGGCAATTTCTCCTCAGCCGAAATGCACGATTTTGTGAGGAAGATTCATGCGCCTATGGCATATATGGGCAGGACAAAAACCAGTCACGCAACCTCCCACATTCCAGTGCTTGAAAAACTACGAACTCCTGGAAGCTAAGACTTCTTCTGCTCTCAGCACACATCGATGAGGACAAGGGATAACGGATAAAGGACGGCGTTACTCAATCCCTTTTGGGATGCACCACGCATTCCACTTCTACGGGCTGTCGTGGAGGTGATTTGAATGCGTAGTTGGTCAAAGAAGTCACGTCAAAGATTTACCCTTTCCAGATAGCTCTGATACCAATTCCCCACGGGGTGGAAGGCTTGCTTGGCCTGGGCGGGAAATCCGAACCAAGAATCTGGTATAGGGTGCACGCCACCACCGGTCATCGGACTGACCGAGACGAGAAGACACCACCCCCTACACGCCGCCTACGACTCCGGAGAAGAACTGTTCCTCGAGAGGGGAGCAGGGGAGTAGGCGGCGTTGGTGCGCTCGTCAACACGCACTTGGCCGTGAACACCGATTCGCACGAGTCTCTGAGAACCCGAATCGGACGTCTGCGACTGAAGCGATGTGGCTCCGTGCCAGCTTTGACTGTATTCGTCGCGTATGCCCCAACATCCGACTTCGACGACGAAGAGGTCGAAGTCTTCTACGTGGAGCTGGAGAAGTCCTACAATGAAGATCACACCTTCTACAAGGTGGTCGTCGGCGACTTCAACGCCAAGATCGGACCGCGAAGGTCGCCGGAAGAACTTCACATCGGAACCCACGGTTTGGAGTGGAACGAGCAAGGTGAAAGGCTGTCTGAGTTTATCATGTCAACCAAAACCATCCATGGAAACTCACAGTTCCAGATGCCTTCCGCCCTACGATGGACCTGGGAATCTTCAGTCGGTCCGTTCCACAACGAGGTTGACCACATCATCTTCAACCCCCAAGTATTACCTAACTGAACTCTCCGTTGTTCTTTGGATGAGCCGCGTAGATTGTTATGGTACAGCCCAAAAGATACCTTGACTAAAAGGATAGAGGGCTCCTCGACATGAATCGCGATATGAAACAGAACCCTTTGATAGATCAGGAAGCAGAGTCTTGAGCACACTGAATCACACAGAGATGTTCTATGCCTTCGGGGGCCGGATTCATCAACGACTTACAGCAACTTAATACAGAAAATTGCAGCCGAAATTCCTGATAGCGCGGCTTATCAAGCGATATGGTGAGCGAGAAACCGCGTTATCTGAGTTTTCCGCAGTGAATTCTCTGTTAAAGTTATGTAAGTCGTTGATGAATCCGACCTCAGGTGTTGGGGGTAACCTGCATGGATTATCATCCCCAACTTTCAAGACATTTTTCAAAGAATTGGTTCCGTCTCATTGCATCTACTAGGCGAATCGATGCAGAACGCGCTTAAGTCGTAGCAAAGGCAAACCCCAAGTTAGGTACCCCTGGAGGTTATGGGCACGATTACCATTCGTAGAAGCAGACATTCTATAAAAGGTCATGTGCGGAGGAATTAGTCTCTTCATCGATGAATCGCCATTTGGGAATAAAATTTCCATAGTAACGGGAAACGACCACATTGCCAACAGCCTCCACGAAAATTTTCTTCGACATTGTCATTTCACTTCCGTGAGAGCTACACGTTCGTACGCTCTCCATAAAGGGCGCGTAAGCTTATTATGAACAGGGATGTGTAGCGGCCAGCGGCTGTGAGATTTATTTTAAGCTTATATTCAGGTAAACCATGATCTCAGGTTTTCTACTCAAAGGTTTTCTACATTGACCCGTAACAAGTAGAACATTAAAGCAGCCAGGTAACCTCCACCATTCGCTCTTCAACCATGGGACACATTCAAATCGTCTTCGCAATATCAAGAAGCTGTGAATACGTGGTGTACCCTACTGATTAACCGCTTCATCATGCATGCATGTCACCAATGAGGTTAGCCATCATATACGTTGGCTACTTGTCCGTAGAAAATAAGGAAGTCACTCAGGAATCCAATCTAAATATTCAAAAGATGGTTTGTTAGATGATGTTTAGTTGCAAACAAAAGGTGTGCCAGGCGGGGCTCGAACCCACACCTGCTTTCCGAGCAGGATGCCACGCCATACACCACCGGTTCTGTTTTCTCACACGTGACATCCACGATGTCCTCATGGAGACCGAACAAGCAGCGCTGGTGGTGTAAAGCGTAGCATTCTGCCCGGAAAACAAACAGTGCTGGTTCGTGTTATTACTGGCGTGTGAGTTTTGTTTGCAACTAGACGTACACCCAACAGCTTATAACTCCTATATAGCAGCCGCTATAGGCTTCAACGAAGATGTTCAACAAATTACAGGGGTATTCCGTTAGTGAGTCTACCCGTGCACTTTTTCTGCAGTTCTGGGCATCTTGGTTCACACTTATGCGTACACCAGATCGTCTGAAGCATACGACATCATATATCGGCCATAGGTGAGAGTTACACATGAGAGCATTAATCCTTCCGTGCATCCGTGGATCCGAACAGCTCCCATTTCAATAACATCGATCGAATCGATTTTTTCCAGATAACTGATTGTTTGTGGTGTTTGGGCGCGTGTAGCGCAGTCGGAGGAGGCGCGACTGTCGCGTGCACCCGATACCAGGTTCCTGGTTCGGGTTTCTCGCCCAGGCCAACCAAGCCTTCCATCCCTCCGGGGTCGATGAATTGGTACCAGACTTGTCTAGGAAGGATAAAGCGCTGACTTGTTCATCGGCTGGCCACCGCAAGTCATTGTATGGCCAAATACGCATTCAACTCGCCTCCACGACATCCCGTAGAAGTAGAATGCGCTGGCGCATCCCAGAAGGGATTGAGTAACGCCGTCCTTTATCCTTTATCCTTTAACTGATTGTTTGATACGGCGACTCTGGGATGACGGCTGCTCAACGCATATCAAAGCTAAAACCAATCATCGGATTAATATCGATCAGTTAGTAAATCGGTGTTGAGGGCGGCAGTAGATCAATCAATATCGACTAAGATGGAAACGAATGGCATCGAGTCCCACCTGAGGACAAGGTTTAATAGTAGTTCGCTAATGTGGCCCTCGTGTGAAGGGATGAACGCGTCAACCAGTCACAACCAATCAGTTCACCGGCCGAATAACGCTGGCCAATTAGGGCATCGACCGAGGACGGTGCTCTGATTGGTTGTGACTGGTTCACACGTTCATCCCTACCCATGTGGACCACATTAGCGAACTACTATCAAACCTTGTCCTCAGGTGGGATTCGATGCTATTATTTTCCATCCATCGACCGCCCTCGACCCTTCCTGATTGCTCTGATGCGCATCCTCCCCATCTGTAGGTCACATTAGCTACTAGTGCCTAAGTTTTAAAGAATGGGGACATTTCTCCACCTACCGGGCTAGGCTAGCTATTCATATCTATCATTTGAACATTTAAACATTTGGCAACGGGAGATGACACCCTCGGACATCTCCAAGTGGTTGGAGGCGGGTGCGTCAAGGGTCGAGTAGTTTATGGTTTCTTCCAAGAACTACCGCCATTGTGAAGTTTGCAGGCGTATGGAATAACAGCTTTTGGAGACTGCAGCCCTTCTCTAGTCCGTGTCAGCGACTCTCCAGTCCGTCGTGCCGCCCAGAACTAGAACAGCGCAGCTAACAGTGCCTATATACATAATCCAAAGCCGCCTCCTGTTCGGAATGGCACGCAAATACCGCTGCAATTCCTTTCAGTCGTTCACGTTGGTCGCACGTGCATAATGAGCTAACGCTTGAACTTTGAGGATAACCATATTTACCTCAAACGACATGAAACGAAGCCGCGAGAGCACCTCACCCCCATCAGCCAGACAACCCGTCAACTTCCATTTGTCAACCGGACGCAGGCAAGTCCTCTGACAGGACATTCAGCTTTCAACGTTTAAAAATTCTGAGGATTAGGTTCAGAGACCAAATCACTTTGGACTGTGAGATTGAGTCCCAATAGTAATTGCGGCCCGACCTCAACCAAGTAGCCCGTGGACGCCCCAGGAGCCTTTAGTAGTCGGCAGATATTTGTTCCGGCGCAACGCGTGCGCATTGATCTTCTTCCTCCCTTCCTCTTTCGCAGCGTTGCACTTCAGACTCCAGCCGAGAGGGTGCTCGCGCTTTGTGCCGATGAATAGAGGAGGCTTCTTATTCAGACGCCATTGACAGACACTGGCTCTGGGGAGTTAGCAGAGTCCAATACATCAAATGCTTTTCTTCGATTGACAAGTGGAACTGGACATTGTCGTCAAATTAGGAGGGCAATTCCAGTTTGACAGCTGAACAAGGAGAATGGAAGGCAATCCACGGCCGCTTGGACATAGGCATGCTTGTTGGGTAGAAAGGAAGGGGTATTACGAGAATAATATGATGGGAGG
Source organism: Heligmosomoides polygyrus polygyrus (assembly GCA_947396885.1). Classification (NCBI taxonomy): domain Eukaryota; kingdom Metazoa; phylum Nematoda; class Chromadorea; order Rhabditida; family Heligmosomidae; genus Heligmosomoides; species Heligmosomoides polygyrus. The sequence continues at coordinate 102,870,420 of OX377202.1, read as the reverse complement.
CTCTAGAACTCACCATAAAGGATAGGGTTCAGCGCTTCTAGGAGGTCATAGGGGTATACCGAAGGCACGCTCGAGCTCACATGTAAAGCAGCAGGCCCTGGTAAAGGCTTGTCGTCGTAGTACATACTCCATTACCGCTTCACCTACATCACAAGAACAGAAAGCGACGCTAGGTTTAACAGTAGCGACACGCTACCTGGTCATCGAATGCACGATACGAATTCTTGTTCTTCCCCACGTTTGCTTCTGCAACCTTTTTCCCCTTCGCGACAATGTCGGACAATGTTGAGAGAAGCCTATATGCTGTACACGACAACTTAAGGAGAAGCTTCCTTTTGCCTTCTACTATTGCACGCTTGGGCGTGTGTGGCGTAGTCGGAGGAGGTGCCGGCTGTCGAGTGCAGCCGATACCAGGTTCCTGGTTCGGATCTCCAGCCCAGGCCAATCAATCCTTCCATCCTTCCGGGGTCGGTGAATTGGTACCAGACTTGTCTCGGAAGGATAAAACGTTGGCTTGTTCATCGACTGGCCACCACAAGTCATTGCCAGGGCAAATTCGCATTGAATTCGCTTCCACGACATCGACACGACATAGAAATATGTAGAATGCGTGGCGCATTCCAGAAGGGATTGAGTAACACCATCCTCTATCCTTTAGTGCACGCCTACTGACCCAAAATATGTTTTTACTCCCTTCAGTCGCACGCATTCGTACCCACTTTGAAATACGTGCAGCCAATGGTTGAAAAGTGATAAGATTCAGTCGACAATGGTAGACCCCTACGAGGTCAGAAACGAGTAACCCTCTCCGACAGCAACTGAGCGGGAAACTTGCACCTGCTGTTGTTTGCGCAGCGACTAATGACCTCGCCGTTTGAGTTTGTCGAGCGGTTACTATTGAATAGTGCGGTTCAACTGCACTGGATGTTGACTTTCCGGCCAAAGAATCGAACACTACCGAATTGAGAGCTTCAGCGGCGGCGCGCTATTCCACTGCGCTATCGATGCGCACGTAACATTCCCTTTAAAATCTGGACCTTTTCAATGAGTCTGGCCATTCTCAAAGCACGTCAGGAACATCTCTAAAAAGCCAAGACAGCATATTTCAGGCTCGAAAAAATGAAAAATTGTGGATTATATTGCATCTTAGAAAACATTTGTCAAACGAAATGACCAGCAAAAATAAATGTGTCCAATTTTCTTTGATAAATTCCTATGTAGTTGTAAACTCTCACAAGTCTGTATGGTTGGCGTTAGAAGTCTAGATATTGGTGGGTGTTGTATTTTTCTAAGCAGTAGGACTTATCGCGACTTTCTCGCGATCATAGGACGATTTCGTGGGATACTGTGAGGAATTTCGCTTAGAGATTTATCAGATTGTGCAGCTATGCAAACAAAAAACTCCCTATAAAACAGTCATATGGGAAAATTCACACTGCGCTCTCATGCTTCATTTTTCCATTTTTCATTCTTTTTGTAAGATGTTTTTAGGACGCTCACATATGTACTGTTTGTATATTAAAGTTTTGGTTTAATTACCCAAGTTTGAGGTAAACGGTGTCGAACAACTCGTGTATGTGTGTACCGAAGGACATATTCTGAACCACCGACACTCTATCACTCTAATTTAGGACTTAAAGTCGTCAAGTCTGGCCCGAATGGATTGAAAAGGCTCCGGTTTGAAATGGAAATAGTACGGTACGGCAATAAAGCGCAGGAATCTCTCCTGCATTCTGTTAATCCTGAGCTATCATTGTTGGAAGGGCCTTGGGTTAATCCTCCGCCCCTTCCTCTCTGGCTCAATGTTGACTAGACCCACCGATCGCATGTTGAAGTTTGAAAGCTGTCCAAAAAGTGATTTTCGCAACAAAAAACTATTCCAGGGCTGGATTCATCAACGATTTACAGCAATTTAACAGAGAAAACACAGTCGAAAACTCTGATAGCGCGGCTTATCACGCGATATGGTGAGCGATATAAACCACACTATCAGGGATTTCATTTGCGGTTTCAGCGGTTTTTGCGAGTTGCATGTTTGGGAATCGAGGTGCCAAAGAATGGCGCGTGCCATAGATTTAGGGCGCGTGTAGCGCAGTCGGAGGAGGCACCGACGGTCGCGTGCACCCGATACTAGGTTCCTGGATTGGATTTCCCGCCCAGGCCAACCAAGCCTTCCATCCCTCCGGGGTCGGTGAATTGGTACCAGACTTGTCTGGGAAGGATAAGCACTGACTTGTTCATCGGCTGGCCACCGCAAGTCATTGTATGGCCAAATACGCATTCCAGTCACCCCCACGACATCCCGTAGAAGTAGAATGCGTGGCGCATCCCAAAAGGGATTGAATAACGCCGCCCTTTATCCTTTATCCTTTACCAGCGATTTCGGATGTAATTTCTCTGTTAAATTGCTGTAAGTCGCTGATGAATCCGGCCCCAGGACAGCATCCTTCTATGCGTGGTAAAGCTTTCCTACTATATGCGTCTGTTTGTCCGTCAGCGCAAAATTAGTGGCCGCTGAGAGTGCATCACAAGGAACTATCGATGTTGATGGTCTGATGCGAAAACGATGGACGCTGGATAAATCCCGTCACGAAACGATGGCTAATCGCAGTAGAATCAGAACAAATGGATAACGCTAACGTCCCAAAGATAATGGGGGCCACTTAAGCGAGGAAGAGGCCCGAATTTTCATTTCAACCTATAGTTGAACAAGCCAGTAAGCTATTTCAAAGCCAAATACCCATTCGAGACGGTGAGGAAGAAGGCACGGCGCATTCCGTAGAAGATTCCGTCGACCTTTGCCCTCCATCGTTCAAACCCTAACACTTGTTCGTGTCAAAGACATGATACTCGGCAGAGAGAGAGAGAGGACACGAGACTGACTTCTTTCTGCGCTTCGCATTGGACGGCCACAAAGTGCACACCGTTGGCTTCCTCACTGTGTCTACTGCTCATTGTCTTAAAGTTTTCCGAGAAAAAACTTCTCAGAAGAACGGGAACGATTTGTCTCAATCGACTGACGACTCAAGAAGAAGAAGAAGAACCACAGGAACCCTCGCCACATGAACTCCACACGCCCTATTGACGTTGGGCGTGCAGGTGAAGCTGCAGCGGTTGATTGATTACAAGTGAATATGAAGAAAACTCGACGGAAGAAGCTGTGGACATTCGAAATGGAAACCCGCGACGACGGAGGGACGGCGGGAAGCGCTGTCGGCCAGCTGCGGGGCAGCACTCCGATGACCTTTCCGGGGCGATAGTCGTAGGGCGGGGCGGAGTAGATGAGCATAAAAGAACTCGACAACGAAGGAGCGCCGAATATTCATGAGCGCGCGCGACATCAAGGGCAAGCGTCGGAGACGGGCTAGCCGCGACGACCACTTTCCTCCCGCTCGTCCAGTCCAGTTATAATAACGGCCCTTCTCTACCGGTCGACTTCACACGACGATCCCGAGAAGGGAACGGCGAATTGTCCCTCTCACTCGCCCCGTGAAAGAGGCCAAAACACGAAAACAGCGGGCCATATTTGACGCGATACATCATCCAATTATACGCTTGTCCGCATTCCCCTCCTCAGACACACGCTGCCCACTCAGCGCTGGCTATACAACTCCCGGGCCAGCACTGACCACTTCTACAGGGTGGTCTGCAAGTACTGCAACGAAAACTCGTTCGCATAAAAACGGTTAGAATGATCAAAATTTGATTCAATTTGAGCAAACAACTGCTTATCTATTAGGTCGTACCGAACGCTTCCGACGTTCTGTGCGTTAAACGTTTCGTATTTTCAAGTTTATATACAATTCTCACGTCGAATTGCTCTTTTCAAATCAAATTGGACACTTTTCACGTCAGATTGGACACTCTTCCAACAAACTGGATACCCTTCTTTGTAAGCTAGCCTAAGGCCTTTGAAATCAAAGTGAACTCTTCCACATCGAAACGACCAGGTTAAACTACAGATTCAATAAGATGGTTAGAAGAATTTTTTGTTCAAGGAAAATTTGGTATAAATTTCTTTGAATTTTTTATTAGTTCACCTGCCCGAAGATGAGTCATAATTTTATAAATATTTTATTGTTGAGAAAAATAGTACATTAAATTTCGTCTTAAAACGCAGCAAGGCAGGAGTAATATAGTTCGTCAAGGATCGCGCCATGCACTCGAAAAGCAAGTCGCAATGTCTGATTGATAGTTTAAATAGAGCTTTCATGCAGCAAGAAAGTTAGGATACGTGAGTTTTTCATTTGTTTATCTTGCACCGTTTGCAGGCGTGAAATTACATGCAAATAAAAATTTTACAATCAGTGGAATAAAAATCGCGAAGTTTCGGACGAGGGTATGGCGCAATCTATGTTTTGGCAACAGAAAATAGCCACCTTCTTGTTCTTCAAAACAAGCTTTGAACACGCCCTTTTCAGTCGCCATTGTGCGGATTTCAGTAGGAACTCGGTTGCCATGGCATTTTCATCTTCGAACTATTGAATGCATAGCAGTGCACTCGTTCAGGTTTCTATCGCAATAAAAAGAAATAAAGAAGCTGAAAGAGGAACTTTCAAACGTCAATTGGAGCCGAATCCTAGGAAGAAGCTGGACTCCATCATACTTGGTCAAAACACTCATGTTTGAGAGGGTTTCCGGCGTGATCGTAACTTTCCAGGAGCACTCCATATCTCTTCATAACGAAACACTTAACAATACAAAAGAATACAACAGAGATCCCCAATCTCCTGCCTTCAAATGCGTCAAGCACTCATATAACTATAATCAGGGGTCGGATTCATCAACGACTTACACAACTTTAACGGAGAATTCACAGCGGAAAACTCAGATAACGCGGCTTATCGCTCACCATATCCTATCGCTTGATAGGCCGCGCTATCAGGGATTTCGGCTGTAATTTTCTCTCTTCAATTGCTGTCAGTCGTTGATAAATCCGGCTCCAGATTGGCATTTCTGACATATAGAAGGCTGCGGACTCCCTGGTTGCGGGAAACGAAGATCTCCTGTCCTTACCCATGCATGTTTTTAAGAAATTACTGTTGAGTAAATTCTGTTCATAGCCGCTTTCAGAGTTACAAATGCCTCTTATCTACGTCTGGCTACTGTTTTGTGACTTTTTTTTTAGGAGAACTTCTCCCTTTTTCTGATTTGTTTTACGCGTGAGTGCCATCCTTACGCTTTGAATAAATAAATAAAATAAAATACCCTGCTATGCGACCGAGATGCCTACTTGTTATCCGATGTTTATCATTATCATTATCATTTATTGCACTTCTGCGTGCGCTTCACTGAGACAAAGAAAACGAAGGAAATAATAAATAACATGTAACAGGCTTAAATGCTCGATCTAATCTTTCTCTCGGATGTGAAATTGATCAAATCGCAACACCCAAACTTTTGTCAGCAAATACAGAATGCAACGCTTCTGGTATGGAGGAGATAATTACGATGAGAACGATGATGATTTTGATGTTTAATGCTTCTGTGCCATTGCTATTTCTGCAACGGTGTATTATCGGGAGGATTATAAGCAGACGTAGAGTTCCGGGAAGGATTATATAGTTGAGCACCAGAAATTGATTTAGAAGAGATTTGTGGGGATCTATCCTAGTCCGGGGGGAAGGCCACACATCTAAAAAGTAGGCAACAAAATGAATTGAAACTTGCCAAGCGGCTCCTAGAGAACGAGCTGGAACCTAAAATAAACCGAGAACGAAAAAATAAAAAATCGCCGCGGTTTACAACCGTCTGGGAGGACAAAGAGCGACGGAATGGAGGCACGCCGCGTAGTGGCCGCCTGCTGACATGTTATAACCAGGATCTAACATGGTGGGGAGGGCACACAACTTTGCCTTACATATAACACCTTTTAGATATGTGCCCCCCCCCGGACTAGGATAGATCCGATTTGTGATTATTATAGGCATAATGAAATAAATGAGCGTTGAAAAGATTGGCGGGATTGAGCGTTGAAAAGATTGGCGGGATGCGAATTACGAGGTATGTTCACGGAGGTATGTAATTTATGTAATTTTTAATTAAATAAAGGACAAAGGATAAATACGGTCGGTTACCCAATCCCTTTTGGGATGCGCCACGCATTCTCCTTCTAAGGGATGTCGTGGGGGCGATTTGAATGCATATATGTCCGTACAATGACTTGCGGTGACCAGCCAGTCGATGAACAAGTGAGCTCTTCCCAGACAAGAGCGGTAACAATTCACCGACTCCGAAGGAATGGAAGGCTTGCTTGGCCTGGGCAGGAAACTCGAACCAATAACCTGGTATCGGGGTGCATGCGACAGTCGGCAGCTCCTCCGACTGCGCTACACGCGCCCAATTTTTAATTAAATAAGTATACTAAATACCATGAAAGTTAAATGCGTAATTTATTTCGCGTTTTTCTTTAACGTCAGATTCAGATTGCACTCATTTTCGGGCTGCATCCTCTCTAATTCTTACTCCATGCTGCATTTTAATAATCTAAATTTACTGACAAAAGCCCACCTTGAACGTACGTTTTGAGGTAAACCAAAAATCTGCGTAAGGTCGTTATTTCCTGCGACAGTAGGAAAGAACGAATTACAACCAATTTACCGCTCGTCCACCATCCGACACAGAAGGCACAATGTTGGAGTCAACGACACAAATGACGGTACATATGTAGATGGTTGCTTAACCAGCGAAGTTTATGGCCTCCTACTGTAACGAAAAGTTGGAGGCCCATCCAGCCATTGTATTTTTGAACAAAAAAAGCCATGTGATGGCCTAATTTTGGTTCTCCTCATCCCTCCGGGGTCGGTGAATTTGTACCAGACTTGTCTGGGAAGGATAGAGCGCTGACTTGTTCATCGGCTGGCCACCGTAAGTCATTGTATGGCCAAATACGTATTCAACACGCCTCCACGACATCCCGTAGAAGTGGAATGCGTGGCGCATCCTAAAGAGGATCGAATAACGCCGTCCTTTATCCTTTATTTTTATCCTCTAGAAGTAGGGTTCCCACCAAAAACTTTTGAGAATATCGTAGTCAACCAAAATTTATAACCAAAGTGAATGTTAGGCAAAGCCGAGGACAAAAAATTTCGCTCGAGACTTCGGGTGACAGTTCTGCTATCAATCAAATAAACATCGCGAACCGCTGGATGAGTGCATGGCATAACCTCATGGTTTAGCAAAGCAGAGTAAATTCGCCCTATTGTTCTAACTATAAAGCATTGAAATACGAAAGAACAGGAATTGAGAGCGGAAATGTATAAACGAGAACGAAAAGTCGTTTTGAAGGCGGCTATTTACCATAGCAACGATGCAGACTACAAAGATGCTAGCCATACGCGAGCCGAAAAGCGAGATTGGGTTAGATTATGAAATAAAGAATAAAAAGGCATAAAACAAGATAAAGAAAATAGATTATAAGAGACATTCATGGATTTCAAAGAAAAATTGCAAGGGTATTGATAAAGAAACACCACGAGGGCTCGTATAGCGCAGTCGGAGGAGGCGCCGGGTGTCGCGTGCACCCGATCCCAGGTTCCTGGTTCGGATTTCCTGCCCACGCCAATCAAGCCTTCCATCCCTCCAGGGTCGGTGAATTGGTACCAGACTTGTCTGAGAAGGATAAAGCACTGAGTTGTTCGTCGGCTGGCCACCGCAAGTCACTGTTTGGTCAAATACGCATTCAAATCGCTTCCACGACATCCCGTAGAAGTAAAATACGTGGCGCATCCCAAAAGGGATTGAGCAACGCCATCCTTTATCCTTTATCCAATCGGATGTGCCCATGAACTTTGGTTCTGGAGAGCTTATTTGGGAACAGCCACTTTTGAGCGCATGTTGAATCGAGTCCCTGAGTCCTGGGGCCCAATTCATCAACGACTTACAGAGATTTAACGGAGAAATTACAGCCGAAATTCCTGATAACGCCAACACTTCACCATATCGTTTGCTGATGAGCCGCGTTTTTTCAGGAATTTCGCCTGTAATTTCTCCGTTAAACCTTTGTAAGTCGTTGATAAATCCGGCCCTGATCTGTGGCGAATAACTCTCGACCGTACTTTGTCGACTAAAGGAATACCAAGAATCGCTCTTTTAAGTCATTGCTGGGCGGATCGTAGTTTTGTGGCCGATCTTTCGACCTTTCGCAACCGTATAGAAGAGAAGGGAGCAAGCAAGAGCTAACTAAATAGCTTCTTTTTCAGCCGAACTTCGACGGTGCTATTGATAGAGCAAAGGAACAGCCGGTATTTAAGGTAGACTCCTCCTCCTTCTAGAATTCTTCTCTGAATCTCTTTTAGCGGATTGCACGGTTTGATAAGAGCTGTCCTAGGTAAATAGAATAAAGGATAAAGGACGGCGTCACTCCATTCCTTTGGGATGCGCCACGCATTCTACTTCTACGGGATGTCGTGGAAGCGATTTGAATGCGTATTTGGCCATACAATGACTTGCGGTGCCCAGCCAATGAGTAATTCAGTGCTCTATCCTTCCCAGACAAATCTGGTACCAATTCACAGACCCCAGAGGGATGAAAGGCTTGGTTGGCCTGGGCGGGAAATCCGAACCAGGAACCTGGTATCGGGTGCAGGCGACAGTCGGCGCCTCCTCTGACGGCGCTACACGCGCCTCTAGGTAAATAAATAAATAAATAAATAAATAACAGGCGCTAGAACAGACATCTAATAGACTTGAAGGCGAGGAATAATGACAACGGATTCAATCATTGCGCCTTTTAAAAAGCTGACTATGAAAATTCCGACTAGCAGTAAGCCAATCTGCAGGGCTGAGCAAACAGAAACGAAAAAAGGTCACTCGAGGTCCGAAAATCCATGTCAGCGGCTCATTACGGCTATTGAAGGCACTTGCTCTGGTGACCTTACTATGCACACGCATTTGGACTGCCCTTTTCGTCATGTTTCGGGCATTTTTAGGACTGCAGGCAGCGCTACGATTGGGGGAGCGAATGGATGGATGACTGCTATACTAGTCCGCTTTAGTAACAGCTTTGGAAGACAGTAAGCAAGCAAGGCGAATGGAAAACAAATCGATCGATCAAGGCGCTCGATAACAAAGAAAACAGCGGCTAGGCGCTGCTGGTACTCGGAGTAAAAAGCCAGCGCGGTTTTTTAGGCTCAATGGAGGAAAAAACATGTAAATATATGGAGGAAAAGGCAAAAAGGCAGCGACAATCGCCGACCACCTGCAGAAGTACTCATGAAAAAAGCGAAAAAAATGAGACAAAAAGCGGGAACCCAATGGAACCAAGGTTTTCAGGAGGTGGAAGGAGTCCTTAGCGACGGACCACCAATCCTCCCCGGAAACGGCCCCGTTCGAAGGAAATGCTGGCCGGCAACGCACAGCTGTAGGACGAGGCGAGTGGACAGACAACAAGCGACGGCCGCGGCGCCTCCCGGATGCCGGGCCACCCGGCCGGCTCGGGGCGGCCGGTCGCCGCGGCACCCGTCGGGTCCACGGCGGGCGTGCACGGCACTTCGAGTCCAAAGTGGCCGCCGCCGCGGCAGCGGCGCACCAAGTCGACGCCAGCTCGTCGCTGCACGGCACGTGCGCTAGCGCACGCCGTTGGCGCCGCTCTGGTGCCGGCTTTTCGATTTCGAATCTGGTTGGATTCCGGTGAGTTTTCCGGTTTTGTCACTGTTTTCTTCTATCAACTTCGTGTGTGCTTTGTTTTGTTATGGTGGGAATAGACGAGGTTCCAGTAATGAGCTGCTGGAGCTGTATTGGATCTATCTTAGCCCTGGGGCCACATAACTAAAATATATGTAGCAGATCGACTTGGGACTTACCGGGCGGCATCTGTAGAACGAAATAGGGTGTAAACTAGAAATTTCGCCTCCGATATACTCCGGCGAAACTTTCGCTTTGAAGTTTCTACACATAGATCGGGAAGGGAAGGCTTATCTCTCGTCGTCGTGCATGTATACGCTGGGCGCGTTACTTGTTATACATGGTATTCGTTTACATACATGCGAAATGCTTAGGACATACGCGTACTGAGGCGTCGCAAGTAGGTATATTGGCTATGAACGTAACGTCGCTCCGATCCGATGGATTATAAATGTAAGGCATGAGAAGATTAGGTGTTACAATATCTTCTAACAACGAATATCTCACGAGTTGATATATTGACTATGAACGTAACACCGCTCTGGTGCAATGAATTATACATGTAAGGAATGAAAAGACTATGTGTACAGCAATATCTCTAACAGCGAATATGTCATGATGCATCCGTGAGCGTCGGTCGAAAGCTGGCGATGTTGTTGTGACGGCAACCATGTCCGCCAAGATGCTACCGGCACTGTGAAGAAGTGGAGGTACGAGCTGACCGCATCTGTAAGGAAGAACTAAATTCCCCGAGGGGTTGGCCCGTTGGGACTATGCTTCCACTACGACGCCAATGGGGACGGTTCTATGTATTAGGTTGGAAAAAAAGTCTTCTCATTTTTTTCAAAGATTTATTACTTCACAACTACAAAGTCAAATCAATTGAGATAAACTCTATTTTGTTCTACTACACTTCTCCAAAGACGTGGTAATTTTTCTAATTCCTCTCGCGTAAAAGACTGCAGTTCTGAAGTCGAATCACCGCTGAATCCAATTTTTGAGGTCCTCGTCCGTTTCAAAATATTTCTCTCCAATTTCTTGCTTGAGAGCGTGGAAGAAATAGCATTCGGGAGGGCCGAGGTCAGGGCTATACGGTGGATGTGGCATTACCTCCCAGCCCAGCTTCTTTATTGTTTCTCTTGTGAGTCTTGCAGCATGTCGCTTTGCGTTGTCATGCAGGATCATCACCTTCGACTTCTCAGGCCTCTTTTCTTGGAAAGCTGCGGCGACTTTGTGGAGTTGGCCACTGTATGTGGCAGCAGTAAGTGTCTCTCCACTTCTGAGAGTTTGCCGATAAATCACTCCTCTGATATCCACCAAACACTCAAGAGAATCTTCCGTTCGTGAACATTGGGCTTGAGATCAGACTTAGGGCTCTCTCCCTTTTGTACCCATTGCCTTTTCCTCGGAAGTTGGCACACAGAACCCAGGACTCTTCGCCTGTCACAATCCGCGGAAGAAACGATTTTCTTCCTTATCTGGACAGAAGAGAAGCAGCGATGGAGAGCCGTCGACCTTTCTGAGTGTCTGACAGGGCATGTGGAATCCAAGCTCCAAATTTCCATGAAAGCCAAGATTCTTCAGATGGATCCCCACTATCCTATGAGACACTTCGAGCTTCTCTGCCAGCTGACGTGTCGTCTGCCAACTATCGGTACGAAGAAGATGGTGTAGTTCACTGTTCCAATCCAGTTGGCCTTCCTGACCATGCTTTGCCCTCAGTGAATAATTTTCCTTTAAAGACTTTCTGAACCACTCATAACAGGCGCGATGAGTAGTAGATCCTAAGCCATATATGTGGTTAATTTGGTCTGCTGCCTGACGTGCTGTGGATTCTTTAATGAATTCTTGAAGAATGCCGTGCTGAAAACGGCCATGAGGTAGATCTGGCATTGAGTTCGGAAGATTGGATGGATAACGAATTACAAGAAGAGTCTTAACCTGTGTCTGCGTGCGAACGGTAGACAAGTGTGATAGGATTACGAAATCAGCAATCAACATTGGCTAGTGCGTTTACAAGGGGAAGGGTAAAAAAAATTTCGAAGTGTGAAGAGACTTTTTTTCCAACCTAATAGCATCTAAAAGCCTCGAAGGACTTCCAACGACCCGCTAGCATGACTCTCCCAGTGTCGATACCGGTCCTTACTGCGTGAGTAGCCGCCCCACCTCTAAATGAATGCGGTGTCAACCTTTTATGGCACAGGCCGGAGAGCGTTAGGGACTTTTTAATGACCCGAGCAGCAAAATCTCTAGTCGGCTTACCTCCGTTGCGCGAACTGAAAAGAAAAGACTGTGGCAGCAGAGGACCTCTAATTTTGCAGAATCTCTGCCATAATAAGGTCTGGGTCAGGTCTAATTTAATGGCCACGTTAGTACATAATCCCGCCTGATCGGACTTGGACCTAGCGATCAGTATCCACCATATGCCATCGCCTCTATAAGAAATGTGTTGGAACTGAAGCGCGCAAAGCTCACTAATCCTTAGCAGCCCCAGGAAAGCAATAAGGACCATGGTTGCCCCTATGACGGCTTGGTCCGAACTTTGGTCGAGGGCAGTTTTAACTATTATATCTAGATCGGACTTGGAAGCCTTGGGGTGATGCTTGGCAGGTGGTGAAGACTTACTGGCCATTCTAAGCAGCGCTTTCAAAACGTCTGCATCGTCCGAAGCAGGGGTGCACACAAAATTCTGTGCGTTAAATTTTTTTAACGAAATTTTTTAACGGAAAATTTTCGTCAAGTTTCCGGTAAATCGTTAAAATTCGTTAAAAAGTACAATTAGCAGCAAACCATTCTTTTAAGTGAAAAAATCAAGAAAAACATTATACGTTGTAATGTAAAATAAAAAATTTTCATCATCAAACACAGAAAAATAAATAAGCCTTCAGCAACAAATTATCTACAGGGTGTGGAATAAGAGAGCTACGGAATTATCATGCAGGGTGATCACCGACAAGGCATCTTAAAATGTGCGATCAGGCAGAGACCTGAGTTCCCCTTTCTTAGTTCTTTGCAAAACCGTTTTGAGTCACTGTTCTACGAGCATATACAATCTCGATGCGAGCATATCCCATTAATTACAGAAAAATTTAATAAAGATACGATTAAAAGCCTATCAGTGGAACGTCAACACGTTGTCGAACGCACGATTTTCGAGCACCTGGTGTGTGGGACCAATCTTTTGTAACGTCGAGACCGTGACACGACATCGTGTCACACGGTCCTGCACTGCCGAAAAGGTGTGATACGTCGTCAACGTGCTAACGTTCAGAAAAAGCAGCTTTCCTAATTCTTGTTATTAACGTTTTCTTAAATCGTTTAAAATACGTCCAGCGAGCGAAAACATTCTCTCCGTCAGGACTGCTCTAGGTGGCGAACAAAGGTGTTCTGGGATAAATATTGCCAGGTGAGGATAGGCATATCTTACGAGGAGGTTAAACCAGTATCTTTGTGGATTCGTTGGCGTGCTTGAGGGCTCGGCGAAGAAATTTCTAGGTCCAAAATGCGTCAAAGGATTGAAGGATAAAGGGCGGCATTACTTAATCACTATCCCGCCACGCATTTTTCTTCTATGGGATGTCGTGAAGGCGATTTGAATGCGTATTTGGTCATACAATGGCTTGCAGTGGCGAGCCGATGAACAAGAGACAAGCCTGGTACCAATTCACCCCGGAGAGATGAAAAGCTTGGTTGGCCTGGGTGGGAACTTCGAACCAGGAGCCTGGAATCGGGATACGCGACAGTAGCATTTATTCCGACTACGCCGCATGCGCCCCCCGAAATGCATTTTGAAAAATTCAAAACAAATTCATGAAAACATTAGAATATTGTCTGATTTCAATAGTTTTTTTTAGGAACAGTCCTAATAGGGAGGACGAGACCGGCAACATTGGTGAAGACTAAGGGCAAATGTGATAAACTCACTGAGAAAAAAGTCCGTTGAAAATTCCGTTAAATTTTTGAAAATTTCCGTTATGTCGTTAAACCAGATTTTAACGAAAAATGCCGTTGATTCGTTAAATTCGTTAAATCGTTAACCGTTAAATGTGCACCCCTGGTCCGAAGGCAGAGGACCGAAGAAATGTGTGAGGGCGCTGATATGGTATCCTAGGGATCTAACCTTGCCTAAGTGGATTAGGTGAGCCACAAAAACGTTCCTCAGTTTAGAGAGGCCTGATATGAGAACCCGAAACTTGGAAATAAAATCCAAGAACTGGGTCTTCACTCGCCGGTAGATCTTGAGCGTCCCTGGCGCTACAGCGAGGTCGATACAGGCCTCGATAATGGAGGCTACATGCTGAAGACCCATTCCGGCTTTTTCTCGTCTAGCGACTGGTTGTCGCGCTATGTCCTCTACTAACAGTCAGGACTTACTAGAAAAATTCACGAAGAAAAAAAAAGCGAAAAGATTGCATTTGTTTTCGCCACTGTTGTAAGCAAGCAAAGTTATGTGCTCTCCTCACCATGTTAGGTCCTGGTTATAACATGTTAGGCGGTGGTCAGCACGCGGCATGCCTCCATCGCGTTGCTCTTTGCCCGCCGAGACGGTTGTAAAGTCGTGGTGATTTTATTTTCCTTGCTTGTTTGTTCGTTTTTTGTTTCTTTTAGGTCCTGCCTTCTTCTATAAAGCTGATGTTCAATAACTCTCAAGTCAATTTGTTACATACTTTTTAGTCATGTGCTCCCTGGACTAGGATAGATTCGCTGTATTCTCCGCATTCTGCTTCCAATTTTTTCGACTTTTCCCGACTCTCACTCTTCTTCTTCATCTACGTTTTTCCTTTTTTTTTGGAGAAGTGGAGCATAGGCCCTATGGTACTTTGGGGAACACCTTATAAAAAGTATCAGCAACGCGAAAAAAAAAGAAACAAGGAAAGAAACATTGTTATAGCTGTGCTTGTACTGTTCTAATTAAAAATCGGAGTCCGGCTGCCAATTGGGTTGTGGTCTGCCCTGAACAGGGCACAGAACGTTACAGTGCCGTCGAGCAATTTCTTGAAAGTTTCCTTGGTGCAATCCTAGTTAATGGTGGCCGCTCTGAAACGATTTCCCGACATAAAGAAACTCAATAATTGGACAACGACATGTAAAAATAATTAAACTGTGCCGCCCAGTTAAAGAATAGACTCAATTTCCGAGTTCCTAGTCTAAAAAGGACTGTATCGGTACAAATCTAGTAAGGGAGAACCCCTTACCAGATTTTCACCGAAAACCGAAAACGGATCATCTTCTAGCAGAAAGACGGATAATATTTATTTATTTATTATTTATTACATCTCTTTTATCGCAACGGCACAAACAAGTATCTACGTGCTTCTTTTGCGAAGAGTTCAGCGTTCCTGTTCGGATTTCCTACAATTAGAGCGGTCCAGTTTCTCATGGCTTCTCTTGTCCTTATCCCTCTGTATCTTGCGATATCATCCAGCCATCTTGTTCTTGGTCTTCCTTTACTTCGTTTTTTATCAGGAACCCAATCAGCTGCAAGGCGTGCCCATGAACGTTCGTTGCTACAGAGCTTATTTGCGAACAGCCACTTCCTTTTGAGCGCATGGTGAATCCAATCCTTGAGTCCTGATCTGTGGCGAATAACTCTTGACCGTATTTTGTCGCCCAAACGAACACCAAGAATTGATCTTTCAAGTCTTCTTTGCGCGGATCGTAGTCTTGCAGCAGTTTCTTTTGACCACGACCACGTTTCGCAACCGTATAGAACAGCAGGGAGCATGCAAGAGTTAATGAGCTTCTTTTTCAGCTGGACTTCGACGGCCTTAGAGCGAAGAAACAGTCGATATTTAAAATAGACTTCTCTCCCTGCTTGAATCCTTCTCTGAATCTCTTTTAGTGGGTTGCGTGGGTTTGACAATAGCTGCCCAAGGTAAATAAATTCGTTGACGCCTATAATTTCTCCGTTAATTTGTATTACATTCACTTCCGTGTCAGTTGTTGGTCTACCAAGGTTCATCCACTTGGTTTTCGAGTAATTCATTTCTAATCCGACACGACCTGACATCTCTGCTAGATCTTCTGCCATGCTTTGTAGTTCGTGGCAGTCATGAGCAAGCAATACGATATCATCAGCATATGCGAGGTATGAAAGTTTCTTGTCATTCATTTGGAAACCTTTATTTTGCCAGTTGACTGCATTCAGCACGTGTTGAAGTGTCAACACGAAAAGCAGCGGTGAAAGAGAATCTCCTTGTCGAACGCCTTTTTGAATGTTCAGCTCAACATAGCTTGATCCCACCTTCACAGCAGCACTTCCGTTTGCATAAAGCAGTTGAATAGCTTTGATCAGGTTATCCTCGATTTTGAAGTTTTTCAAAGCCTCCCACACTGCTGGTAGTTCAATAGTATCAAAGGCTTTTTTGAAATCTATGAACACCGCACAACATTTAATGTTGAACTCGTAAGCCTTTTCCTGCAGGATGTTCAAAGTGTGGATGTGTTGAATTGTGGAGAAATGTCTTCGAAATCCTGTTTGCTCTTCGGGAAGGATGTTGCAGTCATTGACAATCTTTCTCAGTCGTTCATTGAGAATTTTTGTCATAATCTTGTATATCGTTGATAGTAGTGAGATTGGTCTGTAATTCGCAACATCTAATGCGTCTCCTTTTTTATAGAGCAGGATGGTATCGGAGAAGGCTAATTCTCTTGGCACGTTTTTTGTGGAGAGTATGGAGTTGAGGAAATGGCACAGACGATTGGAGAGCATGCTCGAGAGAGGGCGTAGTGCAGTCGACTGTACTTTATCAAAGCCGGGAGAGGAACGTGCTTTGCTGCTCTTCAGTGCATCCTCAACTTCTTTGGGAGAATGTGGAGGTCAATGGGGCCGGCGGGAGGGGGTTGTGGGCCATGGTGGGATCGGTACAGGTCGTTGTAAAATGATCGAATTGCTTCTACAGTTTCGGCAAGTGGATCGCAGCTGGTGGGAGTGTTTCTGGGGTTTCGGTGAAGAATGGTCAAGGGGCGCCGGATATAAGTTCCTTCACGTTGTAAACACGGAGCCGACCAGATAATAAGACGGATAATATCTGTAAAATAAATAAAAGGTAGGCCAAGAGTAGGCCAAGACATCAGCAATAGAAAATCAATTGTATCGCGCTACACTTCACTTTTACCGAAATTGTTGTATCAATGAACAGGGAGGGCCTACCATATCAACTATTAGAAGTTAACCTGTTCAGAAAATTTTCTACCGGTTTCTTTTTGTCTTCATAACAGCACTGATGCTGCATGATGGCATCAGAAGACCAGGTTTCAGCTATTCAACGGCATCTGAAACTTGAAGCCTTCAAATCTTTCTCTTAACAATGATATATTCTATTGTGTTTATCCTTTAAGGCGTTGATTTTCTATTCCTGTGCATGCGCTTTTTTCAATGTTGTTATTACGTTTCAAAAAGCTGAAGTTATCTTTCTCTTTTAACTTCCTTTTTGATTTTTTTACTTTCTATATCTCAATCCAGTGCATTTTACTCGTGTTCTTGAGAAGATTTCTAAAAATTAATTTGCGATTCTTTCAGAATTGAATCACAATGGATCCAGAGCTGCTTCGGCAACGCGCCGCTTTCCAGAAACATGCGGCCAAGACGATGTCGGTGCAGCAGCGGCCGCAACTGGTAAGCCTTAATGTGTCGTTTGGCATATTTTGACATTGTTTTCGGCCTATCCAAAGGAATAAACAGTTCGTCGTAGGTGAGCTTAGCTAATGATTGTTGGTTTGGTTTGCACCTATATCGACGAGCCTTTCCCCTCGCTGCGAGTTAGTTTTTACCAAGCGGGACAGCCGCTGCCTTTGTGGAGTTGAAGGAAACGAAAAGCTAATGTAACAGTGTCCATGCCGCGTGTTGTTTTTCCAAAATCAAGACAAGACGCGACATGAAGGCGTTTTTCTCTGCACATTATTTTTCTGTTTAACTTGATTTCACCTATGACGGCGCTTGTGACACTGGTCGGTGCGGTTAATCCTTGGCGTTTTCTTCTTTTCTCCGTTTTCTAAACAGAGATTGTTGGACGACTTGCCCTTTCTGGTAGAAAAAAGTTTTTCAGTGCACCATCTTCTACATGACTTTGCCGCTCAATAAAATGTACACTGTCTCATTAAAGTGGTTTCTCCCAGCTTGCCATTTGTCGACTGGATTATTGCATTTGCGTTATTTCTCGTGCATGCTGGTTTCCACTTTCTCGTCTTTATACAGGGGAAGTGCCCACACTACGACAGCGTTCAGCACTGCACCGGAGGTCACGGCAAAAGAGTGGTCTCAGCCGAAACAGGCAAGATATGCGAATGCCTCCTTCGGCATTCGCATGTTTCACCTCATGTTTGGGAATTTTAAGCCTTGCGTTTACCAGGGCATGTTTGGTTTTTCCTTCCATTTATTATCCTTTTGTCTATACATCGTTTATCTCTCCCCATGCAGGTAGTATCGGATCGGAGGAGGCAGCAGCTCTTGCCTGCACTACGAATCGAGCTTACCTGCATAGGCAAACCAATCCCTTCGGGAATTGGTAGCAGTTTTGTCTGGAAGGGGTAAAATATCGACTTGTACATCGGCCGCATCCTAAATGGGAGTCGACCAACTTCGTACTATCCATTGGATCCGGTCGAAAATCTTCGGATAAATGGAGGATGCGGATAACGCTAATTTCATAGACATCGGATTTTTGAATGATTCAGATAACGACAAATTTGCGGGGCCCGGATTTTTGGATGACTCGGATACGGGCAATTTCGCGGGTCTCGGATTTTTGGATGATTCGGATCAGGATATCCGAATCGGATATCCGGAAATGATTCATTCGGATTCAATGTATACTCCGTACTGTATCTTTTAGGTCTGTAACCCCTCTGGGGCCGTATTCATCAACGGCTTAAAGCAGTTTAACGGTGAAAATACAGTCGAAGTTCCTGATAAAGGATAAAGGATAAAGGACGGCGTTATTCAATCCCTTCTGGGATGCGCCAGCGCATTCTACTTCTACGGGATGTCGTGGAGGCGACATGAATGCGTATTTGGCCATACAATGACTTGCGGTGGCCGGCCGATGAACAAGTCAGCGCTTTATCCTTCCCAGACAAATCTGGTACCAATTCACCGACCCCGGAGGGATGGAAGGCTTGGTTGGCCTGGGCGAGAAATCCGAACCAGAAACCTGGTATCGGGTGCACGCGACAGTCGCGCCTCCTCCGACTGCGCTACACGCGCCCACTGCGCTACACGCTACATGTGGTGAAATGTTTCTTCATATCGCTTGATAAGGCACGCTATCAAGGATTTCGGCTGTGTTTTCTCCGTTAAACTGCTGTGAGTCTCGCTCCTGGGTGAGTGAGATGAGCGCACATATGCTGACGGTGTGTCACATAATTCCTTAGCTAAGAAAAGGATTTATGCAGGGTTGAGCCTTTTCTGCTGCTAAGGGTTCGCTCACAACAGTCATGCCCTGATTTCTAGGGAAAAATGCTAGGTTATATTTTTTATGTTAACAAGTCCATGTGGTGTACATTATAAGGATAAGGATAAAAGGCAGTGTTAATCAATTCCTGTCTGGCTACGTCATGTATTCTACTACAGGACGTCAACGAGGCATTTTGAATACTTATTTGTCGCATACAGCGAATTGCGGAGGCCAGCCGATAAACAAGACAGTGCTTCATCCTTCCCAGATGAGTCTGGTACCGTTTCACAGATTCCGGATTGATTGAAAGCTTGGTTGGCCTGGGCGGGAAACCGGAACGATAAACTTAATATCGGTGCAAGCGACAGCTGATGCATCCTCCTGCTGCGCTATCCAGCATCCGTGTGCACAACGCGGTAGTTCATTCTTGAGTACACCAGTGTATATAACGTTCAGATGTTTCTGTTGAGGTTCCATTTTCTAAACTGTCTAGGCACTAAATCCTGCCATGTACTTTCAGCCTCCTGCATCTGCAAGCCACTCGACCTACAATGCTGAAGCAGCGAAGAAAAAGAAGAAGCCGTTGGCTCCATCCGGTCCTAGGCCAGGTAAGTAAGTTGCCTGCAATCGATGTTCACCTACAAGGCGGAGCTGTAGAGTGGTAAAGGCTTCAGCTCCAGAATTCGACTTCAAGACAACGGTCTCTCACAGTAATGCAGCAAATTTTGGAACAATGGCCAAAATAGTGGATTACATGAAGGTCTGTAGTGCTCTAGCTTGTTTTGTGTCTTTCTTTTGGCTATGGAAAGCTTTCTTCATTCTTTCATAACCTCTGTATTGTAGAAGCGACATTTGAACCAGAAGCAGTGGCCGTTGTCCTTACAAGAGATCTTGGACGAGTTGCAAGTATACGATCTTCCTAAGAGGTCCGAGGCATGGCTGAGGGAGGTTCGTGCATGTTTCAGAAGTCCACTTATTCGTGGGTCCTTAATATGCCTCTAGAGCTTTCGCTGTCTAACACGGCCATGTTCTGGCCGGAATCGTGGCCATTGACGTATATGAGCTTTTATCCACGTTGTCGTCGCAACTGGTGGCCAAGAATAGATAATGTATCTAAGTGGGCAGATGCATTAGTGCCGTCCTTTGAGGAATAACTCACTGTTCTGCACAAATGCCAAAAGGTATACATTCCTTGTGAGAAACTAGAGTTTACTTGAGCGGATTCTATCAGATTGGAGGCTGTGCTAGTGGGCGTAATTAGGAAAAGCAAAACGTCATTATAATTCTACCTTTATCTTGGACACTTTAAAGTCAAGCTGGACAAGTAGTTTGTTCAGCGTAGCCAAGATTGGTATGCAAGTCTTTATTGCGGCTTACGTTTCGGCGTCATCGCCTTCTTCAGAACGTGGAAATGTCGAAGTCATTTAAGAAACTACCCTCCCAAATGTGATTTCATTCTGCAGGAAGCCATCGAAGAGGACTACGATGGCTTCCTGCAGAATGAAATGGCATTTGGAAGGGTAGTTTCTCAAATGACTTCGACTTTTCCAGGATCTGAAGAAGGCGACGACGCCGAAACGTAAGACGAAATAAAAACTTGTACCAATCTTGGCTTCGCTGAACAAACTACTCGTCTGTTGCAACAGCGAAGATGTCAAGGTTCATCGATAGTCGAACATGGAATCAACCCAGACACTTCTAAAGTAGCCTAAGACGTTGGGATCAAAGTAAACTCTTTATAGGAAAAGTAATGATTTAAAGATCGCTTTAAGAAGCAAGAAGGCATTTTTAGTGCCAAAAAAGAGAACCTCGGATCTATCCTAGTCCGGGGGGCACATAACTAAAAAGTAGATAATAAAATGAATTGAGACTTACCGAACGGCTCCTAGAGAACGAGTTGTAACCTAAAACAAACCAAAAACGAACGAACAAACAGAAAAAATAAAAAAAAATCGCCGCGGTTTACAACCGCCTCGGCGGGCAAAGAGTGGCAGAATGGGGCATGCCGCGTGCTGACCACCGGCTGACATGTTATAACCAGGATCTAACATGGTGAGGAGGGCGCACAACTTTGCCTGCTTACAACCGCAACAAATGTATTTTTTTCGTTTTTTTTTTCTTTATGACTTTTCTTGTTTAGGTCCCATGTTGCTCTGTAGAGGCCGCTCGTTAAGTCTCAAATGGATTTGTTACATATAATTTTTTTAGTTATGTGCCCCCCCCCCCCGGACTAGGATAGATCCATACCCTCTTCAAGACGTGATTTTTATTCGATTGTTAGCAAAATTTTTGTTTGCGTGGAATTTGATACCTGTTAAGATACAACAAAAACAATTGTGAAGAACACACATATCCTCACTTTGATGGTTCATTGAGTGGCATTTATCCTATCAATCAAATAGGAGTTGCGGCGAGCCTTTTGAGTGCATTTCGCGATCTGGTCTTTTAATGTGCTATACGCTTGCTTCTTAACTGCTTCAAGGTAAATTTTATTCTATCTAAATATAAAAAATTTATAAAATTATTGCTTTTTTGGGCAATTAATCTAAGAAATTTCAAAGAAAGTTTCAAATTTTCTTTGAACAAAAATTATACTAACCGTTTTGTTGAATCTTTAGTTTAACCTGCCTGAAGATCATTTCGATTTGGAAGAGTTAGCTTTGATCTAAAAAGTCTTAAATCTAGCTTAGAAGAGTTCAGTTTGAATTGAAAAGTGTCCAATCGACGTGAGAATGGTATATGTTCATCCTTGTTGTGGTATCTGTTCATGTTCACATTTCAGGCTTTGCCCAAGAATCCGCGATTAACATGCGACGAGGAGTCGAAGTACTGCTACAAACCCCCGTACAAAATTAAGGGCAAGACGTCTTTGGTTCGTCTACCATTTATTCACTATTTTGTAGGATGTTTCGAGATTTGAAATGAAAGCCTTAACACGGTTACACTCTTTGAGTCTAACATGGTGGCCTTGTTTTTCCTGGGGGAATTAAAACAGTAGAGGATAAAAGACAGCGTTACTCAGTCCGTTTTTGAGTATGCGCCGTGTATTCCACTTCTACTGGAATGTCGTGAAAGCAATTTGAGTGCATATTTCTCCTATAAAATGCCTTTCGGAGGCCAGCTGATGAGCAATTCAGTGTTTTATCCTTCCCAGACAAGTAAGGTACCAATTCACCAATTCACTACACCCGTGGCCGGATTCATCAACGACTAACCCGCGGGTATAGGGGGTAGAGATACCACGATGAAGCCTACATCTGACTTTTACCTTATCTCTACCTCCTATATTCGGCATATCCACCGGTTTAATTGTTGATGAATCCGGCCCCCAAGAGTGCTAGGTTGGCCTGGGCGCGATATCTGAACCAAGAGCGTGTAATCGTTTGCGCGCGACAGCTTTCGCCGCCTCCAATTGTGCTACCACGCACCTTCATGGTATAAGTCGCCACGCCTTAGAAGGAACAAACTTAAAACCATGGGCCTCTGAGCAGTGCCAAGTCTACCACATTTACTTTGTCTGCCATCAGGCATCACGTCGACGTATCGCCTATAACTTTTAGCCGCTGAAGAGGGATATGTTCTAATGAGAGAAAAGCTGATATCTCCCTGCGAACATCCATTTTCTGATCCAGGCAAGAGCAAGCCACATTAAACTAACGCTAATCATCCTGTGATAAAGCTCGTAGTCTTGGGGGACGGTGAGGAGGTGCGAAATAAGGCCAAGCCCCTCGCCAAGGGGCATACGATCTTCCTCTCATCCCCCTTGCTAGTTTTTCAATGTGTACAATATTGGGCAGGAAGGTCAGTGTACTCACAAGCCTGCGCAACGAGGGATCTGTCCTTTCCTCCGCGGTCCTGATAGCTGTCCAACCGTTCGATTTTCGTTTGCCCTGCTCGGTACTCTAGAACTAATTTGTCCAGCGTGTTGACATTGAGGCTGAGAAGTGCTCGGACGCTCGTAGGTCTTACCAAGAAACAATCTCAACGGTAGGTCGGAACGGCCCAAGTGTTGTATATGGGCAGAATCCCCTCTCTTTTGGAAACAACAAACTGCAGGTATCTCGACCCCAATACAACTCTGCGCAGAGTTAGGGGCGACCGAAGTTAGGCCCTCGGCGGTGTTAGCGCCGTGCCTGGAGGCGGAGGGCGGGCTCAAGTTGGCTGGAACGAGTGAGCGATGGTGGCGCAGTGGGTAGAGGGGCGGCGTAATCCCCATGATCGCTGTTTCCAGCCAACTTGAGTCCACCCTTCGCGCGGAGGCAGAGGGTTAACGCTGCCAACGGCCCAGCTCCCCTCGTCCCTAACTCTGTGCAGAGTTGTATTGGGGTCGAGATACCTGCAGTTTGTTACTTCCCAGGGAGAGGCGATTTTGCCCATATGCAGAACTTGGGCCGTTCCGACCTACCGTTGAGATAGTTTCCTGGTTAGATATGTTTGACAAGCGTGAGCAGGGATGTAGAACAACTGGGAAGAATACTATTAACCAATCTTTCGTTAGGATTCCCCGCGTACGTTACTTCTATTTGAACTTGAAGTCAGTCTGAACGCTTATCTGGTCCACAATGACTTAAGGCCCATGCACACTTCTGCGACAGCGCGGCACGAAGGATAGGGCCGCGACGTGCGCGGCGCGACATAGCGAAACGCGCCGCATAGGAGGGCATGCATACTTTTGCGGCTATCGCCGGCGATGCCGCGCTGAGTGCCGCAGGCTAGAATGGCTCAAATCATTGCTAGCGGCGCGACATGCACTGGAACGTCGGTCCCGTTTCCTAAAACGGTGCTCTAACGCGCCCGCGCCGCGACCGCCGGATTTCGTGGAGGTAGCTCTCGCCCCACTTGCCGCGCCGCGGTGTCGCAGAAGTGTGCATGAGCCTTTACGGTGATGAGCCGATGAACAAGTCAGTGAAGTGCTTGGCTAGCCTGAGCTGGACCCGAACCGAGAGAACTTCGATTCGGATTGCACGCGGCGACCTGCGGCTCCTTCTACGGCCTTTTTCATACTATCGCTCACTCCGAGCGACGCCTAATGCTATGCACCCATATCGATTCCATCGCGCCGCCCGATCGATATGGGAGCATATTATTAGGCGTCGCTCGGGATGAGCGATGGTATGACAAAGGCCTACAGCGCTACCACGTTCACTTCCGTCGTTGAAAGAATGAAATTCGTAATTTTTAAGGCGCAACACACTACTTTTCAAATGGCATGAGGAGTGGCCGGCCGACATCCATAGCTGCGGTCTATTGTGAAAAAACGCGTTAGCTTAGTCTGGGCGCGAAATTGAACTCCTTCCGGCTTCATTCTCTCCCTTCTTTTGATGCCACTTGGGGCCAGATTCATCAACAATCAAACCCGCGAGTTAGTCGTTGATGAATCTGGCCCCTGCTGAGTACCGTCCTTGCACTGCTGGGATTTTGGTTCAAACACAAGGGAAGGCTAAGCGATCCTTTGTAGATCATCGGAGGGCGATCCGCTTATTCCGAAGGGACATAAGGTTTTATAGTTTAGAGCAGTATCTGCCTTTCTAGCCTTAATAAACAAAATATTTATTGTCTGCATGAGAATGCCAAATGAGAGAAAAAATACAAAGTGACACAAAGCAGTAAACAGCTAAAATAAAAACAATTGAAATAACAGCGAAAAAAGAAGCGAGGTGGCTTCATACTTCAGCACAGTTCAATAACATTAACCTATTGCTGTGCCAAACGAGGTTGTAGGTGGATCGGTTTATTGAGTGGCTTTACGTTTCCTGTTCGTCGTCTTCAGAGGTCTAAAAGTGGTTCAGGACTTTAGATTTGTCACCTACCTGATCAACCGCCTTACCCCTTCCCCTTTCCTATTCGTCTTAGGGGTAAGGAAAAAGAGGGTGTAAGGCGCTTGGTCGGGTAAGTGACAAATCTAAAGTCTTGAACCACTTTTAGGCCTCTGAAGGCGACGAACAGGTCGAAACTTTAGACCGCTCAATAAACTGATCCACCTACAACCTCGTTTGGCATAGAAGTATTAACACACTAAGAAAATGCCGAGGTTTTACGAAGAGAGAACTTGAAGATCAACCTATTGATTATGCAATCATTCCTTTACAGGTGGCTGTAGCAAAGAAACATCATCAAGATGTTCGTGGCGGTATCCTGTTGTCTGATCTGAACGACTGCATTCCGAATGGCGAGAAGCTTCTAGAGGTGAGATGCCCAACACATCATTTGATACTAATGGCGCGATGACAATGATACAGCCGATGTTTGATGATGACGCATCGTTGTAACGGTCATCGGATTTATCGGCTCGGCGGATGGCCGAAGGAGAGTCGGGTTAGATTGGTATTCCTGGGGAAGATTTGATTTCGTAGCTGGGTGGGACTAGTGTGAATGTGTGCAGTACCGCTTTATTCCCCTCAGTCGTTTCGTTGACCTGTGGAAGCTCTATGTCATCTCGTGTGAATTGGAGGGTGGGTTCCATTGGTTAACTGACGATGTTACGACATCAGCTTCGTGGCATTGTAACTGGTTTCGTGGGGAGGGAGACAGTGACACAGAAACGTTCGCGATATTGCACAGATTCGGTCTGAACTCACCCAGCTAGAACAGCATAGAGACCTCTTAATGTTCAGGGAAGATGTCAAAGTAAGGTTCTATCCATAGGAGCTGCTTTGGTATAAGCCTCGTTCAGTTTCAGTCTCTCAGCGATCAGATCATAGTGGTGCCGACGCAGGTGAATAAGCGAAAGGACAAGGTGTTCTTCTACAATGATCAGGAGCTCGACATATTCATTGAAGACGGTAAGCATTATTGCATTAGTGGTTTAACAGCAATTTTGCCATCTCGGCGGTTAGTGCTTCAAAGTTACTTACTACTTCGAAACCTGGCTTACCTTACGAATTTTGTGCGGTAGCATTTCCATCCCTTCGGCAGTCGCTTTGACCAGCTTTCTTTAACATTCGTTCCTGAGCGTTTGCGTCTGCTGTGGAGCATATATGGGAGATTTTGAGTCAAACTTTACCAAAGTGAAGTGTTGCCAGGTATGTTGTGAACTTGAAGGACTGTGAGCTCGAAGTTTGCTCCACAAGTAAAGGTTTTCTTCTATATTCTAACCCGCTGAATTGTCAGAACTTAGCTTTAAGGTCCATCAAGTACCATGTTCTCCAACTCACCGTTGCCAAAGTAGAAACATCCTCTTTTATTGAAAAATGGGATGTGGTTTTCTTGACATTTTATGAGTAAACAACCTCGCACAGCGAAAGCTGCCTTTCCTTCTTCTGGTTTAACCATACGGTCCTATTAGGTTTATTATCAGCGAATAACATCAGGGTACATGTTAGACAGGCAGAGTTCAGACATAAGCAGGAGAGTCAGGGCGGCTGGGAGTCTCCTTCGCGTCGTGTTTGTTGTCGATCGGTGACAGCTCGACAAAGGAGATGATAGGAAGGTGGCGGCGAAGACGACGATGATAATTCTAGACGAGGCCACAGCTTTTATCTTCGAATGAAGCGCGCTCTGATGGCTTATGGGTCAGAAAAGAGTCCTAAGACTTTCAAACGCAACATAGTTAGTGTGCTCAACACCTGGACATCTGCGGCTTCGATAAATCCTGATGGCATTCCATTTGCAGTCATCAAAAATATTATTGTTGAAATCGCGGGTCCACTCGAGTTCATTTTTAATAGGTCGTTCACCACAGGTCAGGTTCCGTTGAGATGGAAGCACGCCATAATTTTTCCTTTACCTAAGAAAGGACCACTTTCGGATCCGAGTAACTACAGACCCATGAGTCAGACATCAATTTTCTGTAGGGTCTTCGAAAAACTTTTGAAGAAGCACATTTTATCTCATGTTGAGTCGCAACAGATCACTCCGTCAGTTCAACATGGGTTCCGCTCTGGGAGGTCAGTTGAGACGGCTCTTTTAGCTTGTTTTAATCAGTGGTCTAAGGCCCCGTTTATACTTCGTCGCGGCGCGACGCGACGCCACGTATAGTGACCATATTGATTGTGCGACGCGATCGATCAATTTGGCCTCGTTGTGTGGCCATCGCATCGCGCCGCGATGAAGTATAAACAGGGCCTAAAGCTTATGACGCCAAGAGTAACGTTGATGTTGTATTTTTTGACTTTAGCAAAGCATTTTATCGAGGTCCTCACCACCTTCTAATTCATAAACTCGTCAGGTTCGGTTTACACTATCGTATTGGAAATTGCTTATCCTCCATCAGCAATAGAACTTTTCAAGTCCGTGTACGGAATTCCCTCTCTGCTATGCATACGGTCAGGAGTGGGGTCCCTCAAGGGGGTGTGCTTTCACCATTGTTGTTTAACATGTTCACCTCTGACCTACCGAAGCTGTTTCTTGATCTTCAGGTTGATTGCTGCATGTACGCTGATGATATTAAAATTTTTAAAACTGTCCAAGTCAATAACTTAGACTCTCCGGACTCTCCGGGTTCTGGTATACAGATGGCTATCGATATAGTCGCTAAATGGTCATCTAGTAATGGGCTGCCCTTATCTTGCGAAAAAACGTGTGTTATGAGCATAGGTAAGTCACAGAGGACTCCGAAATACACTGTTTCCGGAGTTCCTCTCAAGGTTGTAGACAAAGTTAAGGACTTGGGCATATCTTATAATAGCAAATTAGGCTTCGATGAGCTCTTCAACTCAATAGTCAATAAGGGCAATCGCAGAGTGTACAACATCTTCAAAGTGTTTCACACTGCAGATGTGGGCACCTTGCTCAAGGTCTATAAGTTATACATTCGTCCCATACTTGAGACGAACTCTACAGTCTTCTGCCCGCATAAGAAGAAAGATATTCTCGCAGTTGCAAGAGTTCAAAACAAGTTCACACGCAAGTTATTCCTACGCTCATTCAGGCTGTCATATGCTGATATTCCTAGCTCATGCGATAGAAACAAGAGATTATGCCTCCCTTCTTTGGAATGGAGAAGAAAGAGATTTGATCTGCTTTTGGCCTTTAAGATGCTAAAAGGTACTACAAATCTCAGGATTTCGGATTTCTTCATACTGGTTCCTTCATCCACAAGGGGCGCCAATATCAAAGTCAGTACAGGTGCTGCCAGTAACTCGGTCAGAGCAAAGTTTTCAGCTTTAGAACACGGACTAATTTTAATAGAGTTCTCAGGTCTTCCAGTTGGTCACTGAGTTATGCTTCTTTCAAAAAGCGGGTTGCCAAGTTCGTTGATTGATTTGTACCCTTCATAATTATGTGGTTTTACTGCTTCGGTTCAAATTACCGCTTCTCATTTTGTAGTATTGAATTGTCACTCATTCCTAGCATTGTGTTCTAGTTCTTGTTCTTGTTGTCTCGTTTGGTTCTCCTTGAGTTTGTTTTCTCGTGCCGATTTCGGCAGCCACAATAAACAAATAATATCAACGCTTAGCATCTCGTGCACTTCGCTTACATATTATTAGGTGGTCCGGAAAGTAGTGGATATTTATCGTTCGCGGTTTCCTCTGTTTTGGTGTTTCTGCAGTAAAAATCGGCAGCTTCTAAGTAATATCTTGTATCCTTTTAAGGCTTGTTTAATGAAGTTTCTAATGTGTAGCGCATTAATATTGGTTAAGTGTATATTTTGTAGTGGGCGAAATGTACAGGTCGCAGTGGAATTGTTACAGTAGTTACTTCTACGAACGCAAACGCGATTTTAATTTAAGTCGGTACACTCAGAACAGTAGTCACCAGTTTCTATCTTCATGAAACCTCGACATTATAAATTATTCTTAACCATTGCATACTGTATCACACAAGGTTTTCAGGTGAGTCTTCATTAGGAGCCCAAGCTGTTCATCAGGAGCTCGCGCTTTAATTGATAATGATTCAATGTTGTTACAGGATTTTTTGTTGCGATCAAAAATCCAAACAACAAAACATTCTGTAACAACATATAGCCCCTCTACCAGCCGCTCTAGGCTTAAGCAAGTGTGTTAGAATGATTCAATGACTTACTCGCCCACGTTGGTTGGCCAGTAAGGGAGAGGGGGCATACTGTGCACCACTTTGACTTTCTGCTGTTTGTATCTCCTTTGTGAGATGTGAAAGGACCGGTCAGTGACAGTGGTGCGCTGTGAATCCCATTCGATTGTTCTGGTCAACTAACGGAGGCGAGCAAGCCCTTCTGGTGAGTCTAATTGATGAATCATTGCCTCTATCGGAACTCTTTTTGTGTTTGTTGCTGTAGGTTAAAATTGCAACAGCAATTAAAGCACTTGATGGAGTGGAGTGCAAGATAAACTTATGCAGCATGTCCAGGCATCTGAAAACGACGAGAAGTCGAAACATCAGGCTCTGTTTAATAAATATCCAACTGAAAACCTCGTTTGGCACAGTGTACCTTGGTTAACAACGACTCACTATATTTAGACCTCGAACGGAGGTGTGCTGCCGAACGCACCACCTGTCGTTAGTTTTTTAAAGCGGATACTGGAGTATTGTATTTTAAAAGTAAAATGGGTGGCTGGCGCTCCTTAAATCTTAACGACGAGACTCGAAGAGTATATTGAAGGCGGATATATGTACACACAACTGAGGAATAGCTGATGGGAACAAACCGTTGATCCTTGTCGTGAATGCAGGCAACATTGTGAAGTGGGAACTGGACGGCCAATCATACCGCATCGAATGGGCACGCCGGTCAGAGCAGACGTGTTCGCTCGCCCGTGTTCGTTCTGTGCCCTGGTTGGTGATGATTGACTGGCGCTTCGAGCTCCCGTTGCTGTCCATATTTGCGACATGAACCAAATCGTTAAAGCTACTTCACCACTTCTGTCGATGTGCATCCATAAGGTGAAACAAAATTGATAAGGCGAGAGGTCGTGTTTAAAGAGCTTGCCTGTGGTCTTTTTTGTTCAGCAGGAGTGGCGTGATTTTAGGCTGGTTTGATTTAGTATGCTAGGTGGTTTCCGTACGACAAAAGTAACTATCCCTTAATTCCGAATTGTAGTCCAATTCGGAAGCACTTCGAAAGCTGGAAACGTTGCAAGATGTGGCATGGTGAGAGTTTGGTAGCGGCTTCTTCAGTGCTTAGTGGATTCTGTGATGTTCTATTGTAGAAAAAGGACCTGCTTAAAAGGTTGAAGATTTCCTGTCGAAAAAGATTAGTCATAGATCTTACGTACAGCTATTAGGTGACCTGCTATGTGCTAAATGTTCGCTTTTTTATATATTATTTTCACGTCGAAATGGACACCTTTCTAATTAAATTGGACACTTTTCGTATAAAACACTCTTCTGTGCTAGGTTCAAGACTTTTGAAATCAAAACGAACTGTTCCAAATTGAAATGATCTTCAGGCAGGTTAAACTACACACTCAATAAGATGGTTGGAAAAAAAATTTTGTTGAAGGAAAATTTGGTATACCTTTCTTTGGAATTGTTTTAGTTTACTTGTCCTTATAAATGTAATGATTTTATAAAATTTTATTTTTAGAGAAGAAATGATCAATTAAAAATTCTATCAAAGCATAACAAAAAGCAAGCATATAGCGCGTTAAAAGATCAGAGCGCGCCATGCACTCAAAAAGTTTGCCGCGCCTTTCATTTGATTGATAGTGTAAATGCCACTTAAATGAGCCATCAGAACGAGGATATGTGTGATCCTTACAGTTATTTTTGTTGTATTCCTGCTAGGTGTCAAACTCAATGCTAACAGAAATTGTGCTATTATTCGAATAAAAATCGCGACGCCATGAAGAAGGCATGGCACAGTTTTTATTTTGGCACTAAAAATAGCCGCCGTACGGCTCTTTAAAACAGACTTTAAACCATTCGAATCAGTTTCTTTAAGCCTCAAGTGGCTGGTATCGAGGTTGTAAGCTGTCACAATGATGTTTTATTGCGATCAAAACTTCTAGCGCCAGGCGGGACTCGAACCCGCACCTCCCTCTGACCGGGCGGAATGCTCTATGCCTTTGCACCACCGGCGCCGTTTGATCGAACGCAACATCCACACCTCGTGAGACCGATCAGCACTCACACGTATCCGGGATGAGCTCCACACCTCGTGAGACCGATCAGCACTCACCCGTATCCGGGATGAGCTGCGTTCGATCAAACGGCTCCGGTGGTGTAAAGGCGTAGAGCATTCCCGCTCGGTCAGAGGGAGGTGCGGGTTCGAGTCCCGCCCCTGGCGCCAGAAGTTTTGATCGCAACAAAAGATCGTTGTGACAGACTTTAAACCATTGTTTTTTCTTGAAAATATAAGAATTTTATAAAATTTCAATCTATGTGTTCTTTTACTGAGTAGATGAATTAAAACTTCAAAGAAAACATACTAAACTTTTTTCCTTGAACAAAAGTTAGTCTAACCTTTTGGAGAGTCTCTAGTTTAATGTAGAAGAAGCTCATTTCGATTTGGAAGAATTCGCTTTGATTCCAAAAGTCTTAGACTTTAGAGCTTGGAAGAGCGTCCAATTCGACGTGAAAATTGCATAGAGGGGAAATCGAATAACCTTATCCGGTCAAGGAATCTGCTAATGAAACGGATGGTTAGGATTTGAGAGGGGAAAGGAGGGATCACTGACCAATCATCAGTTTCTGGTCGTTCTTCTCGTAGACGAGCTCGTTGGCTAGTGTGTAATTGCTAGAGATGGACGCACTCCGGTGTTAATAGGTAGGCTGCGTTGGGTAATTGCCGGATAACGGCTTCGGCGATGTCATCAGGCTCTTCGGAGGTCAGTATGATTAGATATAATCCTTGTCATGCTTTTAGGGGCAGCTAGATTGTCCAAACTCGTCTTTAAAGAGGTGACGATGTTCTAGAGATGAAAGGATTGGGGTCAGTTTCATTTTCGGTGGGTCACTTCTTGACGAACACCAACGAAGCAATGAGGATATGATCCTCAAAGAGTAGTCGAACAAAGGAGTCCTGCTGGGAAGCTATTGGTGGAGAATGCCTTTCATCGTGAGGACGAGCGTCGTTGCGCTAATGGACGACGGTCCAGTGTTTAATGAGGGACGGCTGCGTGACTAGAAGCGGGCGCGATAATATGAGCCGAACAGTGCTGACACCGGATCCCCACCACCGTGTCGGCCTTATGTGTCACGGACGTGATTAATTCAAGGAAACGTTAGGGTCTATCGAATGACGGCCTGCTAGGGACCGTTGTGGTGCGCGCTATGAACTCAGGTGGTGTGACGTCTGTCCGAAGCAACTGACTGTTTCTGCCTATGAGCAGGCGGTTGATGAAAGCCTTCTCATAGCAACAATTCACCTTTCGTTCATGGATGGACAGCCGTTTAGGATGTTACTACACCCTAATGGGGTAATCCAAATTCGATTAAGCGGGTTATCTCCGCTGTGGAAATGAGTGCATTGGGACTGCCGAGTAGTTGTTGGGAATGGGCGTGGGAGCACTTCAGAGGTCTTTAAGTGGTTTCAAACCCGAGTAGGGTGCGCTGGAGTGGACAGCGAAGTACAGGTACCCAAGGGCCATTGCGTAACCCTTCTTGTCCAACTTGTATAGTGGTTAAATTCTTCAGAAAGTAGTGGAAGGCCTAGGGTTATCAATCTTTTGTGGATTTGCCATGCAGGTATATGAATTGAACGAGCCTTAAGCACCCTACAATGTACAGGGTGTCTCAAAAATTGTATAACTGTTTGAAAGGTGACAACTTTGCTCGGAAGAATTGTACTGAAATGGTTAAGGGCTCTTATAAAAGCTTAAAAATAGAAATTTTCTGACATATAGGCGGTATGGATTGCGCCATGCACACTTCTGAAATTTTGCATTTTACACTCGGTTGATTGTGTTTCTCTTGAATACTTGTGATAAATCCTTCACAAGGTGGCCGTTTTGATTGATTAGCACTTCTTTTAAAGTTTAAAACTTGAAAACACACAAAGGGCCTGTTCATGCTCCGCGACAAGAGCGACTCGTCACCCGCGCAAAACATGCACATCGATTAAAACCGAGCGCACGCCGCCGAAAAGTGTTCAGACTCGAGCGCCGGTCGCTGCTGTCGCCTGTTCACACTTCCGCGCGCTGCGGTCTCGTCGCTCTTGTCGCGAAGTATGAACAGGCCCTAATGTTTGCGAAAAATGCAGGGTGTCCCAAAAATACAGGTACTGTTTGAAACGCTCTAACGTTGCTACCTGTGGAGTTCTTGAAGATGTTTGAGACTCATATAAAAGCACAGAGTAGCGAAATTTCTGCGACGTGTAGGCAGCCAAGATTGCGCCACGTCCCCACCTGAAACCTTGAATTTAAGACTCGATTGATTGTGAATAGGTTGAATGCTGTCACAATCTTGTTACAACTACTTGGACAGATTAACCTATGCTGTATTTCTTTTAACGTTTCCCATCTTCCGGTAGCTGCAGTTATGCCGATTAACCTCTCCATTCCACAGAATCCGTTCATCACTCCACAGAACAGACTGATGATGCAATATTCGAGCTGAATGGAAAGGTTAATGTGCATAACAGCCACTGGGAGACGGAGAACGTTAAAAGAAGCACAGCACAGCTTAATCTGTTCAAGTAGTAACAAGATTATAACAAGTATTCAGCCCATGCATAATCAATCGAGTCTGAAATGCAAGGTTTCAGGCGGGTGCATGGCGCAATCTTAACTATCTGCATCTCGCAGAAATCTCGCTACCCTGTGCTTTAATATGAGTGTCTATCATCATCAAAAGCTTCGCTAGTAGCAATGTTAGAACCTTTCAAATAGTACTTGCATTTTTTAGGATGCCCTGCATTTTTTTCGAGCAATTGTATGTTTTTAGGTTCTAAACCTTAGAGGAAGCGCAAACCAATAGATATGACTACTTTGTGGAGAAATTATAACTATTCAGGCGAAACACAGCCAATCGAGTGTGAAATGCACGAATTCAGATGAGTGTATGGCGCAATCCATACCGTTTATATGTTAGAAAATTTCTATTTTTTAAAGTTTTTATATGAGTCCTTAACTCCTTTAGTATCTTTACTCTGAGCAAAGTTATCACCTTTCAAACAGTGTATGCACCCTGTATGAGACACCCTGTATATATAATTCAATTAAGCCATGGGTAACGTTGTCGGGCGCGTGTAGCGCAGTCGGAGGAGGCGCGACTGTCGCGTGTACCCGATACTAGGCCCCTGGTTCGGATTTCCAGGCCAACCAAGCCTTCCATCCCTCCGGGGTCGGTGAATTGATACCAGACTGTCTGGGAAGGATGAGGCGCTGACTTGTTCATCGGCTGGCCACCGCAAGTCATTGTATGGCCAAATACGCATTCAACTCGCCTCCACGACATCCCGTAGAAGTAGAATGCGTGGCGCATCCCAAAAGGGATTGAGTAACGCCGCCCTTTATCCATTGTCCTTATCCTAACGTTGTCAGTCACGGGAAGGGGGACGAAAGCAAAGAGATGCGGCATATGCTAGCCGGCTCTTTCTTTGAGCTTAACCAAGGGTAATTCCTGACGAGCTTAAACATTGGCAGCGTTTTCGGTTTATTGCACGGGCAGCGCGTCAGGGTATAAATGGGGATCAAGTGCCGAGCGTCGGGATTCAGATGACGCGGAACAGACGTCGTACCACGTGCATCGGGAACACGTGCGGCAGCCGTCATTCAATCGGGATTGTGAAGAAGTGCCGTAGATGTCGTCCAACGGGCGTAGGTATTCAGAAGAGTAAGGGGAAACCAGGAAAGGAAGGTCAGTGAAGGAGGACCAGTGATGGGGCACCAGTAGAGGGGAACCAGTAAAGTAGGTCCAGTAAAGGGGACCAGTATCTTCTCTCGGTTTCGTTCAACGTGTCTGGATTCAGAAGACGTGTCGTGGACGTCGTGGCAACGTCGTAGAACACTGCTACAGGAATAGGAGACGTATTATTGCCGTCGGGAGTGAACAGTATCGACCGGTCGACCGATACGAATTGATTTTTCTGTTTCTGCAGATTAAGCAGTTCGGAGTGGGACTCTCATGTGTTCTTCACCAGATAGAGAGCGGGTTCCTCGGTAAATAAATCGTGTACGTGCGTAGAGAGCGGGCAGGCTTCAAAGGAGCAGTTTTGAAGTTATTCTGCTCTATCATATCCCTCTATACTAAAAACAGTTCTTTACCGTAATAAAAGTAAGAAGGCCTAAAGATGAAAAGAAGACGGGTCGGGGTGTTCTATTCTCGAGACTCGCGGGCGAAGCCCCCAACCAGACGGCGCCGCTAGACCGCTGAAAGTCTGGTTATAATTTAACCAAAGGAATCAAAGATCCATAAATCGCCGCTTTTTGACGCAGTAGACAAGCTACGGCACGCCTCGGCGTAATGTGTGATGTCAAAGTGGACCACATCCCGTGCATGGGTACTATGACATGTCGTCGATCTCCTCGGTACTCCCTCCGATGAGCGAGTGGTGCACTTGCAAACAAACCAGGGAACGTTCTCATGTTGACTGGGAACCGAAATACCCGTGGAACTGGTTATTCTTGGAGCGCGATTCATCACCGTGCGGTAATGTAAGAGCAATGAGCAGTTGATGAGACGCAGTTGTCGCCGTTAATTGTTTTCGGTTACCCAGTGCATAGATTGCCCCATAAGGAGGCATTGCATTGAGTAATAGAGGATGCTGCTGGGGGTCGAATGTCACCGTGAGACCTCCTCTTCGTGATTTGTATTCTTCGCGCATCAACATCTTCGAGTACTCAATGAAAAGGTGCGTCACAAGAAACTATAACCCCTTGGTAGCCTAGAACATGCTCTTTGCCTCCGCTGCTTGCTCAGAGCGGCATTTTTTAAAAGGCAGACATGGAAGTGTAGTGGTACCGATGAATGGTCTCGTCTTCATGTATTAGGGGGGGGGGGGCAAAAGTAATGAGACACCCCGTGCCGTGTCCACATATCTCGTCGACTCGTGGCTGGAGTCTGGTTTCGTGCTTCTCGTATTTGTATGTTTGTATGCTACTTACTGAAGCCCACCTGAGAAGTTACCACTTCCGCCCTTTCCAGAGGCATGCCAAAACCGCAGTCTGTCTCATGCCGAAACCCCAGCCTGACGAGTCGACCTGTGTCGCGCAAATCTCTCTCGATACCCAACCCCGAGCAGCCTGAACTCAATCTTAACGCAGGGTGAGAAGTACGTCTTCTACCATAACCCTACCAAGCAGCGAGTCTGGGTGAGGCCTGGTGACCTGTTACCGACCTTCGTTCGGCGAGATGTTCACGGCGGGAAGCACCTTTGGAGCTTTTGGATCTGCGCCCATTGATCGGTTTACCGGAAGCTGTTTCCCAAGAGCACTACGATAAACTCCAAGGCCCTGGTGAACGAAACAGAAGAGATGGACCGGCGACTCGCTCTTATTCATTCGCAGCGCTTCAAGAAGGTTCTACTCGTCGACAACGCCGCACCCCATCGGGAACAAGTAACCACGGACAAGCTTGGCTAGCTGGGCTACGTTCACATGCCTCATCCACCGTATTCGCCGGACATCTCTCCATGCGACTACCACTACTTCTTGAGCCTACAGGACTTCCTGGTTGGAAGGGACACAAGAACCCAAGCAGTCCTTGACAACCATATCGAGCAGTTGATCAACACCAGGCCCAAGCAGTTCTGGAAGGATAGGATCAGGCAGTTGGCTGAGCGAAGGCAGCAAGTCATTGACCTTAACGGCATACACGTTCCTCAGCACCGTTGATTTGTAATTGACTTATAAAGAGATAAAGATTTTTTTCAACTTATCTCATTACTTTAGTATAGTATTAGTAGAACGCTGGACGAAGGACAGCCATGCGAACAAGCAGGATTTCGGAGAGGATTCAGCACGATCGACCACATACACACCATTACGAAGCTC
Organism: Heligmosomoides polygyrus polygyrus; assembly: GCA_947396885.1. NCBI lineage: Eukaryota > Metazoa > Nematoda > Chromadorea > Rhabditida > Heligmosomidae > Heligmosomoides > Heligmosomoides polygyrus. The sequence goes on along the minus strand of OX377202.1, from coordinate 102,833,609 downwards.
ATCGAAGTGTCGCGAGAGTACAAGCTGCCGCTGTGCCTTACGTTCATCGACCTGAAGAAGGCATTCGACTCCGTCGAGACTGAAGCGGTCATGGAAGCCCTGCTCACCCAGGGCGTTCCTACTCAGTACATCAGAGTCCTTCGAGAGCTGTACAGTGGATTCACGACCAAGATCTCACCATTCTACAACGACGTCGTCATTGACGTGAAGAGAGAGGTTCGGCAAGGGGATACCATATCCCCGAAGCTCTTCAGCGCCACCCTCGAAAACGTCATGCGCGAACTAGAATGGGAAGACATGGGAGTGAAGGTCGACGGCCGGCAACTGCACCATCTTCGCTTCGCTGACGACATCGTGCTCATAACACCGAGCATCAGTCAGGCGGAACGAATGCTGGCCGACTTCGATCGTGTATGTGGAAGCGTTGGATTGCAGCTGAATCTTACGAAGACGATGTTCATGAAGAACGGATGGGTTTCTGATGCCCCATTCTCGCTCAACGGAACGAACATCTCCGAATGCTCCAGCTATGTGTATCTGGGTCGCGAAGACAACATGGCCAACGACCTAGCACCAGAGCTGAGCAGGAGGAAACGAGCGGCTTGCGGAGTTTTTAAGAGCGTCGAAGAAGTCGCGAAGAAGACGAAGAACGTCCGACTCCGTGCCCACCTTTTCGACTTCACCATTCTTCCTGCCCTAGCATATTCCTCAGAGACCTGGGTTATACGAAAGCAGGATGAACACGCGATCAGCGTCGCGCAGCGTGGAATCGAGAGGACGATGCTCGGAGTGACACCACTCACGCAAGTGAGAGAAGGCCTCCGGAGTTCCGAGCTTCGCCGACGTTCGAAGATCAGAGACGCTGTCGCATGGGCCAAGTCGTCGAAAATTAGGTGGGCCGGCCACGTAATGCGATTCGCAGACACCCGCTGGACGAGAGTCGTCACAGACTGGATTCCGCGGGATGTCAAAAGAACACCAGGACGTCCACCAACGCGTTGGTCGGACTTCTTCGTGAAAGCCCTGAACGACCGATATGACGCTCTTCGTGTCCCTCGAGCGAGGAGGATCCATTGGACCACTCTGGCACACGACAGGGACGAATGGAGACGCTGCTGGCGCCCGCTCGAGCAAGTCGATGATCAACGGGACGACAGGTGATACAGGTGATACAGGTGATCTCATTACTTCCCCCCCCCCCTAATATCTTGTATCCTTCTCTTCCGGATGTGAAAAGTAGGAGCTTGTACGATGGAGTCGGTGGTCTTATTCCGCGTGGAGCTTTGGAGACTTTTGGTAGAGAAATTGAGACGCCGCGGTATATGTCACGAAGAAGGACAGGGTTGGGAGATAGGAATGTCCCATCCAACCACACAGCATTGAATGAGTATGCCATTCAGAGAAGACGTGCACAGTCGGTCGCCTGATCGGGTGGCATGTGTTCGCTCTATGCTCTGCTTGATTATTATTGGCTGGAGCGCTCCCACATGTCAATGCTGCTCACCTCCGCGTCATGTACCTTTGTGGTTTTTCTCGTGTACTACTTTTCTACATGTCAGTGTCTGAATTTCATACTCCTCCATCTGGCCTCATGCCATCTTTTTATGCTGCGTTTTCACTATGAACTATACAAATCTTTAAAGCCAACTTTTAAACTTTTCGTCATGAACTGAACACTTTCTATCTTAAACTGGAGACCTATCATTTTAAACTCGCCACTTTTTACTTTAAACGGGTATTTTAAACTGGATACCTTTTCTTCTAAACCAAACATTTTTCAAGCACAAATAAACATATCTACGGCTGAAGTAGTCGCTTTTTAACTAAGGAAAAGTAGCCTTTTGTTTAAGGAAATTGACTCGAAAAGGAATATCTACAGTTTTGAATGAACATATAATTTCTATTACTTTAGCCACAATAGTGTCCTAGATGCATTCTAAAGTGCAGTGATTTTTTGGATTTTTTCATATTTTGCAGTGAAGAATGGTGGTGTATTTTTTATGTGGTGATCGGTTTTACAGTTTATAAATTTATACGCAAGTGAACAACAATTACGCTATCATTCCAATACACAGGGCAGTGTAAAGAACGAGCGCGCGGCGCAATCTCTACCTATAGCCATCTGAAAATTCATCGCTCCTAAACACGTTGTAATAAGCCAAAAAATTTTGTTTAAAGAATATGTTATGTTTATCTTCGACCAAGTTCCTTTTCTTGTATAGCGCACAAATGTGTGCGATCAATCAATAAATCAATAAAGTCAAGTGATAAGAATTTTGGGATCTATCCTAGACCGGGGGGCCACATAACTAAAAAGTATCATATGTGACAAATTCACTCAATACTTACAGAGCGGCTCTTACAGAACAACACAGTACCTAAACAAGAAAAAGTCACAAAGAAAAAACGAAAAAACTGCATTTGGTACGGTTGTAAGAAGGCAACGTTGTGTGCCTTCCTCACCATTTTAGATCCTGGTTATGGCCTATGTTATACTTCGGCGACGCGTCGGCCGACGTCGGCGACGCTGTGCTTTGCGGGCAGCTACGCACTGCGTGGCAGCCCGCCCAACACAGCGTCGCCGACGACGTCGCCGAGAGCTCCGCAGGGGGTGTTATACTTCCGCCGCCGACGTCGCCACCGACGTCGCCACCGACGTCGCCACCGACGTCGTCCGTGGGTCGGTCGCCGCGCTGTGCACGGCGACGGTCCGTCGCCGGCCTCATTCAAGGCTGGGAGAAAATGCGCTCAGAGGGAGTATTTTGTTTGTGGGTGGGTTCTTCGTTCCCGGCACTGTCAACATCCTCGGCGGACCTCGAATTACGAAATCGAAAGTGCAAAAACGCCCATCTTGCGGCATCCAGCCAATAGTGTGAAAAAACCAACGGTCGCGTCAGACTCCTAAGTGGTCCAGTACCATTTGGATTGGGTTAGTCTAGAAGAAATAGAGCTCGCTTCAAAATATAATTCATGCCTACTTTGAATCGACATGAGTTTCATAACCGCACATCAAGAAGGCGCCTCGTTTGCTTACTTTCTCTCAATGTCGTCCATCATTTTGACGATGTTTAGCACCTATCGCGCCGTAATCATCTTGGCTCGTCATCACTTGATACTTAAATAGGTTACATATTCGCGCTCACAATCTTCTTTTCCTCGCACACTACAAGATTTCCAATTATGCTCTACCTTAGACAAATCACATTTGCTCAAGATCGCTTTGAAAACCTGCTTGTAATCACACTTATCCATCCTTCTAAAAGCCAAAATTGGTTAGTAAGAGAACATTCGGAGATTAAGGTTCGGCAGATTATGGTTGAGCAGACTACCGTACATACAGAACAACAAATCATCATCAAGTCTTGAAACATTAAGAAGAATTAAGAATAAAAAATCCTTTTGAAGATTAAGAAAAGCACAAAATGTATGCAATCGGCAGACTAGTGGCCAAATGATGACATTGAAAGCGCGCTCCGATGCTAAAAATGCGCTCCGATGCTCTCCTGTCAACGACGTCCCCGACGCCGCCACAGAATCTGTTGACGACGTCGCCGACGTCGACCACGCGTCTGTGGCGACGTCGGCGGCGTCTGTGGCGACGTCGCTGGTGACGGGCCGTCGCTGACGTGTCGCAGCGTCGGCGACGCGTCGCCGAAGTATAACATAGGCCTATAGCATGTCAAGCGACGGTCAGCACGCGGCGTGCGGCTTCATGCGCCCTCCCCACCGTGTTAGATCCTGGTTATAACATGTCAAGCGGCGGTCAGCACGCGGCATGACTCTATTCCGTCGCTCTTTGCCCGCCGAGACAGTTGTAAACCGCGGCGTTTTTTTATTTTTTGTTTGTTCGTTCGTTTTTGGTTTCTTTTAGGTTCGGTTTCATTCTCTAGGAGCCGCTCGGTAAGTATTAATTCATTTTGTTGCCTAGTTTTTAGTTAAGTGGCCACCGGACTAGGATAGATCCGAAATTTTGTGCTTACTTTAATGGAGTGGTTATTTTTTCTTAAGACACTCTGAAAAGGCGGATTTTTTCATTAAAGGTTTTCTTTAAAAAGCAATTGCTTCAACATGGTTAAACAACATATTAATTTAAACTTTATATGCATCTGACTTGGTCTACAAAATGGCTGTTTTATTTTTAAAAGTGCCTGGTTTCAAATTAAAGTGTTCAGTTTGTCATGAAAATGTCCAAATTTAAAGCAAGAGTGATATATATTTCTTTTCCAGTTTCTCGACGGCTCTGCTGTTGTTCATTAATACGAGCATAAAACTTCAAAAAACGTTGAGAAAATTTGACCTTAGCAACAACGTCACTTTCCAGAGTTCAAACAGATCTATCGAAAGGTGTCTGTGGATCATTTGGATGAGAAGAAAATCGAGGAATACCTACAGAAGCACGGTATCGATGCGATGAAGGTCAGTCTATTTCAAAATATTCGATGTCTTAGCAATTCTATGAGGGCGGAGTTGGGATATCTATCCCTGACTGGACATTAATTGGGTAATTAGTGCATACACTTTTAGAAATGTTTTCTGAACTTCAAAAAATAGAAATTCGGCTGAAGTTTGTTGTTTTGAATTGCTAAATGCCAATGGCTTACAAATAATCGTTGCATATCGCAGGCGGTATCTTCTGAATCACCGTTATCGATTAGGTAGCGGAGGTAATCGATATTGCTGATTTTCGCCATTCCATGCCGTGCGGCAGCTTCATAACTTGAACTCTGCATTTTTTGGATTTTTTACATACTACAAGAATAGTGGTTGAGCAAAGATTTCTCTCTGGACTCGAATCCGCTCCGTCACTAGCCAAAAAGCGAGGGCGGTGGGTTCGAATCCCTCACGAGGCAAAGCTCCGATAGCAGCCCTTATGATCTAGTAATACTAACTACTAATTTTCCCTAAACGCTTTTCTTAAAGACATTTTTATACTATATTCCGTCACATCTTTATATTATGTCCTTGTTTTGAACTGAATCTCTGAATACCTGTGAAGCACGTGGTTCTTACTCTAAGGCATGCGCAGTGATATCCCATCACCGATCTAGGGCCGGATTCGTCAACGACTTACAGCAATTTAGCAGAGAAAATACAGCCGAAATCCCTGATAGCGCGGCCTATCAAGCGATACGGTGAAACACTTCGCAGCGCTATCAGGGATTTCGGCCGTATTTTCTCTGTCGAAGTGCTGTAAGTCGTTGATGAATCCGACCCCTGATCGTAGTTACGCTACTGTTGTTATTAATGTCGCCCGAGGTGACTTTGATGCTAGTGTGTCTATATTTGTTTGTATTAGCGCATTTTTGGTGAATTTTTAATAAATAAATAGTAAGAAACATACCGTATCGACTTTTCTCTGCTGCAGGATCTGGGACCAAAGAGGCATGGAGGCGGACCGCTCAAGCGAAAGACGCCGAAACGGCGGCAGAATATCAAAGTGCAGAATCAACACTTGGATGGCGTGCTGGAGGACTACGAGTAGAACCGTCTCCCATCGAGAACGTTGTCTTGTGATGTACAATTGTTTGTAGTAGAATAAAAACGAGCTATCTCGCGCTGTGATCCTCTGAATATGTCACTGTAGCAGAATCTGTTTTCAAGCAATCTCTCAAGAATTTGTTAGAGTTCGTAGCGTTTCTTGTAAGAGTAAAGTTGTGTGAGAATGTATAGTGCACTGATGCCTCGATAAGATTTGTATATATGTTGGTCACTATTACGCGTTGAATAATGATATAATAATGAATATGGGTAACCTCTATATGGTCTGCTGATGCTTCGGAACAGGAATACCTGGAGCTTCCTGAGCTTTATTCCTTTATGGAAAGCTCTGCGTTCACTGCAATATTAGGTTGGCCGGAAAGTTCTGGCGGTTTTCGCTTGTTTATTGCCGAATCAGCGCATTTTTATATTAGGGTGCATAAGTGCTATATAATGACACTATCCTGTTCTATCAGCATAAACATGTTCAGATCATCTTCCATGCCTATTTCACTATAAGATGACCGAACTCTCCGACGACAACGGCGAAGACGGACATATGCACTCTCCCTGCTTTCCCGAAGTCGCACCTTCAACTGGCTGGACACCATCGTCACAGGAGACGAAAAATGGGTCCTCTACGTCGACCACGCACGTTTACGAGCCAACGCGATGAAGTGCCGAAATCTTTCGTAAAAGGTGGGGTCATGCGAGGAAATTCATGCTGAGCGTCTGGTGGGGAGTTTATGGAATCTACCATTTCGAGCTGCTGCCTGACAGCACGACTGTCACTGCTGAGGTCTACGCTACCCAACTGCAGAGTCTGACCGACAAGATGCGGAACAGGAAGGAACAGCCCAGGCTCGACAAAGTCCGCTTGTTGCACGATAACGCGCGCCCTCACTTGCGAAGACGACTTCTCAGAGAATTCTGGCACTCGGATGAGAAGTTCTGCCGCATCCACCGTACAGCCCAGACCTGGCCCCAAGTGACCACCACCTTTTTCGATCACTTCAGCATCATCTGTAAGGGAAGCGTTGTGAGGATCATGACCACCTCGAAAATGACCTCCGAGCTTTTTTCGCCTCCAAGTCGCCGGATTTCTACGCCAGAAGAATTCGAAGTTTGTAGAACGTTGGCGGACAGTAGTCGATGTTCATGGAAATTATTTGGTTGATTAGTAAAATGTTGATAAAAATTGTCGAATTTCTGCAGATACTTTCTGGCCACCCTAATATAACGTCTAAAACGGAATTTTTCGCTCTGTCTGACGGAGTAATTTGTGTTTCTTCAATGCTTAGTAGTTGTGTTTCTTCGAAGACCTATTGAAGTATGTCCAAACAGCAACTCCGAGCGATATTATATTTCAATTTCAAATTGGGCCAATCGCCGTCCAAACAGCCCAGAAAATCAACCATGTGTGGATACCGAACAGTGAAGAAAAAACCGTGTAACTGTGGTTCGGGAAATTTCGTTCCGGAGATTTCAAACTTGAAGATGCGCCCGAAGCGGCAGACCTACAGTAACCCAGGGCGACGATTTGGAAATTTTTTCGTGGAAGCTGACTCATCGCATACAGTCTGTGAGATTGCGGAAGGTCCAGGAGTCAGTAAAGTTGCTGTTAGAGGTACTTTTAAACGCCCCGGAAAGGTGAAAAAGCTCGAAAATTGGATGCCCACGAGTTGAGTGATCGCCAGAAATTGTCGCGTCTCGAAATCTCTCCTCGTTGCTTCTTCGGAGTCAAAACGACCCGTTTTGGATCAAGTCGATGCACCTGATGAAAGTGGTGATCGCGTGAAATGGACCAGTCAACACCGCCAGAATTTTCCGGTCAAGCCGGTCAACCTAACAGTTGCCAGTAGCATAGCTTCATGTGGTATTAGGCTGGTTCAGAAAAATAACATTGAGTTGGTTTTAAGCATCGTTCTCCAGTTAAAATTGCATGGTTCAAAAAACAGCGTATTACCCCTAGTGAAAGCGCCAGGATTTAAGCGGAGTTTTCTATTTTCTTCTGCATTTTCTCCTCCACCTTTTCTTCAGTCCTTTCCTCTTCCTTTCCCTCTTACCTGACTTTTCTGATGCTTTTTCCTTCTATTCGAATAGTAGAGTTGCAAGTTGAATACATGCTTATACTAATCTTTGCATCAAACTACAAAGTGATCCACAATTACTGCAACAAAAGCGTGGGCACATAAAAGCGGTCAGAACTGACCAAATTTGATCCAATTTGAATTGCTATCCGTCCATGAACACAGGAACATGATCACGACGCAGCAGTAATATTCATAATGGTTCACTTCTAACTCAGCGAGAGCCGTCAGATTGTGTGAGTCGCTTTGCAGGCCGCGTCATAGGAAGTTCTACGGAATTTTATCCCTCATTTGTACTAAAGACGGTACCAGAATCCACCATTTTCTATGCTTTATAGAGTATTTGAAAATGGTAGATAGATGAGCCTCGAACATGTAGAGAAAGGGGAATTTCGTATCTTGTTTTTTGCAAGTACGAAGTTGAGAAAATGCTACCATGCCCAGGCTTTTTCTTCTAGCTGTTAGAGCCTTGGCTCCACCACAATGTTTTTTTCTCTGAAGAATCTGGGTGGTTCAAAAATATAGTTTATTTTGTGCCTATCATCACCTGTCACCTGTCGTCCCGTTGATCATCGACTTGCTCGAACGGGCGCCAGCAGCGTCTCCATTAGTCCCTGTCGCGTGCCAGAGTGGTCCAATGGATCCTCCTCGCTCGAGGGACACGAAGAGCGTCATATCGGTCGTTCAGGGCTTTCACGAAGAAGTCCCACCAACGCGTTGGTGGGCGTCCTGGTGTTCTTTTGACATCCCGCGGAATCCAATCTGTGACGGCTCTCGTCCAGCGGGTGTCTGCAAATCGCATTACGTGGCCGGCCCATCTAATTTTCGACGTCTTGGCCCATGCGACAGCGTCTCTGATCTTCGAACGTCGGCGAAGCTCGGAACTCCGGAGGCCTTCTCTCACTTGCGTGAGTCGTGTCACTCCGAGCATCGTCCTCTCGATTCCACGCTGCGCGACGCTGGTCGCGTGTTCATCCTGCTTTCGTATAGCCCAGGTCTCTGAGGCGTATGTTAGGGCAGGAAGAACAGTGGAGTCGAATAGGTGGGCACGGAGTCGGACGTTCTTCGTTTTCTTCACGACTTCTTCGACGCTCTTGAAAGCTCCCCAAGCCGCTCTATTCCTCCTGCTCAGCTCTGGTGCTAGGTCGTTGGCCATGTTGACTTCGCGACCCAGATACACATAGCTGGAGCATTCGGAGATGTTCGTTCCGTTGAGCGAGAATGGGGCATCAGAAACCCATCCGTTCTTCATGAACATCGTCTTCGTAAGATTCAGATGCAGTCCAACGCTTCCACATACACGATCGAAGTCGGCCAGCATTCGTTCCGCTTGACTGATGCTCGGTGTTATGAGCACGATGTCGTCAGCGAAGCGAAGATGGTGCAGTTGCCGGCCGTCGACCTTCACTCCCATGTCTTCCCATTCTAGTTCGCGCATGACGTTTTCGAGGGTGGCGCTGAAGAGCTTCGGGGATATGGTATCCCCTTGTCGAACACCTCTCTTGTGCCTATCATACAAAGTTTTATTTACTGATTTTCATACTTCTTACACGATATGTTGACTCGTGTGGACAGACATTATTAGAAATTTGTAGGAGATAAACTGTTCGTACAGCAGCCAATCTGCATGTGCCGTTAAGTTCCTCAGAAGTGGTCCTTAAGCGCACTAGCTTCGTTAAGCGTAAAGCTTACTTTTCAAAGCTGTGTTTTAGGTGATTTGAATGCTAAAATCGGTGCAGCACAGCATCAGACGGCTGGCGTCGTCGGCACGGAATCCCGCCTTCGCCACAGTTGACGGCGCAGATGTTCGCGTTTTTGAGTCGATCTGCGGACGAGATCACGTGAAGACGACTGACATTGACAACTACAAGACTGACTGGACGAAGGCCTTCAGAGGTGCATTTGAAGCCGGACCTTATTTTGTGTGCTATTGTAGTAGTAGACAGAGTTAAACTTCGCGCCCCGTAGAGCGGTCTTCTGTATCCACAGGATCGTTGGTTTGCTTTCAGGCTAGTCTGGCAGCTGTTTTTCAATCCTGATAATCAATCCAGGTCTAATTCTTGACATCGTGAAAAATTAGAGCAACTAGAAGCCGTTCAAGGTCATGAATGTTCAACGGAATTTGTAATGCTCTCAAACCCTTCTGGAAAATTTTGGAAATATTAGGGTGTCCCATAATTTTCTGGGCTATCATACCATCTTTATTAAAAGTTATTACAACAAGATAATGATCAAGGTAATCAATCGATATATTCTCCTTCTGTGGCCACAATCTTTCTCCAACGATTGGGCAGAGAGTTTGTTGCATTCTACCAGAAAGAAGTTGGCCTGCTGCTGATCCATTCGTCGATCGCGCACTGAACCTCTCGACGTTGCGAGCATCGTTTGTTCATGGAAAAAGGAGCAAGACCTTTAAATGCAGCATAGCCACAAGGGCTGATATCTGGTGAATACGCGGGATGTGCCGCTATTTAGATAGCCTCCTTCCCCACCGTCTGCTGCGTTCGTATCGCTCGATGCGGTCGTGCATTATCCACTAACAAGAATAGTACTGAATCTCGGGTACTTCTCAAGCAGCTTACGCTTCGTCTCCAGCATATCTTCAATGTACAAGTTTGCTGTAATCGCCTGTCAATCCGGCAAAAGCGAGTAGTGCAGGACTTCCCGACTTGTGAACCAAAATGAAAGCAAAATCTTCTTCCCATGCGGGGACGGATTCGGAATTCGTTCTGGTCTTGCGTGCTTCAGAAGCCACTGGATCACCCATGTGGTGTTATCGTACATGCACCACTTCTCGTCGTGTGCCACAATCGTGCTCAACCACGCAGTCGTTCTTGCGCGGTTGAGATTATTCGGACAGGTGACCACTTTGAGACGAGTCAGTGCATGCGGGATCCTTCCTGGCAAGACTGCCCTTCTTCCGCTTTGTTTCAGGTAACGATGAACAGTGCCACGTGGAGTATTGATAGCCTTAGATATCGTCCTTACGCTTTTGGCAGGTTGCCTCCTGACTGCTGCAAGCTCTCGTCGTTCATTCGGTCCGATCGCTCTCCCTGTATGCTTCTTGTCCGTAATGCTGTACATTCCCTTCTGGAAACGATTGAGCCAAGTTTCACACGTAAAGTTTCTGCAGACATCTGGACCTACCAAAGCAACGATAGCTTTGTGAGCAGCGTACGCAGACTGTCCAGAACGGAAGTGATGAAGAAGCAAGTCGTGATACGTCGATTTCTGCTTCATTTTTGAGAAATTGCCAAAATGCGGGCAGCAGGCCGATAGAGGTAAGCGATATGCTATTGCGAAACATATTCGAATCGCCTTGCTGTGCCAAGAGAACATCCCGATTGGATCTTGTATAAAGAAGTTATAACGCGCCAAACACTTATGGTTCAAATAGCCCAGAAAATTATGGGACACCCTAATAGTTTGTGATTGTAGCTCTGATAAAGGCTTTTTTTGACTTTGACATAGAACTGAAGGAGATCTGGGACGTAAAAACAACCTGATCCTTAGTGCATTTTATTTATATAAGGCGCAGGCGCGTGTAGCGCAGTCGGGGGATGTGTCGGCTGTCGCCTGCACTCGGTACACCAGGTTCTTGGTTCGGATTTCCCGCCAAGGCCAACCAACCAACCAGCTATGATAATAAAAGTACTAGATCTGTGCATGCTCAAGGAGTATCTCCACTCAACGAGGAAAAAACTTCAGTTTGGAATAACAAAGTGTGGATAAATCTCGGCGTAATCAATCCATTTATGAGACGCTCCACCATTCTATTTATTTCTACGTGGTGTCGCGGAGGCAATTTGAACGCTCGCGGTGGCCAGCCGATGGACAAGTCAGCGCTTTATCCTTCCCAGACAAGTCTGCTACCAATTCACGTACCCCGAAGGGATGAAAGGCTTGGTTGGCCTGGGCGGGAAGTTTGAACCATGAACCTTGAATCGGAACGCACACGACAGCCTATGCCTCAACCGACTGCACTACTTGAATTTGTATTAATATGTACGTGTAATAAGGTAATCCGCCATGTGTTCTGTTGCCGTCGTCCTCTGAGGAAGTATCTGCCATCTTGGCGCATTGTGCACGAAGACGAATAGCCGTCGTTCCGCAGGTGAGGTGGTTTTATCTGTTGGGTTTCCTAGGTTTGAAGATGTTGATGAGAAACTGAACCTTACAACAGTGGCACGCGTAATGGCATCGAAAGGTGGTGTTGGTTGATCTCAAGGTTCGCACTGTCGCGATAACAGTGGTTATCTACCGCCTACCGTTTCATGCTAGATCTAAGAACTGCCCATCTGTCCGTCTGTGCGTGCGTCTATCCGTCCATGTACCCGATGCCCTTCATAGAGGTCGCACAACAGGAGTCGGTCCGGGATCAGAGACATGTCACCCACGTCGGCTTACGATCCTGCGAATTCAGAAGGCGTGTGAACCATGTCGTACCAGAAGTGTCTGGATTCGGTAAATGGGATCAGTGAAGGGGAGACCAATAAGGAGGAACAAGAAATGGTGACCATTAAAAGGGAGGCCTGTAAGGGGGACCAGTATAGGTGGAGCTGTAAGGGGATACCAGTAAAGGGGAACCGGTAAGGAAGAACCGGTTAGGGTACTTTCGTACCAAGAAGGTGGGAGCAGTGAACAGAAGACCAGTAAAGAGACACCTGTGGGGTGCATTAGTGAAGGAGGAGGGGGGGGGGGCAGAAAGGGGAGGGGGGAGTAAGGGAGTGTTCATACTTCGCAACGGCAGTGGCAGTAGCAATTGGTCGTGTAGGCAAATCATACGTAGCAATTTTTTCTGGACGATCGCTGGCCATCAATCGATCCGTATGCACTGCCCTAACGACTGAGTCGCTGTTGTCGCTCGCGTCGCGAAGTGTGAACAGGCCCTAAAAAAGGACGACCAGTAAGGGACAATGAAGGGGGGGGGGGTAGTATTTTTTCTCAGTATCGTCCATGGTGTGTCGGGTTTTTGAAGACGTGCCACAGACGTCATGCCACATGTGTTGGGGTGCAGAAGATGTGTCATAGATGTCATGACACGTGCGTCGGGAATCAGAAAATGTGTCACAGACATGTGTGACACGCGTGCGGATTCGTAGGACGTGACACAGACGTCGTAAAATGACCATAGGAACCGGAGGAGTATTATTGCCGTCGAAGGGTTAACGGGATCGAACGGTCGACCAATACCGAACCCCAATACCGAATGATCTTTTTATGATTTTGCAGATTAAGCACTTCGGATTGAAATTCTCAAGATCTTTTCCTCGAGTCGTAGAGAGCGGTTACCTTGGAGAATAAATCGCGTTACGTGCGATACAGGGTGCACAAGCTTCATAGGATCTGCTTTGAAGATTCTGCCCTACCATATCCCGCTATACGGCTCTATTTAGTAAAGCCAGTTTCTTTATTGTAATCAAAGTAATAAGGTCTCAAGAAGAAAGAAAGACAGTTGAGGTGTTATAAGACTGGGGGCTTGGAGGTGAAGCTTCCAACCAGACATTTGCATTATGCTTCCAAGGGTATAGCAAGGGCAATTTAAGAGTGTTCTTGACCTGTTCAATGACTTGCTGTACTCAGCCGATATTTTTTATCCTTCCCAGACAAACCTGCTACCATGTAGCCGTCCTCAAAGGGATGTAGGGCTTGATTGACCTGGGAAGAACTCGAAATTTAATTTGATCGATCCGCGGTGAACCTGATAGCCGTCTCCTCCTCTGACATCACGTCCCATGCATATGAAAATGAATGACATGGGCTTTCGGAGCAAGCTATATTCATCGCGGCCCCAACATCCCAGTCCCAAACCCTACCCAGATGAGTCGGCCGGATGCCCACTTGAGCGTTCCAAGGCCAGCTGGGTGATTCACCCTCTTTTACGGCCTCGGTACTTTTCCCTTAGGAGGTCAGAAGCGTAGCCGGCCACAAATTTCCAGCAAACTGTTAGGAATCGAGCTTTGGTTACGCGATTCATGAAATTTGGTCCGTGCGTCCTCCTTCGTAGTTTCGAAATTGCTCGGCCTTCTGCATGCCGAAAGACTTTCGCATTTAGCCTCGTTTATGTACATCCGGGTCGAGAAAGATGATATTTGTGATGGATGGACCATGTATGATTTAGTGGCGTAGAGTGCTGAATGTCAAGCTTTAAATTGTAATCACAAATCTTTTCGTTGAAGAAAACAGAGGTCGAGGACAGTGGATCCTTTTTGGGAATGAGCCACGCACTATACTTCAATGGGATATCGTGGAGAAAATCTGAATGCGAATTTCGCGTGAACAATGAATAGAGGCTAGCCGATGGAAAAGTCAATGTTTTATCCTATTCATACAATTCCGGTAGCAATTCGAATCCGAACCAAGAACGTCAATTCGGGGTGTTTGCGACAACTAGCGCCTCCACCGACTGCGCTATCACGTGCCCTAAGATGCGGTTAAAATTTTAGCGATGGCTTATAAACCAAAAACACAATCACTATACACAAATACAATCGAAAGACACGAAAAACCAATCCTTACAATCGTGTCGTTCCTTTCCTTAGACGATTGTAAGTAGAGGGATGTATAAAGGACTAAGGATTTCCCCGGAACTTTTCGGTGAGGAGGGAGATCCTTATAAAAATCAAAAGCACGCATCTCATGCCGGCTACTAATTCTCGTCTGAAGTCTGATAAAAGGTGTTCAGGCCGGCAATACTGGTCTCGTCGGAGGTTCAGTACCAGTACACGATGAGATTGTGCTGTCCGTGAAACGCATCAACAAGCACTTTGAGTTCGATGAAACCTCAGGTACTGTTTGACTCTTAGTGCTGTACTTAGGAGACGTTGATTAGCATTCACATAGTAATCTCGACAGCTGGCTGATAGAAGGTGCTCCAAAATAACGTGATGAAGGTTTGGCGTTCTTTCAAGCGAACGGGTCGATCCGCAGCATTACGACAACAGCGCCATTTTTTCACCCTACCTTTCTATCCTGGGGCATCATTCATTACCGATTTACATCAATTCAACTGAGAAAATACAGCAGCAATCCCTCTTAGCGCGGCTTATCAAGCGATAGGGGCGGTTCCATCAACGACTTACAGCAATTTAACAGAGAAATTACCACTGAAATCCCTGATAGCACGGCTTATCAAGCGATATGGTGAAGAATTTCGCCAACTATCAGGACTTTCGGCTATATTTTCTCTGCTAAATTGCTGTAAGTCGTTGATGAATTCGGCCCATGGCGAAACCTTTCACCAACGATGAGCCGCGCTATCAGCGATTTCGGCTGTATTTTCTCCGTTAAATTGCTGTGAGTCGTTGATGAATTCGGCCTCTTGTCATATTTTTTCAAGCTCAATGCTGTCCAAGTCACGGTTCTTCTTACGATATCAAAGCATGCGCTTCGATTTTGGAGCTCCATCGTCAAGGAAGGCGCCAATGCGACGTCGTTCATCTGCTCAGTCGACTATCTCCACAGCAATTCGTCTATTCAAGGAGCTTTGCCGTGAAGGTGATTATCCAGGGCATGGGAGACAAGGCACTGTCAGTATGCCACAGATCCGAAAAGTCATCGAAAAGCGAGTAATTCCAACTTCGAGGCTCTCCATGAGAAAAATCGTCCGTGATCTGGTCTGCATGGGCTCCAGCTACCTTCGCCAACGTCGAACGTCGTCAAAATCCGCAGGCGGTCGTGCTTTGGGGCGGGATGAATCTACATCGATGGAAAGGCCCTCTCGCTTTAGTGTACGAAGGAGCAAAAATTGTTCGAAATGTGTACCGACGAGATGGGTGCGTGTAGCGCAGTCGGAGGAGGCGCCGGTTGTCGCGTGCACACGATACCAGGTTCTGGTTCGGATTTCACGCCCAGGCCAACCAAGCCTTCCATCCTTCTGGGGTCAGTGAATTGGTACCAGACTTGTTGCGTTGTTTGACTGAGCTCCACACCCGGTACCAGACTTGTCTGGGAAGGATAGAGCGCTGACTTGTTCATCGGCTGGCCACCACAAGTCATTGTGTGGCCAAACACGCACTTAAATCACCTCCACGACATCCCGTAGAAATAGAATGCGTGGCGCATCCTAAAAGGGATTGAGTAACGCCATCCTTTATCCTTTATCCTTTATGTACCGACAAGACATTTTTGAGCTGTGGCACTTTCCCAACCCCAGCAGTACTTCGGCAGTGCACAGTGGATGTTTGAACAAGTAGGGTGAAGAGCACATAGGCGAGGTGGGGTGCAAGGCTAATTTTCCAGACTTCGTTACGTTTGCTGGGTGGCCACCGTACTCTCCGGATCTGACTCCAACGGACCACAGTGCCGGATTCATTTTGGAAGGTAGGGTTTGTTCCAAGCTCCACGGCAGCCTGAAGGAGGGTCTGAAGGAGCCTTAATTCAATCGAAACTAAAACGTAAAGCTTTGGACAAGTGCATGCACTATCGCTACCATTCCCACATAATAAATTTTCTATTTTCATGCTCTTAAACGCGCATTTTAAATTTTTTTGAAACCTTAATTGATGTCAACTTGACGGCCTTTGCGTACATAGTTGAAAAGTTGCTCACGTTGAAATCCCATTATTCAATATGGTCTTACAGGTACGCTGAGTTGTGACGCCGGAATGATCCTTGAAGAGCTGGATAACAAGCTGGCAGCTCATGGGTGAGTGAGCTAACAATCACTTCACCTGAGATATTAGGCCGGTGAAAAAGTCTTGCACCAAAATTTTGAAAAAATTTCAAGATTTAACAGAATCTTCCCAGGACTGTTTGGTGCCACGTCGTTGTAGCACAGACATTCTAGAGTATTTCGCATACGTGGCAATTTGCTTCTGAGGGCATATAAATACTAGGATTGCAGTGAAGACTGACTGACTCCGTGACTCGGACAAGGTTTCGCGACTGGCTATCGCTCAGTCTCTCCTTGTTCGTTTTCGTAATAAGGACTTTCTCGAGAATGTCGTCACGGGAGATGAATCCTGGGTCTTCTTCGTTAACCATACTCGGAAGGCCCAGTGGCTCGCTTGAGGACAACCACAACCTCAAGGCGAACATTCACCAGAGGAAGGTAATGTTGTGCTGTTGGCGGGGTTCTCGAGGAAACTCTGTCATGAGCTCCTTGACGACGGCATCGTAGTAACAGCGGACGTCTACGCTACACAGATGCAGAAGCTGAGCGAGGCCATGTCGCTGAAACGGCGAGGGCGGAGGAATGTTCATCTTCTTCACGACAATATTCGCCTCCACAATGCAAGATCGTCTCGCCAGAAGTTGCAGGACCTTAGGTGAGAGGTACTGCCCACCCACCGTATTCGCCAGATCTTTTGCCGTCGGACTACCACCTCTTTCAAGCTCTCAAGCAACACCTAAGGGATAGGTGCTTCAACGACCGAACGGAACTGGCGTCCGAGGTGGCGCACTTCTTCGAGTCACAGCCGACTTCATTCTAGGAGAAAAGATTTCATGATCTCCCCATCAGATGGCAAAAGGTTGTAGATGTAAATGGTGTTATTTCGTTGATTGAAGTCGCTCACAAAAGAAGCAATAAAATTTTGAAAAAAAATTACGCTTGGTGCAAGACTTGTTTCACCAACCTAATACCAGTTTTATGACGAAGACGCTCGCTTTGATTTGGGAGATGTTTGATGGATTTCGAATGTGTCAAACTTACTTAGATAAGTGTCCAACTTCGTCCCAAAGGTGTCCAATTTGACTAAAACTGGTATAAATTCCCTATGCTCGCTGTGCGCCGAGTCTTATCAGCTTGGGGTGACTACGATGTCTTAAGGCCTTCGCAGACTTGTGCGTCTGCGTCCCTGCCCTATGATGAGGATAGGGCAGCGGCAACGCCGCAGAAGTCTGGGGGATCCTTGAGGACCTGTTTATAGTTCGACGGCGAGCGACGCGACGCCACATATTATGGCCACATTGATCGGGTTGCGCAATCGATCAATTTGGCCACTATACATGTCGTCGCTTCGCTCGGCGTCGGAAGTATAAACGGAACCTTGATCATTTATTTATATATTCATTTGTTTATAACTGCGCCTTAGGTGTGATCATAAAACAGGCTAATAACAAACATAACAGTCTTTAACAACATCAGTTAACTCGCACAAATCAAGAAAAGAGGTCTCATATCATTTCACTGCGATTCCGTCTGTTGAAATCCTTCCTGTGCTTTGCAATTATTCGGAATCCCCAGAACAAGGGACCTAATGTTCCGTTCATAGTTCAATCGCTGCACGACGCGATGTGACGCGTATAAGGGGTCGTTTAGTGTGCGCGCGACGCGCGACGCGATGCCATGCGTAGTGGCCGAATTGATCAATCGCTTCCCTCGATCAATTTGGCCACTAATGCATCGCGTGCACACTAAACGACCCCTAAAGGCCAAATTGATTCATCGCATCGCTCAGTGTCGGGGCCACCTGGACGGAGTGAATCAGATGGGCCTGCGACCGATCGTGTCGCTCAGCGTCGGATCGAAATTGCTCTCGAAATTGGCGCGAAGCGAGCGATCGCGGTGGATTGGGCATAGTATTGCTGCTCCAGCTGTCTTTTGCAGAGAACCCGAAAATGTGTGCACAGTTAGGCCTATGTTATACTTTGGCGACGCGTCGCCGACGCTGCGACACGTCAGCGACACGTCAGCGACGGCCCGTCGCCGACGTCGCCACAGACGCCGCCGACGTCGCCACAGACGCGTGGTCGACGTCGGCGACGTCGTCAACAGATTCTGTGGCGGCGTCGGGGACGTCGTTGACAGGAGAGCATCGGAGCGCATTTTTAGCATCGGAGCGCGCTTTCAATGTCATCATTTGGCCACCAGTCTGCCGATTGCATACATTTTGTGCTTTTCTTAATCTTCAAAAGGATTTTTTATTCTTAATTCTTCTTAATGTTTCAATACTTGATGATGATTTGTTGTTCTGTATGTACTCTTTAACCCATTGACGACCGCGCGGAAAATCGCGTGTGTGCCGCGTGGGACCGCGCGCTGGGACCGCACGGACGCTGCAATCTCGTGAAAACACTAATTCACGATATTCCGAATGAAGCTCCCTCTCCAAAAGCTCCCTCTCATATTGGAGAAGGCCGGAACAGGTTTGAAGCAAAACTTAGAAGATGAATTTGCTCTTGTAAGAAGGCCTACGAAGAAAAAGGACGCACGTTTGCCGCGAATCGTGCAAATAAGTTGACTACATGTTGTGGCAGGTGTTTGACATATTTTTGTCTAGGCTGTTTTCAAAATTTTCACAAGAAATATGACTAGTTATTCTCTGCATGACTATTTTTACAAGATATGAGTAGCTGATTGTGAATAGTGCCGATCTTTGTGCAGCTTGAATAGTGTGTGGTGCTTATTATTTGATTTTATCAGTGCTTAGAAGTAAATAACTGCCGGACCACAGCACTGTTAGGATTGTTAGGATCCAAAATATCTAATGATTACTCGTAAACTACGGCAAAAGCGAGAAATAGGCCGTACCGAACAGTTTTATAACCGCGGGCCAAAATCGGCCCGCGCGGTCCCACGCGACAGAAAAACTGCGGGTCGAAAATGGCCCGCGCGGTCGTCAATGGGTTAAGAAATGCAAATTTAGCAGACGCGATTGCATAATTGGGCGATAGAATATCTGAATAGAATAAAATGTGATTTGTCTAAGGTAGAGCATAATTGGAAATCTTGTAGTGTGCGAGGAAAAGAAGATTGTGAGCGCGAATATGTAACCTATTTAAGTATCAAGTGATGAAGAGCCAAGATGATTACGGCGCGATAGGTGCTAAACATCGTCAAAATGATGGACGACATTGAGAGAAAGTAAGCAAACGAGGCGCCTTCTTGATGTGCGGTTATGAAACTCATGTCGATTCAAAGTAGGCATGAACTATATTTTGAAGCGAACTCTATTTCTTCTAGACTAACCCAATACAAATGGTACTGGACCACTTAGGACTCTGACGCGACCGTTGGTTTTTTCACACTATTGGCTGGATGCCGCAAGATGGGCGTTTTTGCACTTTCGATTTCGTAATTCGAGGTCCGCCGAGGATGTTGACAGTGCCGGGAACGAAGAACCCACCCACAAACAAAATACTCCCTCTGAGCGCATTTTCTCCCAGCCTTGAATGAGGCCGGCGACGGCCCGTCGCCGTGCACAGCGCGGCGACCAACCCACGGACGACGTCGGCGACGCCGGCGTCGGCGGTACCGCCGCCGACGTCTGTGGCGATGTCGGTGGCGACGTCGGCGGCGGAAGTATAACACCCCCTGCGGAGCTCTCGGCGACGTCGTCGGCGACGCTGTGTTGGGCGGGCTGCCACGCAGTGCGTAGCTGCCCGCAAAGCACAGCGTCGCCGACGTCGGCGGATGCGTCGCCGAAGTATAACATAGGCCTTACGTGTGTGCAAACACGCGATTGTGTGCAGTCGCTTGACCGCGTCGCCGGCTGTTCGAAGTGCTCACCGCTGTCCAAAACAGTGCGACGCGATGGGATGCATTACTCCATTCGAATCGCGTTCCCCGGTGATGGAAGTATAAAAAGTATATAAATGGGGCCTAAAGCAATGGATGGCTGTAGACTGAGAATAGAAGTAAGAAGTCAATTTAATATGGCCATAATTTAAGCAAATATTTTGATTGTGGTATAGCGGTGCAGATGTCAGCTAGACAATCGGTATAGCTATGGCGTGATTCCGAGTGAATGATGGAATCATTTTCGAGCAGTTTATAAGCAGAAAGCACCTAGGAGTCCAGTCCTAATTTCGGTCATTCCTATGAGCACTACAGCCTGATTACGCTTCCATTCGATGCTGCTTCCATAGGAACTGAGTTCCAACGACTTGCAGTATAATATTGTTTGAATGTAGAGGCTTTAGCGACATTTATGTAAAAATATAAATATGTGGTTAAAAAATAAAGGAATAAAACATATTTATGGAAGACGTTTCAGCTTCATGATGCCGTTCGATCTCGGTGCCAAAGGCTCCTGCATGATAGGCGGCAATGTGGCAACGTGTGCAGGTGGAATACGACTCCTTCGATACGGTAGTCTCCATGCCCATCTCTTGGGCCTTACCGCGGTACCTGCTCACTTGATTCGCTCTATTTCTCATCCTGAAATGCCAAATATTTAGGTGCTGCCTACAGAAGAAGGGACCATCGTAGAGCTCGGCTCCCGTCTTCGCAAGGACAACACTTCGCTGCACACACCTCATCTATTCCTCGGCAGCGAGGGCCAACTTGGGGTTATAACGAGGGTCGTGATGAGCGCGGTGCCGAAGCCGACTTCGATACAGAGCGCCATGCTGGGAGCAGAGACGTTCGACTCTTGCTGCAACATACTCCGTCTGGCACGGTCTCATCTGTCGGAAATCCTGTCGTCGTTTGAGTTTCTTGATAGGGAGGCGATGGTTGTGCTCGATGAGGCGCTTGGCTTGAAGCCCATACTGCAATCTAATCCAAGGTTCACATTGCTGGTCGAGACATCAGGTAGACTTATCGTTACTTTCAGTTCCCTTCGACTTTTTGTAAAGGAAGATGTTAAGGTTCTAACAAGGAGCACGATACGATGAAACTGGAGAAGTTTCTCGACGACTGTCTTAGCAAGGGTTTCGCTTCGGATGGAGTTCAAGTAGGTTCTTTGCTATCGAGTGTGTCTGCCTGTTTCTTGGACGCCTGTGTTATTGTGCGGCGGCACAAGTCATTTCGAACTGAAATACCGCCCGTTAGAACGGTCGAGATGCAAAATGTACAAGTTTAAGGCCCGTGTATACTTCGACGTCGAGCGACGCGACGCCACGTGTAGTGGCCACATTGTTTGAGCGATGCGATCGATCAATTTGGCCACTTTACATGCCGTCGCGTCGAACGTCGTCGGAAGTATAAACGGGGCTTAAAACAACACCTCATGGAGAAAAGAACACGAAATAAGATTGCTTCTATTTTTCTGAATGACGCCCGCATTTGCACAGCTCTTAGAAGTCAGCGAGTTATGTTCGCCTTTGTAAATTCACTCCAATTTTTTTGAGCAGAAATCGCATCCCCGGGCGCGTATGAAGATGCTTTTTTGTGATCATCGGAAAGAGAGTTTCTTTTAGTTTTCTGAATGCCTCCCGCATTTGCATATCTCTCAAAATTGAGCAAGTTAAGATCGATTGAACATAGCACAAGTATAGCACCTTCCAATCACATCGACGAGCACTAGACCGGTGATCCATCCTTCTTGATCGCATCGAAAATAACGCTAGATGAGCTGCATTTTATCATGTAACAAGCAAAGATTGTGCTTTTGTAAAGCTACATGTCAACTCTAGAAATCGTTCCGTTCAGGACGAAAAATCTTTATTTTTGGAAAGAAAATTTTGAGCATGACCTCACTCGATCGCAAGGAGATCGCTTAGGAAAGGCTTGATTTTTTGAACAAGTGCTAAATATTAGGGGGGGGGCAAAAGGTAATGAGACTCGCCATGCCGTACCCATATATTTTTTCGTGACTGGAGTCGGTTCCGTGCTTCTCGTATTTGTATGTTTGTTTGCTACTTACTGAAGCCCATCTGAGAAGTGACCTCTTTCGCCCTCTTTAGAAGCATGCCAAAACCGCAGCCTGTCTCATGCCGAAACCCCCAGTCTGACGAGTCGACCTGTGTTGTCGTCCAATCTCGTCCAATTCCCAACCCCGAACAGCCCGGACTCGATCTTAACGCAGGATGAGAAGTACGTCTTCTACCTTAACCCTGCCAAGCAGCCAGTCTGCGTGAGGCCTGGTGACCTGCTACCGACCTTCGTTCGGCGGGATATTTTTACGGCGAGAAGCACCTTCAGAACTTTTGGGTCTGCGCCCATGGACCGCTATACTGGAAGCTGTTTACCAAAAGTACGACAATGGACTCCAAGGCCGTGGTGAACCAAATAGAAGAGATGGACCTGCGACTCGAACTTATTCGGCCTCAGCGCTTCATGAAGGTCCTCCTCTTCGACAACGCCGCACCCCATCGGGCAAAAGTGGCCATGGATAGGCTTGCCCAGCTGGGCTAAGTTCACATGCTTCACCCACCGTATTCGCCGGACATCTCTCCATGCGACTACCACTACTTCTTGAGCCTATAGGACTTCATGGTCGGAAGGGACACAAGGACCCAAGCAGACCTCGACAACCATGTCGAGCAGTTGATCAACACCAGGCTTAAGCAGTTCTGGAAGAATGGGATCAGGAAGTTGGCTGAGCGATGGCAGCAAGTCATTGGCCTTAATGGCATACACATTCCTCAGCATCGTTGAGTTGAGTTATAGAGAAATAAAGATTTTTTTCTCAGTACTTTTACTCCCCTAATAAAAGCTGTGCTGTTGTGAACTCCAGTTTCAGCTCCAGTGATAGCCTTGTTCCGGCAGCATTTTGTTTGTGGAAAATCCATCTAAGGAAAATCACTCCACCTGATGGATGAAGGGTTGCTTAGGAGAAGCCTGAGTTTTTCCTACTACAAATTGAAGGTTAGCTTTCGACAAGATCCATTTTCAGCTTCATTGGTTACATCTCTCAACTAAAAAATGTGTCCCGCCGTCTCAGCGAGAACCGAACAGCAATCAATTCATTTCAGCTATTTTGAAAACTGATTCAAAAAAATATTATCTAATACAACAACCGTTTAAATTTTTATTAGATACAGTATCAAATCCAAATGACGTCTGCTTTCCGTAGAAGAAGCGGTGCTAATGGTGTTGCCATTCGTTGCCATGCCTAACTAAAAATCTTCATTTAATTGATTCATTTGTGTGAAAACTTCATTAACTGAATATTAAAAATTACTTTTTAACATTGAAATCCATCGGTGATTTTCTCGAGGGGGGGGGGGGGTCATACCAAGACCTTCCTGGAGGGAGGGGCCTAAATTTTGGGCAGAAATTGCAGCCCACGGTTGAGCTTGCGCTCAGATCAATTAAATCCCCCCATCGCTCCGAGATTGGTGATCTGTCGGGGAAAGATACCCGATACCCGATCTGTCGTGGAAGGATAACCACCAACTTCTCCCTCGGCTGGCCACCGCTGGTAATTGTAAAGGCAAATACGCATTCAAATCGCCTCCTTGGCGTCAAATATTAGGTTGTAACGAAATAAATGGCACTGAACCACTGTAAATTTAAACAGTTAATATCTCGTCTTGTAGGCAAGTTTATTAATCGAAATAAAAACCTTCTGATTCTACACATCTTTGCCAACGTGACACAAGCTTTTCTATCCCAGTAGCATAAAAATCAGAAGTTCTGGAATTGACGAAATCTTCAAAGGCACTTTCGGCATCCTGTTGGTATTTGAATATTTTCCCTACCAAGAAGTCGCCAAGATGCTTGAAGAAATGGTAGTCTGTTGGGGAGAGGTCGGCAGAAAACGGAGGATGTGTTGGAGTTTCAATGCTCAGCTCATTCAATTTCTGCAACGTCATCCGTGCTACATGGGGTACATTATCCATTTCTCGTCACAGGTTACGATGCGATCAAGGAATGGGTCCGTTTCGTTCCGTAGAAGCAGTGCGGACGAGATCTCATATCGTCGGTTTCTTTGCTCCTCAGACAGCTCGTGAGGCAACCATCTTTACAGCTTTTTGGTCTTTACGATTTCCTTCAGATGCCGGGCAGCTGTGTTGTGACTGACGCCAAGAACCTTCGCTATCTCCCTGGTACCTTTGTGTGGATCCTCCTCTACCCCATCTCTCAGCTTGTCCTCATCAACATCACTATGCCTCCCACGACCTTCGTGTTCTTCCAAGCTCTCATCTCCATTCCGGAACTTCTGATACCAACGATACGCCGTCCGAATTGTGGAACATCCTTGACCGAATGCGGCGTTGATCTTCTCGTCCGCCTCCTTAGCTGTAGTGCCCAGCTTGAATTCATACAAGTAAATGCCTCGGATTACCTTTTTGTCCATCTGCAAAAAAGTCAATAAAACTCTAAAGTTTTCCCACTTTTACATAGAAAATTTGGCACTCACCGGTAGAGCAAAGTTTGCGCTTCTAAATGATATGCCACATGTTACGGTTTGTTCTTGATCAAACGCGTAAAGACGCGCCAAAAAATGGGGCGAGCCCGTGCCATTTAATTCGTTACAACCTAATAGAAGTAGAATGCGTGACGCATTGCAGGTAGATTCATTAACGCCGTCATGTACCCTTTTATCCTTTACAGATGTTCATGTAGAACTACATAATAACCAGTTTTGTTTATAACTTCACATGCTTCCTTCAGGCACAGTCCACCAGCGAATCGTCCGCGATGTGGCGGTTACGCGAAAGTGCCCCGTTGGCGGTAGCCGCTGACGGTTTTGTCTTCAAGAACGACGTCTCGCTTCCACTCAAGCATTTCTACCAACTAACGGAGGTGAGGCTGAATACAGTTCATTTCTGACGAATGCCTTCACAGAGTGCTATGCACGACTGTCCTGTTGTTATGGTTGATGACTTCGTGAGGATTCTCCATACATTTTCAACACTTTTGAAGGACATTCGCTTCTCGTTAGGTCTCCAGCAAAGCTCGCTGTCGTGTTTGAGAAATATTCTTCTTATCTGCTTTCAGGAAGTCCGAGAACGTGTTTCTTCACTGGCAAAACGTACAGTAACATACGGACATCTTGGTGATGGAAACAGTCACCTGAATATCACAGCGAAGAGTTATTCGAAGGACCTTTACGACAGGTTCTTCTTCAGTGCTTTCTCAGCTCTATTATGACCATTTACTGGCTAAGAACGAACAGCCGTAGTGGATAAGCTCATTTCTAGCGGTAGAATCGGTTCGGCATGTCTAGTGCAGGGGTAGAAGGGAGGAGGTGGGTTCGCTTACCGCTTAGTCTTGCAGGATTTGACCCTACCCACTCCCTCCAAATCATGCCTACCCTTCCATCGAACTAACCATAAGTCCATTGTCTGATAACACTGGCTGCCCTCTACCTGTTTAAGTCTAAGCCAACTTTCGCGATTTTAAACAGAAATGCGACGAAGGCAGATCTACAAGAAACCAGGGACCGGATTCATCAAGCATTTGGTGGGTATAGGTAGAGATACCGTAAGAGAATCGTACCCACTACTGACATTGGGCAGCGGGTACGATTCGTACTCATGAAAGGAATCAGAAAGGTAAGGGCCTGTTCATACTTCGTGACAAAAGCGACTCGTCGCCCGTGTAAAACATGCATATTGATTAAAACCGAGCGCGCGCCACCGAAAAGTGTACATACTCGAGCGCCGGCGATGTCGCTCCAGTCGCCCTACTCGCTCCATACACTGCTGTCGCCTGTTCATACTTCCGCGCGTTGCGCTGTGTCGCATTTATGCCAGTGCAAAACATGCAAATCGATTGCGCGCCGCCGGAAGTGTTCATACTCGAGCGCCGGCGATGTCGCTCCACTCGATGCTGTCGCCTGTTCATACTTCCGCGCGCTGCGCTCTCGTCGCTCTTGTCGCTGCTGTCGCGAAGTATGAACAGGCCCTAAGTCCTAGTTTATACTTGCGCCGCCATGCGGCGCGGCACCACGATCGCCATAGATATCGATTTTTCGCGTCGCCCTGTCGATATCTATTCCGACCATGGTGCCGCGCCGCGCAGCGGCTCAAGTGTAAACTAAGGCTAAGGTAGAATTAGGTTTTTTGCGGGAACAGCTGACCTCACTGGAGCGTCATTCTGTCAATGGAGCGCGATATCCTCGAGGGTATGTGGATATGCTCACGACGATCGTCGAGTACTCCCTACCCACTGATATGCCCACGATGTGGCGGATAAATTTTATCATGAATGCCTCGTCGTGGGTACGTCTACTCTCTATACCCTACATACCCGCGGGTATAAGCGTTGATAAATTTGGCCCTAGATGGGGATGGGAAGAAGGGATAATAGGTCTCAAATACCGCAGTCTCCACACCCGTATAAGAAATTCTAGCCATTGTCGTCACAGATAGGTTCATAGTTATGCGATTTTCAGGATCTACCCATTCCTGTACGAATGGGTTATCGATCACGGTGGATCGATATCGGCTGAGCACGGCATTGGACAGCTGAAACTACCATATGCCGGTCTTCAAAAATCGCCGGCGGAAAGGGACCTTGTGCGACGGCTGAAGGCGGTGTTCGATCCCAACGGCATCATGAATCCATACAAGAGTTTCTGATTAGTGTTCGCTGAAGCAAGGGTTGAAGAGATATTTAGTGCTCCTAGAGAACCGGTGGTAATTTCTGCAAAGTCTTTTAGTCGAGGTATTTTGTTATAAACCGAGCTATAAATCGCGAAGAAATAATAAAGATTTTAAATGAAGATTTTCTGTATTTTATGAAGTCGGTAGTCAGCATTAGCGTAGGAGAACTTATCGTCAGTGTATATGAGTTTGCTGAGAAAAGGGTCCAGTTTTTTAGCTCTAATATTCTAATACGAGCTGCTCTTCTGCATCAGTTTCGGCGAGATCCCACTGAGTCGTGTTGTTCGAGCGGACGCAGATAACGTCTCCATTTGTCACGTCTTGTTCCGGAATGTTCCAACGAATCCTCCTTGATGGAGTGACATTGTCGCTCGTCCAGGGCTTTCACGAAAGAGGACGACCAAGGCGATGATGGGGACTTGGTGTTCCCTTGACATCCCGCGGAATCCAGTCGGTAACGGCTCTCGTCCAGCGGGTATCTACCAAACACCACATTACGTGGCCGGCCCACCTAATTTCCGATGACTTGGCCCATGCGACAGCGTTTCTGATCTTCGAACGTTGACGAAGTTGGGAACTCCGGAGTCCCTCTCACCTGCGTGCACCGCGTCACTGCGAGCGTAGTTCCTCTATTTCTCGTTGTGCAAAGAATCAAGAGATGGCATGTTCATCCTGCTTTCGTATGGTCCACGTCTTTAAGGCGTACCTAAGCGCAGAATGAATAGTGGAGTCGAACAGTGGGAATGAGCCGAACGTTGTTCGTCTTCTTCACGACTTCTTCGACGTTCTTGAAAGTTCCCAAGCCGCTTGTTCCCTTCTGCTCAGCACTGGCGCTAGGTCGTTGGCCATATTGACTTCGCTACCCAGTTAGCTGGAGCATTCGGAGATGCTCGTTCTTTTGAGCAAGAATGGGGCATCAGAAACTTGTCCGTTCCTCATGAACTCGTCTTCGTAAGATTCAGCTGCAGTCCAACGTACCCACATACACGATCGAAGTCGGCCAGCATTCGCTACGCCTGGCTTATGCTCGGTGTTATGAGCACCGTCGACCTTCACTCCCATGTCTTCCCATTCTAGGTCGCGCATGACGTTATAAAGGGATGCTCTGAAGAGCTTCGGGGATAAGGTATCCTCTTGCCGAACCCCTCTCTTCACGTCCACGACGACGTCGCTGTAGAATGGCGAGCTTTCGATCTTGAACCCACTGTACAACGTTCGCTCTCAAAGTACTCTGGTCCATAGAGTAGGGACTCCCTATGTGACCACGGCTTTGATGTCCGCTTCAGTCGACAGAGGTCGACTAGCCGAAATATATTATAGCATTGAACGGTTTTCATCATGTTTCCTTGCCAATTCAGCTCGCCCTTCGGCTTTCGGAAGGTGGGTCGCATTGGCGCAATTCGCGAAATTTTAAGTTTACGAACATCTCGTAAGATCAATAGAAGCTATTGTAGTTATCACTGGTAATGCTGAAAACGCGGAAGGCATCCAAACACCAACGAAAATTCCTGGTGTGGACTTATATAGCTCGAATGACAGCTTTATGTATTTGTCGTTCATCCTTAATGTTGGTCATCCTGTAACTGAAGATCCTAAGCAAGCTTTGCCGATGCATTTCTTTCATAATTCTTTCTTCTTCTTTGCTCTTGTAATCTTGAAGAGTTACTTTTCAGAAACTTTTCAATGTGATTTAACAGCGTACATGATCGTGGCATGATGGCTTTATTCTCTAGGTTAGTTCTCTCTAAAGCAGCGCTTATAGGAGCAATCCTTACTGTACTGCTGAATTACGATGCGTTTTCATAACGGTCTGTTTTATCGTTCGTCGTGGTTTCTAACCTTTGTTTTAAGCAACGTATTAAATTATTATTATTGATTCGTGCTTTAGTTATAGTAAGAAGATAAGAAGATGCTTTTGAGATGTGCAGCTATAGTGGAAGGAAATAGAATGGGCGGCACAATCCGGTGGAACGATGAATTCCGGCTTTCTACCTCTACAGATGGGGTTCCGCGTTGTGGCGCAGTCGGAGGAGGATTGGCTGCTGAATGGCTTCTGAACCTCGGTCGATGAATTAGTGCCAGACTTGTCTGGTTAGTATAAGACACTGCCATGTTCATTGGGTAGCGATCACAAGTTATTGCATAGCGCAAAATATGCACTGAAATCACCTCCTCATGTCTGGCAAAAGTGGAATGCATGGCGCTTCCTAAACAGGTAGTAATTAACGCTGTGCCTCCTCCTTTGCAAGTCCTATTTTTGGCGCTTCATTGAGAAATTTAATTTATCATTTTCGTATTGAAACACCTTTCAAATCAAATTGGACACGACATTCTCGTCAAATTGAGCACTCTTCAAAGCTAGCCTGATATTTGAAATCGAAGCGAACCCGTTCAAATCAAAATGACCTTTTTACAGATTAAACTACACACCTTCCAAGTTGGTTAGAAAAAAATTTTGTTTAACGAAAATGTTAGAATAACTTCCCTAGAAGTTTTAATTCACTTACCCAATAAGTGAACACGTTGTTTGAAATTTTATAAAATTTTCATTTTTTGAGGAAAAACAACGGCATAAAGCTTGTTTTAAAGAGCAGGAAAACGAGATCATTTTTAACGCTGAAAAGGGATTGCGCCATGCCCTCTTTCAAGACGTCGCGATTTTTATTCGATTGATAGCAGAATTTCTGTTCTATCAGGTTGAAGGATAGCGACTCCTTACCTGAAGAATCCTACGGAGTACATGTTCCTATGTTCTAGAGTAAAGCTCAGTATGCATCTTTATTAGGGAGGCATACTGTATTGGACTATGAGCAAAGGGGGAAGAAAGGAAGGGAAGAGAGGGCAGGCAAGCCCTCTCGAGGCTGCAGGCGACGGGCGACCTCCCGGTCGGGGCGACGTAGACGTGACTGTCGGTGGCGTAGCCCGGTGCCGCTATCTTGCAGCAGGGCGTTGCTATCGGTAGAAGGGCGTCGTCGTCCAGGGTACGGATTGGGTGCAACCCGACAGTTCTGATGAAGTTTGACACCTATTAACGGTACACCGAAAACAACTTTAAAGAACCCCCATATCCACACTTTGATGGTTCATGTAAGTGGCATTTATGCTATACATCAAATAAAAGTTCCGGCGAGTTTTTTGAGTGCATGGCGCAATTTGATCTTTTAATGCGAAATCTGCTTTCCTCTTTGCTGTGCTTCAGGGCATTTTTTAATGTATAATTTTTTTCTAAAAATCAAAATTTTACAAAACGTTTACATTTACTGGGGTAGAAAAAATTCAAAGAATGTTATATCAAATCATCCTTGAACGAAGAATTATTCTAACCACATTAATGACAGTTTAACCTGCCCGAAGATGATTTCGATTTGGAAGAGTTCGCTTTGATTTGAAAAGTCTTAGGCTGGCTTAGAAGAGTGCCAATCTGATTTGAAAGGTGTCCAATTCGACGTGAAAATGCTACAGGCATGCTCTGGGCAGTCATATATACCACGTCAGTGATGTCGGCGGTGTTGCCTGGCGCAGTGGTTTCGCAGGTCAGCTGCTCAAACATCACTTGGCCGCAACAGTATCAGATTAATTTGCTCAGGCCAGTCAGTCGAAATAGCGGACACACTGTCTGTCCGTTGTGACCCGTTGCCCTGGCTGCTCTGTGCTGCGCGTCTGGGCCCCATCCTTTTCATCAGCCATAACCCCTACGCTGCTCAAATTTATAAAAATTTTCTGGAAATGCAAGGTTCTCGACAGCGTTAAACAGTTTTTCGAGCTGTGGACTGTAAACTCTAACTCGAATTCCCATATAACATCAGTCTTCTCCTGCTAGTACTTTTGATATATTTCTTTACAGATCTTGTAAATGCAGATTTTTCGGAATGCGCCACGCATACTACTTCCAGAGGATGGAAATTTTGCAAAATAAATTCCTTCCCCATCTTTTAATGAAAAAGTGGCGTAATCAGTTTATTAGTTTAGATTGTGCTGCTGACTTCTTTCAAGTTCTTATATCTTACCGTGCCCTGCGATTGCCGTGCACCTGTTGTAGTTGGTTTGAGTGCACAATGTTGCGCAAATAAGAGAAAGGATAAGGGAAGGCATTGTTCAATCTTTTTTCGGGATGCGCCACGCATACTACCTTTACTGAATGTCCTGGAGGCGACTTGAATGCGTATTTGGCAATACAAATGACTTGCGGTGGCCAGCCTATGAAAAAGTAATCCGAATCAAGAACCTGGAATCAGGGCAGCCAGCACCTCCTCCGAATGCGCTACACTCGCCCGTTATGTAAATAACTAAATAAAACATGCTGTGATAGACATAGATTTGATTCTCAAATAAGTCGAATTCATCTTTTCGTTCCGGTTTAGACAAATCTCTTCATTGAAGTTTTGCGCCCGGGTTTATTGAAAAATTGTAAACATAGATGGATCGACAGCTTTCCTTATACTTTCCTTGGTTTACATTTTCAGTAGCTGATAGCTTTTCCAGAAAGTACCACAAAAACCTTCCTTGGGTTCGTAGTGGTGTATCACGCAGGCCCCATATAGTTATGTATGTTGAGCTCAATGACTCCGTTAGTTCTCTTGATATATTACTGAATGAGCGGATGGCACAGTCGGAAATGTCACGAAATCTTGCGTGCACCGCGTATCTAGGATTAAGGTACGAGTCCCGGCTAGCTTAAGTAAGCCTTACATCTCTACGGAGTCAGTGGATCGGTGCCAAACATAAGCAGGAAGGATGCAACACTGTTGTTCATCGGATTACCAAGGCTTTTCATTGTATAGGCAAAAAAAGGATGACAATAATGGATAAGGGATGGCATTAATCAATCAACGGTCCATTTTGGGATGCGCCACGCATTCTGCTTCCATGGTTGGCCTGGACGGAAGATCCAAACCAGGAACCTGTATCGGCTCCACCCGATAGCTACACTTGCCCGTATAGGCGAAATACACGATCAGATTGCCTCGACGACATCCCTTAGAAGTAGAGTGTGTGACACATTATTTACAGCAGACCTTCGGCCGTTTATTTTACTGGAAAGTTGAGCTGCTGATAGAAAATGTTCTACAAAATGATAATATGGCGCGGAGGTTCCAGAGCACATAATCTGCTGATTTTTGTTTCAGATGTACCTTATCCTTGGCTTACTTGCCGTTGTAATCAGCACTTCTCATGTCCATGCGGAAGACATCACTGAGATGTACATAGAGACTTCTATGGAACTGGTAGAGGCGATGAAAGGTACTGATGCGGACGAGGCCGAGCTGCACAAGGTAGGCATCTGTAATTTCGTCGACTTTAAAACAGGGAACTCTTAGCATCTGAGTGGTCAAAAATTTTTATCCTTAGTGCGCGTTTGTTAAGTCTAAGTCCTGCTGTTGAGGTTTGTTGTAAGGAAGTTTGAGTTTGAAAAATAAAACGTCGACAAATGACTTTTCAATCTGCCTATCTATTGATACCATTTTCAAATTGAACACTACTCGAATCAACTGAACACTCTTCCAAGCAAGCCTAACGTTTTTGAGATTAAAGCTAAATCTCCTTCTTTTAACGTCTTCAAAATCGAATCGATCGTCTTCTAGATTAATCTAAAACTGTCAAACGAGGTTAGAATATTTGTTTTGTTAAGGAAGGACTTAGTATAACTTTCTTTGAAATCGTTTAATTAATCTGCCTCGTTTAGTGAACATACTATTTTAAATGTATAACAATTTTATTTTATGACAAGACTAATAAATTAAATTTTGCTTTTCAAGTGCATGAATGCAGCAATCATTTTGTAAGTTAAGAGAAGAGATTGCCCCAAAGGATTGCGTCACAATTTTTATTCGATTGACAACCGAAATCCTGTTCGCATTTAATATCACAAATGTAAACAGTAAACTACAACAGCTATTATAACAAAATCACATACCCTCACACCCCTGCTTCAAGTAAGCAGCATTTGCACGATTTGCAACATGAAAATTGCGACGATGTGGGCGAGTGCATGGCGCGATACTTGCTTTAATACACTAAACGACTTCTGCCTTTGTACGGTTTAAAACAAAACGTGATTTATCATTTTTCTTTAACAAGTCAAATTTTTATAAAAATTTCAAGCCTATTGACTTTAAAAAATTCAAAGGAAATTGCACTAAGTCTTCCTTGAACAACAAATTATACCAAGTGCTTGTGATAGACTCCTTTTGATATGAAAGAAGCTCGATTTGATTTGGAAGATGTTTAGTTTGATTTCAAGAGCGTCAAGCTTGCTCAGAATACGTTTAGTTTGGCGTGAAAATGGAAAATTATTTTTCAGCGCTCCTTTTCTTTCAGCTCGCCAAGGACATCGTCTTTCACGGTGACAATCAACTCGAAGTGCAGAAATTGTACGACTCGTATTTGGAGAACAAAAGTGACACTATCAAGGAGGCCTTCATCAACAACTACATGCACGAAAAGTATGCGCGTGGATTTTTTTTTCAGACGAGGCCCTTGAATGAGAGCAGATATTTAGACGGCTTCAATACGTGAAGAAGCGTATCAACGTGATGCTCGGCTACTACCTCACAAAGGACCAGATCAGCAGGGTAAGCTGAATTGGCAAGAACTGTTAGAGTTGGAAGGCGACGTGCAGTGGCAGTAGGCGTGGCTTGCGTGTACAGTACCGTCGGTAAACGTTCGCCAAAACGCGGCCGGCGGCGGATTAATCCGCCGCTTCCGCCGCCTTGTCATAACTCTCTTCAAAGTAAATTATATTCAATGAAATGCACATTGTTGGATTCAGAACAACATGACCTACCCAATGGCGTAAAAATCTTGACAAGATTCTAGAATTTTTGGGTTCGAGATGACCTAGATTAGCCGAGCCCGTGATTGTCTTGACCTGACCCACATTCGCTACTGAGTCTCGCCTAATTATGCCCCTTGGCTCAAATGGATCTGCCCAGTAGAATTTTTAAATTTTTAAACAGTGTCGAAAATGTATTTCATGTCAATTTTAGGTGTTGCCTCATCATGGCGATCTATTTGATATCAAATTTGACTAGTTTAGCCCCATATTCGTCATTCCATGCATTCCCAACTGTCGATTTTTTTCCATTTTTGCTAATTAGTTACGACCGAATCACTTTTGTTCTAGGGCTGATTTTTGCCAAGTTTCCCGTTATAAGGTGTGGATTACAACTACAGGTTTCAGGTAAATTTGACCAAAGGTAATATAGTAATCATCCACCAAAGTGGCAGTGCATCAGGGTACCAATGAGACACGTCCTGC
This sequence comes from Heligmosomoides polygyrus polygyrus, assembly GCA_947396885.1. Classification (NCBI taxonomy): domain Eukaryota; kingdom Metazoa; phylum Nematoda; class Chromadorea; order Rhabditida; family Heligmosomidae; genus Heligmosomoides; species Heligmosomoides polygyrus. Next base: position 102,799,616 of record OX377202.1, on the reverse strand, counting down.
AAAGGCTACTTCGCTCGTGTAGATCTGTGTCTCCACGCGACGGATCAGCATAAAAGCTGGATATGTGGTCAGACATCATGCAGAGATGCTGCCCCCACAAATACGACGAAGCTGGCAGCTCACGTCTCGCAGTATCACTCCTTCAAAAAGGCAACTTTCTTCTAGTTCGACCATGAGACTCAACACCGACGTCTGCCGAGACCTCACAGAAGAGTCCCTACCATTTAGCAAAGCCCATATTTGCAATATCTTTCGAATAAAATTTCACTCGACCTCAATCTAATTTATTACTTGGGATGAGTCGAGCACTGGAGTCCAGACTGTTGCTGTAATTGCAGTGACCTGACTTGCCCTACCAGGCATCTCCTTTGGACATACAATCACTGCCTCTCTCCTCTCACTACTCACACTAACCATTTTGTACTCAATAAAATATCGAGTGTTAATTACTAATAATGATTTAAGTCATTTCCTTAAAAATTTTTTTGAACCGCTCTTCGAATATGACCGAGTCGAAACCGAAGGATTGACTTGTCACGGAAATAATTTATTCCATCTGTAGGAAATAACACCAGGGAACGAATATGCATCCCACAAAAATTTAAGCTCTAAGTGACATACAGTAAAAAAATTCCGGTACGATCAACGCTTTTCCGATACGATCTTCGATTTGATTAGGGGGTTCGACTTTTGGCCGATGTTCGGCCGAAAATCTAGCCTCCTAATCATATTGAAGATTTCACTTTTGAAAGCTTTTTTTTAGGTCGTAGAGTCTACCTTTTATCTAATTTCTAAACACTGGTTTTCAATACGCTACTGTTTTTTAGAGTTTCCGAAAGCTCTTCGATTTATTACAGTTTAAGGCAACCGCGATCTCTGACTTCGATGGTCTATTCGAAGGATTAACACGTCACGGAAATAGTTTTTCTCATGTCCGAAGGAAAGACTTCAAAGCTTTGTGCATTAAAAGATCAAGTTATTATGCAGCAATCTTCTATGCGACCAGTGGGGTTCTATTACTCGAACACTTTTTTTGCGAATGGGAAAAATCGAGACACCATATCATATTGAAGGTCGTTTCAGAAATCCATGATCTTTTCGCTGTATATTGAGCAAAACTTGGGTCTATTTGATGCAAAATTTCTTCTATATGTGTTGTATGCTTTAGGTAGAAAACCATTTTGTTTTCATAAACAACAGAATTTTGTAGACGACTCCTAAATCATATCGAAACTCGCGGCGGATGAACTTGTTTTTTTACCGCGTTAAGAGCAGTTCAAAAAACATTTCTAAGGAAAGCACTTGAGTCGTCGTTAGTAATTAACACTCGATATTTTATAGAGTACAATTTCGATTGCAGATGTCTGGTAGAAAAATGTGTCGTGTTCATAGCATCCTGGTACAATCTGCGAAAATTGAAGCGGACCAAGCTAATTTGAAGACCGCCGAAAATAAAAGAGTTGAGTTCTTTGAAGTAGGAGAAACTACGAAAAAATACAGGTAACTCCGCCGAAATGAAGAGAGAGTACGACGCCCCACCCCAAAAAAGACGTCACAGTAGGACCCTTCTGATTCTCGAACCGCAAGCCTTACCCTGCGTTGGGCTCGTGTGAATTGTGGGAAAAGAGATTGTATGTCCAAAGGACATACAATCTGCTTGGTAGGGCAGGTCAGGTCACTGCAATTACAGCAACAGTCTGGACTCCAGTGCTCGACTCATCCCAAGTAATAAATTAGATTGAGGTCGAGTGAAATTTTTTCGAAAGATATTGCAAATATGGGCTTTGCTAAATGGCAGAAACTATTCTGCGAGGTCTGGACAGAAGTCGGTGTCAAATCTAAAGTCGGGTTTGAAGGCAACTGTCTTTTTGAGGGAGTGAAACTCCGAGACGTGAGTTGCCAACTCCATCGTATTTGTGAGACAGCATCTCTGCATGGTGTCTGACCACATATCCAGCTTTCATGCTGATCCGTCGTGTGGAGACACAGATCTACACGAGCGAAGTAGCCTTTGCAGGACGTGTCTCATTGGTACCCTGATGCACTGCCACTTTGGTGGATGATTACTATATTACCTTTGGTCAAATTTACCTGAAACCTGTAGTTGTAATCCACACCTTATAACGGGAAACTTGGCAAAAATCAGCCCTAGAACAAAAGTGATTCGGTCGTAACTAATTAGCAAAAATGGAAAAAAATCGACAGTTGGGAATGCATGGAATGACGAATATGGGGCTAAACTAGTCAAATTTGATATCAAATAGATCGCCATGATGAGGCAACACCTAAAATTGACATGAAATACATTTTCGACACTGTTTAAAAATTTAAAAATTCTACTGGGCAGATCCATTTGAGCCAAGGGGCATAATTAGGCGAGACTCAGTAGCGAATGTGGGTCAGGTCAAGACAATCACGGGCTCGGCTAATCTAGGTCATCTCGAACCCAAAAATTCTAGAATCTTGTCAAGATTTTTACGCCATTGAATCCAACAATGTGCATTTCATTGAATATAATTGACTTTGAAGAGAGTTATGACAAGGCGGCGGAAACGGCGGATTAATCCGCCGCCGGCCGCGTTTTGGCGAACGTTTACCGACGGTACTGTAGAGGAATCTGTTAAGGTTCGCTTCCGCGCCAGGGAAAGTTAGTCTCTTCTCTTTGTTGAGATCTGTGTGAAAAGATCAAATTTCGGTACATGTCGCAAATGTGGGCACCGCAGTGTACGGGAGTGGAACGTGGACGATAAGAACGCCAGCCTATGAAGGCACCGGATGAACACGCCTCCTTTGGATCACCAGTCAACCTGAATTGCGCGTGCCAAAGTTACCCACAACCCGGGGTTCCGTGCCTGGCTCAGCCTCGTGTCCTCCTCAATGCTAGGGTAACTCCATCGCCTGTCGAGACGAACACCGTCGTGCTCTTCGTGCCCGGAGACAGCAAGGGGAGGAACTTCTGGTTGTGTGCAGTTCTTACACACATAAATTAAGTGGGCTAGGGTTTCCGTGCCTGAGAGGCTTAACTCCCCTCCCAAACCTGATAGCTCACTGTCCACATTGACCGATAGCTCAAATGACCTGCCTGCGCAACTGACAAGGAGAGGCTCCCAACCCATGGTGAGCTTTTGCGATACTATTTTGACAAGATGTAGGGCCTTGTGCGCGGAGTCCAGAATTACAGTCAATTTTTGCTGAGCGCTTTTTTAAAGACCAGAAAAAGGGTGTAAAAACGTATGCGCAACAATAATCGACCCCTATGACACCCCACGAGAAGTGCCTTCGTCGCGCAGTCGGTAGGAATGCAGCCTCATAAGAGCACACCAGTGTGCTTTCAAGTTCGAGTCCGCGCACTGCCAATATTTTTGCACATATTAGTTTGTTGTTATTACGCTTTCCCATGATCGTATGATTGAATTTTAGACCACCAATGCTTACAACAAACCAAGGCTGACTATTTACGTCTTCATATGGGCTAGTTTTTCAACGATGCGTATCTTCACCATTACCATATCATACCATAAGGATAAGGATAAAGGACGGCGTTACTCAATCCCTTCTGGGATGCGCCAGCGCATTCTACTTCTACGGGATGTCGTGGAGGCGACATGAATGCGTGTTTGGCCATACAATGACTTGCGGTGGCCAGCCGATGTACAAGTCAGCGCTCTATCCTCCCCAGACAAGTCTGGTACCAATTCACCGAGCCCGGAGGGATGGAAGGCTTGGTTGGCCTAGGCGGGAAATCCGAACCAGGAACCTGGCATCGGGTGCACGCGACAGTCGCGCCTCCTCCGACTGCGCTACACGCGCCCACAGAACTTGTTCACCCGTCGCAGCATATCATACCATATTACCAATAATACCGAAACTGCACACAGATACGCATACGTTATGGTTGAATATTACGAACCTGTTCCATATCGGTAGAATTGGCTCCTGTAACTATTATAAAGTGTAATAACAACAAACTAATATGTGAAAAATTATCGGCAGTGCGCGGACTCGAACTCAAAAGCCCGACTGTGTGCTCTCATGAGGCAGCACTCCTACCGACTGCGCCACCGAGACACATTTCGTGGGATGTCATAGGGGTTAATGAGTGTTGCGCACACGTTTTCACACCTCTTTCACCGTCTTTAAAAAAGTGTTCACCAAAAACCAACTGTAATTCTGGAGTCCGTTCGCACAGCCCTAGATCCTCTCAAAATAGCAGCGCAAGCGCTCAGAGTTCTCAACTTTTCCTTGTTAGGGTAACAATTACTTCACCGCATTCTATTTATTCACAACCGATTATAGATGGAGAAGGTTCTGGAAAAACAAGTCGCTAAAGATGCCTCCACACAGGATCTCATCGCGGCCGTAGAGAAGGAAGTGGCCAAGGTATGATGACACCATTTCCAGCAGTTATTCAGTGCAACTCAGTCAATAACTATTCAGGACATTGGTCTCGAGAAAGCGAAGCGTGCTGTAGAGTTGGCAGTCAAGCAGCTGAGGATTCTTGGGCGTCGCCATGTCGGATGGCTGGAGAAGGCCAACAAGCTCTTCCACTCGCTTATCGAGCACGATGAGCACTAGGCAAGGGCTCAAGGCTGATGAGTTGTCAGGAACGGCTGCTCCTAGCAATTGTAACCTAGTTTTAGTTCTAATTTACAGTGTTGAGTTCTTCGTAGAATCCTACGTCATTACATGTATGGAAGTATGTTGTAGTAATACAGCTTCTATGATGCATACGGTCTTTGGAAGAATTAGATTACTCTTTCAAAGATTTCATAGAAAAAACCTCTTCGATTTTTTTTAGAGTTAGCTTTAATCCATGAGCCATGAGCGTGGTAGCAGAGTAGAGGGGAAGCGCCAAGCCGGCTTGCAGCCCGATACAAGACTCTTGCCTCGGGTCCCGCCCAGGCCCACCACGCGTTCCATCCCTTCGTGGACGGTGAATTAGCACTAGACTTGTGTGAGAAGGTGAATACACTGACTTGTTGATCTGATGGCCACCACAGGTCATTATATAGGCCGAATAAGCGTTCAAATTGCCTCCACGATATCTCGTAGAAGTAGAATGGGTGGCGCATTCCAACCAGGAGTTTACTAACGCCGTTCTTTTCCATTAATACTTTTAGGAACCTAACCACGTACTAAAATAAGGATCAAATTTGAACTCCACTGCCCCACTTATCACATCATGGTCGATTATGAACTCATGATAGCGTTTGACCGGCATGCGCCATGCTTCTAGGAACTCTCTTTCACGTTAGGAGGTGGTGTAGGTGAGCGTTTGATATGGCTTGCTTGACCAGCAGGTTAGAGCTCGCCTTCTCATCTGTGCGTAGCTACTAAACCTCTCAAGCCATATGTTACACTTATTCTATGTTATACTTCGGCGACGCTGTTGTTGGCGACGTCGGCGACAGTGTTGCGCGGGTTGCTACGCACTGCGCACGGCCCCCACACACTTTTGCGGCGAGCTTCGAAAACGATGAGTCATGCAGTTCTGCGTCCCTGCCCTATGGTTAAGGATAGGGCCGCATAGAAGTGTGTATGCGCCTTTGCCTAGATCGGTACGCCTAGGTTGGAATGAACCCAATGTCAAAGTAGCGGCTGTCAGGATGCACTGACGCGGTAAGCCTCTATCCTCTGAATGTCACTGAACTGACCAAAATTGCTTTCAGAGGTTACATAGAAAGTAGGTAACGTAATGCGTTCTGTAGGTAATGATTTATACCACCATTTCTCCTCGTCATGTATCGTTGACTATTATATCATAATAGAATTTTGAAATCAATTTTGAAATGTCTCTGAATAATGTCTCTTTTTGTCGCACTCATTTGCTAGTAATCGCCTTTAGCTTGAAGAAGAAAAAAGAAATGTCATGTATGTATGCCATGGCAATATATGTGTCAATGGAGTGGTTTCCTGGAGTTTTTCCTTCGTTATCTTTAATTCCTGTACTGCTCTGTAACAATAATGTTTTGTTGTGGTTGCAATAAAGTTCTTATACAAAGCTTGAAGCCACACAAAGGGATATTGCTACTAGTCTCTACAGTTGTGGTATCAGTTGAGTATGGACGCTTTTAAATTTGACTGTTAAATACCCATCATTGTGAGACTTGACGAGATTGCTCTTGTAGGCAGGAGAATTCCTGCGTTGAATCTTATCAATGCTTCTGATAGGGATATGGCCCCTATTCTATGACAGACTTCACTCCGTGAAGGCTGCTTTAGCTAGGAAGACTGTTATATTCTGAATTGAGGTTGGTTAGCAACATTTACCATTGCACCAATACTAACCATATTAACTATCTTCCCTTTTAAGTATTCAAGGTAAGTAGTATCCTTTTATATCCTGCTCGGCCATTAAACGTTATGCAGGGTACAAGATTGTATAGTAGAGAACAGAGAACTGCAATATTTTCCGGAGGATCATCAGTAGGACAGGGAGTTTCACATAGGAAAACCTGAACCCACCTGTGGGTTCAAATGTAGTGCCACCTGTAAGCATACAATCGATCTGTGCCTGCAACGCAATGTGCGTTTTTATCGCATAAATCCTTTAAAATTCGAGATTTCTCAGTGAAAGTTCGTAACGACTTCTAGCCTCTTCTGCTCGATCATATGCATCCGGTCACCATTTTAAAACGGCAGAAGCCGTAAAAGCAAAATTGCAATTAAGGAGCCATCAGACTGCGACGATCTGGCCGACATCTGCCGTTTCTTCTGACAAATTGGGCCCTCAGGCAAGACTGGACCTCGTCAATCAAATTTTATGTTTCCTAATTAACACATTCACGACGAGAATGTTTTCGAACCCAGTGCACGCGACGGCCGGTTGCTTTTTTGGCACTCGCGTGCTGTGTGGACACCCGCGGGGAAAACAAAAACAAAAAACGAAACAGAGTCTTAAGAAACGTTACTGCCGACACAAGAAAAGTCCAGAAGAACTGCGCAGGTCGCTATAAGAAACTGAGCAGTAGTCTGGGAAGAGATATTGCCAAGAAGAAAGGAGAGTTTACACGCGCTACACTAGTCGCAAAAAGTATGTTTGTTTGAGGTGCTCCAACGACAGAAAGTGTTCTTGTTGAATGTTTGTCATAACCACGCAGAGCGTAGATTGTTTCATTTAAGTGTTCATGCATGTTGCATCTGAAGTTTGAAGTTTTAATTCTAGTCTAGAAGTATGCGCGCTTATTGTGTTTCAGTAATGGGAAAAGTTCTTATCTTGTTAGTTACAATAAAGCCAATTATTTTTCTGCCCATGCAAACCCAACATTGCTTGTTACTACAATTTGCGAATTTGAGAAGAAAATTGAACAAAAACATCAATAAAGAAGGTTATTCCCAAGAGCTCTTCGTCCATCGCGACACCGCCGCGAATGTGTTAAAGCTTGCACCTAAATAAAGATTCCGTGAGATGGCATTGATGAAGACTTCAAGTTGTCGTTGGAAGACACCAAAGCAGTTGTGTGGAAAATGCTGTGAACAATGGCCTGTTTAGTACTGCGGAGGTGTGCAGAATGGAGGTGACCGATGTGGTTCTTGTTACTGGGTTTCCGTTACCACCTGGTTTGGAAAGCGTTCTGAAACGAACGGACTTCTGCGATGAGGGACGACAGCCATTCATTTGTCGATTTCTCCCATATGAGCTTAGTGCGCACTGCCTGTTGATTGATTGAATCAAACAGGTGCCCTCCATTTTGTTTTGTGTAGGGCATAAAATACATTCGCCTATATACCAACAGTACAGTAGGAGTCTGCGCTCCAGCACGGTGGAGTGGCGTTCTACCCCCGCCCTTAAAACAGAGGCGTGACAAATGTCCGCGTCTCCACTACCTTGTAAGGCAGTCACTGCACTCTCAAGCAAGCCCAGGGGGTTGGGGGTGGGCGGGCCAAGGGGACGAGGGGGTAGAGCGCTCGACCCCCCTCCAGCACGGGTCTCTTTATTTTGGACATAAAGCCTATGGCTAGCACTGGAGCCAGACGCTGACTCACATGGGTAGCCCTCTGATTTGTCTGTAGTACTCGTTGGACCATTTGAAGATGTGGCATTGAAGGCATCCATTTATGAAGGTCATTACTGAAGCAATACATATCGTCAGCCTAAAACATGCAATCTGGTCCTGGAGTTCCACGAGGATTTCCTGGCTACTTCCATATAGAAGTGCCCGTAGGAGAACATCAAATGACTCCATCACAGAGAAGGTAGCTCTAAGTGTGTGTTTCGAAGTTTACCCAAAAATGCGTCAGTACTAGGAAGGTAGACAGGTACGAATTTTAGTAGCGATATAAGAACCAAGATCAGCAGCCACGAAATACGTTCTGCTGGCTCACCAATACTACATATGATCGGACGGATCTTACAGTGTAGAGTCGCTAGGACCAGCTCGTTGCGGTATCTTATGGGGATAAGGATGTATAGAACTGGGCAGACAGGATGTTCACATCTTACAATTAGGCGCGCTACAAGGCTTCTAGAGAGTTCCGCTGTTTCATTCCACCTCCGGTTAAGAAGCGGCACTGTTTAGCCAACTCCACAGGTGTGGACCGACCCCAGACGTTAGGGTCCTGAAGGCTTGTGATAATCCTATCAGGGCCTGTCGACGAATTTGCGTGCTACGCCATGCGACAGACGCTGAGTAGGAGAGAAATTGGGCCCGTTTTCAGTGTTACAAATGCCTCACGCGATTGAGTGGCATCGCCTATGTATGAGCTCTGAGACGTTACACGCCCAAGAATTCCCCTTGAACGAGGAAATAATTGGTGATGTGGGCCGTAGGTTTGCCCCTTCCACGATTGCTCATTCCACCCACTCCTGAAACTTTCGCTGCAACTTTACTTTAATTCTCACAACTTTATTACCTGATCAGAAGACCTGATGCTGGCATGAAAGCATATCCTTCTGCCTTCGCGGCAAAACACTGAAAAGGCTCATAATCCTGTTGAGTATAGTTATAATCATTATTACTTATTACAGGGGGTAAAATCCGTGGGAGAACAATGCGGTCAGAAACTGCATAAAACGAAATCCAAGATAAGATTGGCTAGCGTTCGAGGAAAAATAGAGTAATTAGAAAGACATACAATAAAACAGATTTCTATATAATTGTAAAACATTGAGGAGGACATACCAAGAAGAGTTCTGCCCCAAGATTCCGTTATGTCGTAGAATGACGCGTGGCTCCTTAATTGTGATTTTGTTTTTAAGGCGTTCACCCATTTTATAAGGATGATGCTAAAAGTCGTTATAAATTTTCTTCTGGAATTATTTACTTTAAAAGGATTTATCTCACGATGCGACAAGAAATGCGTTTTTGTGTCAGAAACGCAAATGGGTTTAATGTCTAGCTGCTGTATTGTACTATAACACCTAGGTCAAGCTGTGACACTTAGAGACAATAAGCCAAAAGCGACAGGATCAACTCTCGAATAGGTTAGAGATGATCGAATAAGAAAATTTTTCGAATTAAAACAAGATCGGCAATGACAGTGTGAAAGAATAATTAAACGACCATATTCGGTGACTTTTCAACAAATGCTCCTATTGCTTCACAGAAATTAAGGAAATCATGCCTACGTCTAATGGTTTTGTTACTTAGAACGATCCTACCATTACTATTGGTCGCCATATATTTCGTGGCGCAAATAGACTCAAAGGCTGTCGCCGTGTAGGACAGTCCTATACAACGTTTTGCGTTATACGGAATTAGAAGTGTTATCACTGGTGTGTTCTACGCCTACGGTAAACTGAGCTAGGTCATTTCTGATGTAATAGGGCATACGTGTACCTTCCCACCAAGACGAATATGCACTGAGTGCATTGTAACCCCCGAGCCCATTTGCGCCTTATTTCTTTAAGTCAATTTAATTATATTAGCGCACGTGCATACTCGGGCACCTCGTACTTCTGTCGTCACGCGGTAGATCACACACTTGTATTCCAGGACAACCTAAAACTGGGTAGTTAAACCAATAGAAAATTTTTATAGAATAACAACAACTGGCCGCGTTACGAGGCGAATTACCTATGAAACAATCTAAAAACCTAATGATTCTCACAACCTAGACAGAGCAAGAACAGAACACAAACTATTAAGAAGTGGGAGCGATTTAAAAAATAGAAGAAAAACTGCTCCACATCCTCGTCGTGATAGCGCGTACATATGTACAGATATCTTAAGTCCATTAATAAAATCGTTCTGGTGCTATCTCGACTGGAAGGGGCCACCTAAAATATTGCCAATTGCTTTCTTCTCCTGTACCTCAGCATTCCCTCTAGAGCCGAGTTAGCCTAGTGTTTAGTAGTGTAGTTTCATGTACAAACGGTAGCAGGTTCGACTCCCGGCTCCGGCACGCAATGCCCTGCAAAAATTGCAAAAACGGCAACGGTTCCGGCGTCAGGCCCAGGTTGATAGGCCGGCTGATGGAGAAACCTCGTCACAAAATCATGATCAGAAGTCGCAATAGAATCAGTGTAGAGGCTAGGACGTCACCCGGAGGTGGCGCACAGAACCCCCGCCGGAGTTCTGTGGTCAGTATGCGGGGGCTACCGAGGGCCGAACGACCTCGGCTAAAGAAGCTAGTTCGACTGGGGACTCTGAATGTGGGAACGCTGACCGGAAGATCTAGCGAAGTGGCTGACCTGATGAAGCACAGAAGGATACAAGTCCTGTGTCTGCAGGAAACGCGATGGAAAGGGGCGAAAGCCAGGGAGATCGGAGAAGGGGTCAAGCTGTACTACAACGGAGAGGACACCAAGAGAAACGGGGTAAGGATAGCTGTCGCGGAGTCCCTCAAGGATTCAGTAGCGGCTGTCTAAAGAATAAACGACCGCATCATGTTACTGCGGCTGGACACGAAGGAGGGTAGCTGGACCATAATGTCTGTCTACGCTCCGCAAACCGGATGCTCCGACCACGACAAGGATGACTTTTACCTCTCGCTCGAGGAAGCCATAAGTTCCGTACCAGAAGGCGACTCCATAGCAGGGGACATGAACGGGCATGTGGGGAGTGGCAGAAGAGGAGTGGAAAGGGCTCATGGAGGTAAAGGGATCGGCCTGATAAACCCGGATGGAGAACGAATTCTGTATCTGGCTATCGCCCACGACCTGGCTGTCTGTAGAACCTTCTTCGCGAAGAGGGAGAGCCAGAAGGTGACTTATACTAGCGGAGGAAGAAGGACGGAAGTGGACCACATCCTGGTTTGAAGGACTGCCCTGAAAACAGTTCGGGATGTGAAGGTCATTCCGGGAGAAGACGTGGCATCACAGCATAACCCTTGGTAGCCGACCTTAGCATACCTCTATCCACCAGGCCCAAAGTGAGGAGGGTAGCCCAAACAATCCTGAGATGTGCCACGGAAACCCTGGGAGAAACAAAGGGAGAAACCAGAGGGGATAAATCGGCATGGTTCTGGAACGGAGAGGTGCAGGCTGCGGTGAAGAGGAAGAAGGAGGCCTACAAGCTGTGGCAGAAGACGAGGGCACCCGAGCATCTCACAGCCTACAGGAAGCTGAAGAGGCTGGCAAAAACAGCTGTAGCAAAAGCAAAGAACGCGGAAATGGATGCCCTGTACGAGAAACTAGACGGGCCAGAGGGAGAGAAGTTCGCCATCCGCCTGGCCAAGGCGCGTCATAGAGCTAGCTTCGACATTCGAGTAGTGAAGACTGTGAAGAGTGCTGACGGTAGGGTGTTACGGAAGCCGGTCGAGGTCAGAGAGAGATGGGAGGAGTACTTCAAGGAACTCCTGAGCGAGGAGTTCCCTCGTCGGGAGGCTGAGGAAGAAGAACCAACGGAAGGACCCATCCCACCCTGTACGCAATAAGAGGTTCGCAAGGCCATACGGAAGATGAAACTCGGAAAGCAACAGGGCCTGACGGTGTGCCAGTAGAGGCTTGGAAGTTGCTCGGGGACCTCGGAATCAACTGGCTGACGCAGTTCCTCAACAGAATCACGAAAGAAGTAAGATGCCGGATGACTGGAGGAACAGCACCATAGTCCCCATCTTCAAGCAGAAGGGAGACGCTTCCGAATGCTTTCACTACCGAGGAATCAAACTGATCTCCCACACGATGAAGATTTACAAACGACTGGTCGACTCAAGGCTGAGGGAGATGGTACCCATCTCCCAGGTGCAGGGGGGCTTCATGTCTGAGAGGTCCACCACAAACGCCATCTTCATCGCTCGTCAGGTGATGGAGAAATATCGGGAGAAACGAAAACCCTGCTACCTGGCATTCCTGGACCTGGAGAAGGCCTACGACAGGCTAGCTCGGGCCGTAATCTGGCATGCCCTTCGAGGGAGGGGTGTCCCGGAACGTCTGATCACGGTCATAATGGACATGTACGAGGGCTCGAAAGCGGCGATACGAACTCCATACGGGGAGACAATCAAGGAAAGTGGACATTACAGTGGGGTACACCAAGGGTCGGCTCTGAGCCCGTTCCTCTTCCTGCTAACACTTGACTCTATAGTGAACCACCTTGAGGAAGGCCCTCACAGAACGATCCTCTACGCGGACGACATCGCCCTAGTAGCCGACAACCAGGAGGAGCTGGAGGAGAAGGTGCAGCTGTGGCAGAGAGCCCTCGCAGACAACGGCCTACAGCTGAACGTGAAGAAGAAGAAGTTCATCAGCTCTGAGCAGTGCGCTGGATCGATCCTAGACTGCCAAGGGAAAACGATCGAGAAGGTGGAAGAATTCCGCTACCTCGGAATTCACCTATCCGAGGAAGGAAGTGTGGACCAGGCGGTCAGGGGACGGATAAACGCAGCCTGGCTCAAGTGGAGGGAGTCCACAGGGATCCTCTGCGACCGTAGATGCTCCAGGACGCTCCAAGGCAAGCTCTATAGAACAGCTGTGAGACCTGCCCTCCTCTACAGCAGTGAGTGCTGGGCCCTGGGTAAGGCGCAGGAGCGGCAACTGCACAAGGAGGAGATGGGGATGCTGAGGTGGGCATGTGGATGGACCCGTCGGGACAGGGTGCGAAACGAGGATGTTAGGGCAGTGATGAAGACAGCCCCGATCCAGCTGAAAATGAGAGAGCAGCGCCTGAGGTGGTATGGCCACGTCCCCAGAAGACCAGAGGATCACCCCACAAGGTTGGCCCTAGATTTCGAGGCTCCCGGAAAGCGTCGGAGGGGAGCTCAAGGAAAAGATGGAAGGACGTCATTAAGAGAGATCTCGCCGAAGTCGGCGCCACGGCAGATGACGCCCTTGATAGGATGAGGTGGCGACAGATCACAAGAACAGCGGACCCTGCTACTGCGCGGGACTAAACGCTCAGGAGAAGAAGAAGAAGACCTCAGCATTCCCTCTCTTAAAGTTGGTGAGCGCTGCGATGTCATGAGGCGGCCGATGGGCTCTCGAGGAGTGTAAGAGTAGGTTTGTGGTGGTGGAAACCACCCCCTCCTTCCCAAATAGATTTGCATCGCTGCACTTTCTTCTAAAATTCTTCTGTAAGGCTTCTGTATTTATTTATGTTTCTTGCGTCTTTCAGGTAACACAACAATCCTGTAGCCATGGAAGAGGAAGTGGTGGGTTTTCGATCGCTGAGAAGTAGTCCTTACAAGCGTATTGCTTACTCTATTTTTATTTCTTTATGAAATACTCTGTATAATACATGAGTGAAACAAAACTGCAATACGACAAAGATCAACATTCACAAACAAAAAACAACGTAAAGACTCACAAACGAAAGTAGCTGCTAGATATCTACCTACGCAGAATCTGCTTTGCTGTGAAGCGTTTGAAGGAATATTTCGATTCCGGAAGGGACGTAGTCTTACTAAGTTGTAGGTAGGCTATTCTTACTCTAACTGTAAAAAAATTTAGCTCGTACCGTATTTGTTCATTTATTGTAAGTGTTGGAGCCGGCACAAAAATTAAATTCAAAAAAAGGACAACAACCACCTACCGAAAAACCAGAAAGCACAGTTGGATGGATCTTTAGTGGATAAAATAAAACTTAATGTTAAAGAACAAACTTATGGTTAGCAAGATGCTTCTTGAAGGTAACGTAACTGACAAATAAAAAAAATCGAAGAACACGATTGAAACTGGTACGTGCTTTAAAACTGAAAGACTTTGAAGTGACCAACGTTTTAGCTGATGCAATTGTAAGCTTTAATTCTTTGCCTCCTATGCGAGAGGAAGTGCAGCAAAGAAAACGAAGATGCTGAGCTTGGTTAGGTCCTTAAGGATTTCATACATTACTGAAAGAAAAAGCCTTTTTCTTCTAGATTCCAGAAAAGACAGAACAAGTGATTTGTTTCTGATGCAGGAGTTAAGTGACGTACGTCAATGTGACCCCATCTCTTCCAACCTTTTGTCATCGTGTTTGGAATCAACCATCCGTCGCTGTAATTGGAGCGACTACGGCATCGAAGCCGATGATAGGCAGCTGAACCACCAGAGATTTGCCGACGATATTGTCTTCATCACAAAGCCCACGGAGAAAGCGTCGAGAATGTGGCACAACCTTCACATCAGAGAAGCTGAGGCTGGACTAACGATCAACATGTCGAAGACGAAATTTGTGAGGAACGTGTTTGGGGTACTGTTTAAAGGAGCTCCTTTAAAGCAAGTCGAACATTACGTCTACCTCGGGAGTGTTGAATATGAAGAACCACCTCAAACCGGAAATATCATGAGGGAAGAGAGCGGCATGGGCGGCGTACAATTGTGTGGGAGGCGTGGTCGAGAGCTGAAGTGACTGTGAACTGAGAGCTAGTATCTTCAACTCCACAGTTCTTCCAGCGCTGTGCTACGCGTGCGAAACATGGGCCGTAACAGAGGTAGCAGAAGATTACTTACTAAGAGTGCAAAAGGCTTTGGAAAGGAAGGTGGTCGGCATCTATCTACACAGGCGGCTACTCTCCGGATTGCACTATGAACAGATACGGTCAATATTCAGGGTCCGGGACATCATTTATCGATGAAGCGAAATTCGCGATTTCGCTGGACAATTGGTGAGACGAAAGGACGGGCGTTGAAGTACCACCACTGTGTATTCGGAACCACTCAGCAAAAAACGGCCAGTCGGTCGTCCTCCTCTACGATGGCAAGATTCGCTCGCTTATCGGAACAACGCCCGTACCCCTAACATCAACTCGGTTAAGATGCTCATCCACTGGTCAACATTGGCTCAAGATCGAACAAGGTGGCGAACATGCTGAGATCCGCTCAAGACAAATCGTTGCTGAGGGACGGGTCGCAAGCAAGCAAGCAAGTTATTATAAATACACCCATAGGGATGTGCGAACTCAATGTTTAGTAGAACACGAACAATACGGAGAAACAAAAAAGAAAACGAAGAAGTGCTCAACGGCCATATCTAGTATGGCGAGAGCATTGAGAAAAAGGCTCGCTATCAGTGAGGCTGCATGGCAAGGAGAGAAAGCCAGAGAAAACGTAGGACAACCAAACCACGAACAACATGATTCCATAAAATGCTTCGTATTAAGCTGACAGTGGTCCGTTTGAAATCAAATTGTACTGCGATAGAGGGAGGAGTGCATAATAACTGCCACTTATCATTGGTACCAATGAAGATGACTATCACAGGACAGTTGTTTGCTTGTGCGTGAGTGAGAATATTTGCCCGATGGAATTAATACTGGCAAGCTTTTAGA
Organism: Heligmosomoides polygyrus polygyrus; assembly: GCA_947396885.1. NCBI lineage: Eukaryota > Metazoa > Nematoda > Chromadorea > Rhabditida > Heligmosomidae > Heligmosomoides > Heligmosomoides polygyrus. The sequence goes on along the minus strand of OX377202.1, from coordinate 102,783,989 downwards.
ACCGGTATTGAATTTGATAGCCGGCCTGAAGCACTGCTAAAGATGTAGCAACGAGTAAGCCAAGATCAAAGAAGTTCTAGTGCTCCAGGATTCGACTCTGGAGCTACGGAAGATGTGTGATATTTGGAGGAAAGTAGTGACACGTGAAACTAGTGAATAGTAAGCCAGCCGAACCTCGTCACCCAACCCCGCCCCCACGCTTCCTGTTGGGGATGAAGCAACTCCAGAGATCGAGATCCTTGACCACACTAATCTAGGCTCCACCCTTTTTCTAGAACGGTCCCTGGCCTGCATGTAAACGCTCAGATGTGTCGTATTGTCGTATTCGTAGTCTTCCAATAAAGTGTTCTGCTACGTCTTCCACCGTCTGCCTGCGGATCCAACAACTGGCGATCAGGAACTCCAAGGACCACGCAATGGAACAGATCGCCGACGTCCTCGCCTTCATGCGGCGGCAGTTGCAGCTCCTACAGCAGCAACAAAAGAATACCAGCGACAACTTCATGCGGATGCTGGAAAAGATCGAAGCTCGATCTGCTGGACCGCCGCCCACCATCGTCAAGGACAAGCACACTATTTTCGATTCGCTCTATTGATGTATCGAGAAGTTCACCTAGGACGCGGACAATGGTAGAATGTTCGACGGCTGGTGCATGCGATTCAAGGTCGTCTTCGACAACGAGTGGCGATCTTGACGACAAGAAGAAGTACTCGTACTCGTCAGCCGCCTGGATAAGGACTGCCACCAGCTGTTCTGCAGGTCGATACCCTAAAAGAGAAAGGACCAAGAACGTCCTTTATCTTTTAGAGGCTGAAAATTGTGGTGTCATCTTCAAGAATAGGGCGTATGAATAATTTCTATATCTTCAAGTCAAAAGCAAGGTGTTTTAGTCCCTTGGACGAAGTGCCTTAAAGATATTGTAAACTGTGCAAAAACGTTTAGTAACAATAATAAATTTTAGTGCCGTCAAACTTTAGTCAACTATTGTAAGTGATCCCTAATCTTTACCTTTGTTAGCTACGTGAAAACAACCGAACTTGCCGCGCACTAAAACTTGTCGGATATCTACACATTCCAGTCATTTACACCAAGTTTCTGGCCGTTGCAGAAGTTGGAGCCGTTCATGGATGTCAGCTTAACCTTTCGATGTGGTGCGTGTTGCTACATGGTCGTGTTGGCAATGTACATCAACACACTTCTGGCAAGTCGATTTAGCTCGGGGTGCAACGCTGCTCGACGATGGTAACTTTCGGACTCTAATATTGATCTCTGAAATTTTACTGTAAGAATATAATCAGTTTGCAAAGGATTTTTCACGTCAGGATGAAGTAGCGCAGGAGTTTAGCCCAGTGGTTTTTTATCCCGAAATTGTCTGGACCTCAGGATCAATCTTACTATCACTGCTCCATCATTGTCAGTCTGGGGCCGGATTCGTCAACGACTTAGAGCAATTTAACAGAGAAAATTACAGCAGGAATCCCTGATAGCGCGGCTTATCAAGCAAGGTGAGCGACAAGTCTCGTTATCTGTCCAGGGAAGTCTCCCAGGCGTATGTCCGAACTGCGAAAACGAATACCACAGTGAGATTCTTCACCCTTCAATTAGTAGGAAGGTATGTTTCATTTTTGCAAAGTTTTTGAACCCAAGGAGCAATGGGCCCTCAAATTTTGTTATGGGAGCACGTTCACACGTGCTAAGCTACCGTAACCGGCCAAAACTGAAAAAAATATCCGTGATCAGCGCCCCAGATAACCCCTTAGGCCTCTGTTATACTCCCGCGGGAGCATGCGTGGAACGTCCGCTGACTAGGGGTGCACCGCGGACGGCGGGCGTGGCGGGGCGCGGCGACTGGCCAGGTGAGGGATCTCGGCGCGATTCCCGCCCTTCCGCGGAAGCTCCCGCGGGAGTATAACAGGGGCCTTAGGCGAAGTTTGGGTGAAACGTTTTTTACCCCCTCTCGACCTCGACCAAAGTTCAGTAGTGCCGCTTCAGATTTACCCTTGACTATCGAATACCCAAGGGAGCGTACACTCATGTCACGGCGAACCATCGTGATCAACTTTTTGAAAGATATCTTTGCATCCCTACATTTTTTAATTGGCTAGAGGAGTTTCAAGACCAACGTGCCGCCGTCTAGCGGTACGTTAGAATATGGCGGTGACCTATACTCGCTGACCTGCGGGGACTACTGCATTAGCTACCAGCCCGTCATCATTAGTGTGTCTTGTTCATTAGTACACCCTCGACGAGCAGTAGGGTACAACTGGACTTGTGCAACGATCGGATGCCCTTCTTTGAGCATGTGGAACACATGCAAGATGACATGAGATGGACTGGACAGCCATTCTCGGCTTGTGGGCTGGTGTCACATACTTTTCTAATTGCTTTATTTATGTCTAGTTGGCAAGGTCGACTCCCCATGTAGCCAAGGGTCCTATCAAAAATCAGCAGAAAATACAAAGTGTCGTACATAGATAGGCAGCTGATAAAAATATCTCACTGAACACGTACTTCTCCGCCTATAGTGAAATACATGCATAGGAAAAGTTGGGAGGGTGATTGATATCAAACAAGGAATGAACACTAAAAATGCAAAAATACTTCGAGGTCAAGGAATCGAACATCCGACTCTGTGCCTTCGATGCACCGGCACCTCCACTGAGCCATTGAGTTGCTTGCCTCGACGTCTTCCGCCATCTCTCTTATTTCCATTTGTAACACGCACGTACGTGTTAGATGCTGAGAATGCAATATAGTGCTGGGCGTTCAGGGGCCCCTAGCTCTTTGGTTTCAGGACTTTGCAAAAGTGGAACATCCCTTCCTGCTAATTGAAGGGTGGAGAATCTCACAGTGGTATTCGTTTTCGCAGTTCAGACATACATCTGAGAGACTTTTCTGATGAGTTTGCCGCAGTGAATTCTCTGTTAAAATTGTGCAAGTCGTTGATGAATTCGACCCTGTTCGTCAAAGGCAGTAGGCACTCCAGATCCCACAAAGATAAACAGAAACGGCAGGGTTCCTTCCCAGGTTCCTAAGTAATACACACACCGGTTGCAGTGGATCGCTTTTGTGCATTTTGAGGGGTTGTTCCTTCCCAGTTTTCCTGCTCTACATCGTTTGCATTTTTAGCTTCTAGCGACCCTTTTGTATCCACTATATGAAATAATGAGGGTCCAGACGTTAGATACCCTTAGCTACCTCCACTGGGCACGCCTTCCTGAAAGCTGCGCCTACATTAAGAGCTGTCATGGGCAAGCGCTGCGACCAGCTATTAAGAGAGGTGCCTTTTAGTTGTTCCTCTAGGGTTAGTGGTAAACATGAGATTTCTCCGTTGAGGTGCGAACAAAATTTTGCAGGTCCTGGAAGCATGTTCCGCTCATACTAGTTCGTGTATCCATTTTAAGATGGTATTAGCAACATGCGACCTCATGCTGACCTCCTCTTGCAGCGCGTAAACTCGTCCAACCTCATGTGTTCTTTCTGCGATCCCGCCTTGTTGGGGGAATCTGCAAAACACCATTATGAGGGCCTACCACTTCATTACGATCCTCTTGAAGCTTGAAGAGATTGAATTAAATGTTTCTAGGATGTCTTTGTTTAGTTGGTGATCCTGAACCATAGGCTGCCGGTGAGCAGAGGTGGAAGAGCGATGGTGCAGCGAACTACGGCAATCCCTGTTCATACTAAAGAGGTGAACGCTTTTGACTATGTATCGCTTTCCAAAGATTCACGCACAAACTTTCACTGCTTGGCTTCTACAAGCCTTAGATGCCTGAGCTATCGATTATTTAGTTTTTAATATGCTTAGCAGGACTATCATCTGATCTTCCAGTTAGCTTTTGCTTTTGGCCCTGGTGACCGAAAAGTTTACATAAGCCGCTAACTTCTCCGTAAGTAACGGACACGCGTATCACTGGTGATCTAACCACCTGGAATCTGAAGAACTGCCATTTTTTCTAACCATCCTTCAAGTCGTCCCAGAGAATCATCAGCCGATGGAGGCTACAACATTTGCTTAATCTCATGCTCTGCGACGCTTTTTTCAGCCTAAAGAAGAACTTCCAAAGAAGGATAAACCAGAAAGTGAAATGGAAACCTTCTTGAAGTATGAGGAGCAGCGAACACAAGAGCAAAAGGTTCGCTTGTGTGTCTGAAAGCCACTATTAGCGGTAAATCTCATCTGGGATTTCTTTTAGGAATTCGACGAAGGCGAGGCCGGATCTGTACGTTTCACAATGTTGAATGTTCCTTGAGAAAGAACGCTGAACTAATTATCACGAAACAGCATTAACTATAAGGGCACGTGTAGCACAATGGTCAATAGACCTGACCTCATGGGGCATCTCAAGTCGGTTCTAGGTTCGGTTCACGCCTAGAGATCAACCAAACATACTTTGAAACAATCCTTTGCTAGGTCAACCGGAAGCTGGTCTGGTGAGGTCCAAACAATAACTTTCTTTGGGATGGCCTTCACAGCACATTTTACAGGACAGGAACCCTCTTCACTCACCCACCACGACATCCGGCAAAAACACAATTCTAAAATGCATTCTATAAGGACTTACTTGAAGTCATTCAACACACATTAGTAGTTAAATTTAAAATATCAATATTTCAGGATAGTGGGATGTGGAGAAGGCACAGGGATAAGTGTAGGCTTTGAGGGGAATCGGCAGTCTTAGCCTACACCATGTGAAGTAATTTCAACCAACACAATAGAACTGCCACGCGGAATATAGATAGGTAGAGACTGCGACTACACGCGATGAAGATCACCTCAAACTTGGGTAATTAAGCTTTTATATACACAAAATAACACGCACGTGAATAACTAATATAGAACTATAACATCGGCGCTAAAGCGATGTAATGATACACGATGATAAACATGGATAAATGTGAGAAGAACTACGCGAAGCACAATAAGGCAAATAGCATGACTTCGTATGAACAGGAACAATACTGCATGAGACCCAACCCAGCTTAGGGAAACAGCAAAAGACACAAATATTAATGATGTAGCAGAAGAAACCCACTTTGGGAAGAGATCAAACCCATGTGAAGGAACGACAAGACAAAACAGAGCACATGAGAACAGAATACAACATGACGGCAAAATATACGAAGAACAACAAAACATGGGAGCAACACAAATAGAGATAACAACCCTACGAGATACACAAGATACACGAGAAAAGGCACATATGGAAGAACAATATGCACAAGATCGAACCCCACAAGGCACGCTCAAGGAGCACGAGGAAGAAAACTCATCCTAAAGAAAAAAACCAGGACCCAAACACGAGCACCATGGAGAACTCTCTTAAACCAGCCTCCTCGAACGCGCACAGCCGCACAATTGTTTACAAGCCCATGAACGAAGGCTGGAAGTACTGATTAAGAAAGAGACCGTGAAAATTAGGCATCATGAAATAGCCCGGGAAAGGAGGAGAGCCCAGTGATCGCGCGGAATCCTTCAATGGAGACGACTTGTCGTCACCATGCACCCCACATCAAGATCCTACCATTGAGCTGTTTTCTTATACATGAACATTCATCAACCGTCTAATGGATAACTTGATAATCTTCATCAGGAGCGGGATGGCCGCAGCCGGGGAAGGCGCTGACTGTACCGTGCCCAACGATTCAAGGTTCTTGGTTCAGTTTTCCCGCCATGTGAACTAAGCGATGGTACAAAACTTGTCTGAGAACGGTAAAATACTGGCTTGTTCGTCTGCTGGCAACCGAAGGACTGTGTGTTGGATAAATACGCATTAAATTAGCCTCGAAAATGAGAATTCGTGGCGCAAATAGGATTTACTTTCGCCGACCTTTTTTCTTTGCTCTTTGAGTGTAGTACCCGCTTTTTGTATTCAGAGAGATTGGAGGCTAGTAGATCGATCGTCAGTCGATAAATCAATCTCGAACTGTCTATTTTATACTGACAGTTGATCCTCCTACTAATTGTGCTAGCCGTGCTCTCCAAACGACACCAAATACACATAGAGCATGTGGTGCAATTCTATTAAACTCATTTGCTTCTGTTATATACTATACATCATCTTCAATCTTACACACAAAATTTCAGAAAATGGATAAAGCAGAAAAACCACCTAAAGGGTAATTAGCTTTTTACTAACTCCATCTTCATCATAGTGATCGCCATTCCGCTTTATATCGAGGAAACTTTTATATTCAGCGACAAAACACTTAAATCTGCTCGTATGTCAATTCGACTACCGAGAGCACCGAAGGGTCACCACGATGAGGAGCTCGACCAGATGGTGAGGAGTTAAGGAACCAGTTCTCTTCTTTGCTATTCTAACAACAAGCAACTGGCATTTTAGGAGAAATTCTTGGCCGAGGACGACGTAAGCACACCAGAGAAATAATTTTCCTCTTACATACATATCATATCATGTAGCATACATTCGAGTAGAATGGAAGTTGATAAATGAAAGTTTTTGTTTAGGGAGCGTAATGAAACTACCACAGCTCAAGGCATTCTGTTGTTAATAAAATACATTATTAGTAGAAACCATTTTATATGTGCCTCCACGTATGACAATCTAAGCGCAAGGCTCCGCGGGCCTGGTGATGTGTCAGTGTTAATGAGGACGTTTTTCGTATGAGCGTCCGTTCAAAGTATAATAGAGTGTGTGGCGCATTTCCTATTCATTTATTGTCAGTGGCCTCTATTCTTTCCAACAGTAGAATTGCTCATTAACTGCTGCTTCCTGTAGCAGCAAGCCTACCGCCAGCTCAGGGCTAGGCAGATATTTAAATGAAGCGGCCGACCTCTTAGGGCTTAGTGAAAACCGACGGTTGCTCCAAGCATGATTTTGCACTTTTTATTTTTTAATGTTTTACACGACGCCCAGCGGCTGATTCATCCAAGCGGTCGCGCCAAGCCTGTGCCAGACTCTAGAGTTCAATAATTTCGTCCCTAGCAAGCACTGCGTCATCAGGATAAAGCAACGTCCAAGGAATGAGCTGCTGATTATGACCTGACGTGAAATCCAAAGCGATGATGAAGAGCAGTAGGAGAGCGCATACCCTTGATGTACTCCGACAAAGATGGGAAACTCCATCCACGTACCTACTGCAGCTTGCACTCGGCGAGAGTATAGTATTCCACCCTTCTACAGTGTGCTTCAAAAGTATGTATCCACTCTAAAACTTGCCCATATCTCGTTTCGCATTCGTTCCTGCACTAGCTGCACTACATTCTTCGTAGTTGAAAATAGGTAACCACTCGCTTTCAGGATTTTTTTTTTCGTCTCACGCGAGAATCAGACGTTTTTTCAAGACAATTGGTTGAAAATTGACGCTTCAAAAGTACGTATCCATTATGGAAGCAAACTTTTTTACTAAACTCAAAACTCGATCGAACCACCATTATTCCTTATAACATCATGCATCGTATTACTCATGCTAATGACAAGGTTTGGATGATCTTGTCTTCGATGGAGTCCCATGTAATCAAAATCGCCCCAACGTCATTGAACTGTCGGTTATTCGCGTAGACTCGTCGAACCACGATAACCACTTGTTTTCCATAGGGCTGCTGTCAGGTGAACAGGCCGGCCAGTCCGTCACTTGGCTGTTGTGACGGTGGAGCCAATCATTGGTCGACCTGGACAAATGACTGCAGCGTTCTCCTGCTGCAGAACATGTGTCTGCCGTCTCCTGCCTCTCAAGAAAGGCATAGGACTGGACTCTACTACACCATGACACTCCAGACTGACCATGAGACACAGTGGAAGACTAAGCTTCAGCATTCCGCAGCTAAAGGAGCCGATCACTGTCACTAATGAACCTCCAAAGTTGCGACGACGGGGCTTCTCCCAGGTTTCTCCAGTAATATCGGTATCAATCGGAGTCATCCAGGTTAGCCTTTTTTATGTCTACCAACGGTAAAAATCTAATCTAGATGGCCACGATGGATAACGACATTACTGGAGAAACCTGCGAAAAGTCCCCGTCATCGCAACTTGGGGGCGGTTCACTAGTGAGAGTGGCCGGCTTCTGCAGTAGCGGAATGCTGAAGATTAGTCTTCCGCTGTCTCCCGTTGTGTCGCATGGTCAGTCTAGAGTGTCAAGGTGTATTGGAGTCTGTCCTTCTGCCTTTCTTGAGAGGCAGAAGACAGGGCAGCGCTGCAGTCCATGTGTCCAGGTTGACCAAAGATTTGCTCCACGTTACAACAGCCAAGTAACGGACTGGCCCACCTGCTCACCTAATAGCAGCCTAATGGAGAACACGTGGGGGATCGTGGTTCGACGAGTCTACGCGAATAACCGACAGTTCAATGACGTGGGAACGATTTTGATTACATGGGACACCAACGAGAAGGCAGAATCATCCAGAACCTTGTCAATAGCATGAGTAATATGATGTACGATGTCATAAAAGATAATGATGGTCCGATCGACTTTTGATTTTAGTAAAAGGCTTCTTTTTCACAATGGATACATACTTTTGAAACGACAATTTTCAACCAATTTTCTTCAAAAAAAGTCTGATTCTCGTGTGAGACGGAAAAAACCTTAAAGCGAGTGGTTACCTATTTTCCACAACAGGGATATAGTGTGGAGCTAGTGCAGGCCTGCAGGAATAAACGAAAAGCAAGATATTGGCAAGTTTGGAGTAGATACATACTTTTGAAACGCACCGTATGAGATCACTGGGAACACCGTAGTGACGTAAGGGCCCCTACAGAGTCTCGCGACAGCACCCCAAGAACTCGTTTATATCGCTCGCGCCGCAATGGGACCCACTCTGCAACTGTGGTGGAAGCCGCGGCGCGGACGAGTTGTCGCAGAGCCGCCGTACGCAAAGGTCCCCGAGGGCTGCCGCAGTTCGCGGCGGCTCTCACTCGCAGCGCCAGGAGCTGCGGGAAGGATCCGCTGGCGGGCGCGATAGATGGGTGTCTCGATAGATGGGTGTGATTATGGCTTATCTATTTGAGAACATTTTTCTTAGTGAAACTATAGGAATATAATAATAACCAAGAATACAATCACCGTTCGTGTCGACAAATGGAGGCATATGGGATCTTGCACTCAAAACATAACGCAAAAAACCTTTGCACGATATTAGGCGACCTTAATTGCACTGCAAATCTTCGTCACCTTCCAGCCACAAGTTAGCCGTGTAAGGCTTAGGGAGAACGCTTGCACAGGAATGCAACAACAAAGCAGACCATTCTTTTTAGTATGAGCTAGAACTGCATCGGACAGACCTCCTGGACTCAACAAGGGATCGGAGGAAACGCTGTCATCACAAGGGCTACCACATTATCTTCGAGCTGTTCGTCAACCGGGAAACTTTTAGTGGAGGTAGAACGACAAAAGTGAGAGCAAGCGCAAAATGGTACAGAACTGTCAAGTTATAGGGTGTGTTCTATTAGATTTCAGGGCTCACATTCAGGAACACCTAACTTAGCTTAGAAAACGCTTCTTCACAAAACAAAAAGCGTTTTACTTTCTACATCTCTGACATTCTTAGAAGTCGCAACTACCGGCAAAAGTACGCAGTGTTGCGTGCAGCAATCCTTGCGGCGCCGCACCACCCGCCGTTGTTATGGCGGGTCCGCGGCTCCCGCAAGACTCTGCTGCCGGCCTAAGGCCTATGATATTCTTCCGCGGACACTCTGGCGGTACGTCCGCGGCGCACTGCACCAAGATGTCGGCGGCGCAACATGGGTGTGGTGGGCTGCGACGAGTGGCCAAGTGCGGGATCATAGCACGATCCAGTGCTGGCCGCAGGAGTGGCCGCGGGAGTACAACATAGACCTAAGGCAGGCTATATCACTTCACGTAATATGCGACCAAATGCCTTCTCAGAGTGAGGGAGGGCAAGATGCCCCGACTTCTTTTTTGCGGCGTTTTTCTGACAGAAGACGAATAGCATGCGCGGCACCAACAGTGCCACAGTCGGCGATGCATTGGTAGCTCGGTGGGAATTAGGACGACATCCCAAACACTTCTTCTTCTTTATCTGAACATTTAGTCCGCAAAGTCACGGGGTCCGTTGTTCTTCTGCCCGTTCGCCCCTCACCTATCCCTATCAAAGGCGTCGACTGCAGTGGCGCCGACTTCAGCGAGATCTCTTTTAATGACGTCCTTCCACCTTTCCGTCCACCTTATGTGTTGCTGTGTTGCTCTTGCTGTGTTGCTTCCCCTGTCCCAAGGGGTCCATCCACATGCCCACCTAAGCATCCTCATTTCCGTATCGTGCAGTTGTCTCTCCTGCGCCTTACTCAGGGCCCAGCACTCACGGCCGTTTAGGTCAGGTCTGAATACTGCTCCACAGAATTTGCCTTTGAATGTATTAAAGCATCTACGGTTGCAGAGGATTCTTGTAAACTTTCTACACCAGATCCATGCTGCAACTGTCCGTTCCCTGACCGCCTGTTCCACACTTTCTTCCTCGGATAGGTCGATACTGCACCAATAATCACTCGGCTAACTCGGATCAAACACTCTATGAGAAAGGAGGTGAATTGTTTGCAATCTGTAAGTATCTAGGCTGTCCTTAATCTTCCAAAATCGGATTTGTCGTGCCTCTCTGACAAATATTGTGCACTTTCTTCTCGTGATAACCTGAATGAAGAATGTCGTCTTCCACTTACGAGGGAGGTCACTGAACTCGGCCCGGAGATTCTGAATGAGACCTATATGGTCTTGTAGGGCATCGGACGAAGATCACAGAACTATGTTTCGTTTTTGCTAAATGCCCCTGGGTGGTCCAAAAATGGCAAAAAACTGAATCATTTCTGGGCGGGCTGATAAGGCAAAAGTCGCACCTGGAACGTGCTGACGTGCTCGGAACTTGACCTACAAAAGGTTTGGAGCTCAAATTAAAGTTAGATTATAATAAAATGATAATTAACGACGTTTCCTAGACGAAGATACAGTGTGCATACAAGTGATTCATTCGCATCGATGCCGTCAGCGACTGGATGACCGAGTGGTTAGCGAGTCGGACTTGTGGGTGGGGGTCGAAGGTCCGATCCCGGGGGTGTCCGGGGACTTGCTCTGTGGAGTGCTCCCATTTTTGCAACTGAAGAATACATTTTGGCTACGGTGGGGTACCGTATTCACTTGCTAACCCCGCGATATACAGAGTTCTCGAGAGCAATGGAGACAATCGACAGGGTGTGAGGTGGTGCCCGATTGGATAGTGGTGCGAATCGAAGGGAAAAAGTGATAGTTAAAATCTTGCTTAAACCCTGGAAGTGTTTCTCATTGTCACCTCATTTACTCATACGATCGACTAGTATTGTTCTGACACCTCATCATGTGGTCATCATTTTTCTGATTTCTATATAGACTTCCTTCTATTAAACTCGCTCTCACTAATGCTACTTACTGTTACCAATCCTAGCATATTTTATCCACCATTGATAATAAAAAAAGGAGCACACCAAACAAACAACGGATGACAGCAACGGTATTAACGAAAACTCGACTCAGCTAACAGGTATGATAAAGGACAATAAAGCAGTTGAAACAGAAGTGTTTGTTACACCAGCAACAACGCACAAAGGCATGGGAGGTACAGTTATTTGCTCCTTGACACGATCCTTCCACCGGCACTTCGTTAAATGCGTAGTCGGTTGGCGTCGAAAATGGTCCTGGATGTGTGTCTATATAACCGGCAGCAAACCATGCGTATTTAAAACACAGGTGAAACACAGGGGCGCAAAACTGCCGATATGTTCGGCTCAACACCTGTGGATTGGGAACGATAATTTCGGTCCATCAAAGAATATAAAAATTGCTGATACCGTTCCTACCTTTAAGGTGTTGTCTCTTGAGAAACAGTTGAATTCCGGCCTCGTGTGGATAACAACTTCATGTATACGCCGGATGAATGTTTTAAAAAGACGGAAGAAGTAGACATCAAGCGGATGGCAGAGACTTGTTGCGCCAGGTAGTATGATCATCAACTTCAGCTGCTTCCCGGCCGGGACACCAAAGAGGATGTTGGCGTGATCTTTAAACCCGGACCAGCTATCCAAAAAGACAATGGTCAGCGGAGGCACATATCCTGCCATCATGCACTCGTTGACAAAAGTCGGAACTTGATCTTTATGCAAGATGTGGCTTGTGCCTGCCACAACGAAGAGGTTCGGCGCGGACCAGTGACCACTTTGGACGAAGCAACCACCTGGGTAGGGAAGGATGACAAAAAGTTTCTGGCCGAGTCTTCCATCGACATAAAGAACAGAAACGACCGTGAATGAGTAATGATACCCCACCGTAGCCAAAATGTATTCTTCAGTTGCAAAAATGGGAGCACTCCACAGAGCAAGTCCCCGGACACCCCCGGTATCGAACCTTCGACCCCCACCCACAAGTCCGACTCGCTATCCACTCGGTCATCCAGTCGCTGACGCCATCGATGCGAATGAATCACTTGAATGCACACTGCATCTTCGTCCAGGAAAGGTCGTTAATTATCATTTTATTATAATCTAACTTTAAGTTGAGCTCTAAACCTTTTGTAGGTCAAGTTCTGAGCACGTCAGGACCATTCCAGGTGCCACGTTTGCCTTATCAGCCCGCCCAGAAGTGATTCAGTTTTTTGCCATTTTTGGACCACCCAGGGGCATTTAGCAAAAACGAGACATAGTTCTCTGATCCTCGTCCGATGCCCTACAAGACCATATAGGTCTCATTCAGAATCTCCGGACCAAGTTCAGTGACCTCCCACGTTAGTTGGATACAAGGTTTTTCACTACCACAACTCTGCCACCAAATCACTAGGGCCCAGTTGCCTTCTATGGCCTCATCATCATCATAGCCGCTTCTGTTTCCTTTAGGGTAGCTTTCTGAAAACACCGTACCATGGAAGAGCAAAGATAATGGCGCCATGGGCAGGTTACTATCGAAATTTCCTCGAAGTGGGTGCAACAGATTCGATGTCGTTTATAAGTAGACAACAGTTTCCATCATTGATGCCAAAGAACCTTTGAAAATTTCCTGTATGGCGATGATGGACCTTGACGGGTCGATAAAGGGGGGACGGTCAAGAGGTACACCCGCCCTGGGGGGGGGGGTCCAGCTTCCTCTCATCCCCCTTGCTGACCCACCCCCACCCCTTAGGCTTCACCGAGAGTCTAAAGGCCGCCACAGACTTCTGCGGCGCCGCTCGGCGGCGCCGCTGCCCTATGCTTAACCATAGGGTAGAGACGCAGAGCTCGCCTCCAGCGGCGCCGCCAGCGGCGCCGCTGCCTTATGCTTAACCATAGGGCAGAGACGCAGAGCTCGCCTCCAGCGGCGCCGCAGAAGTCTGTGGCGGCCTTAACGGTCGCCTTACGTAACCTTTGACACACGCAAAACAAAAGTTTGCGGTCCGCAGAACAGCGATGTACCTCCTGACGCCATGGCCCCCAGCAGAGGGTGGGTGTACCTCTTGTCACGCTGCCGTCGATAAAGTAATCGTTCCACATCGTGTGACCCAAGTTTTCTATCATCGTAATGGGTTGTTCTACTACCTTTGGCTTGTTTTCCTGACTTCCTGATACAAAAGCCACTTGTCAGCTGTTTTATCGCCAAGGAATATGCGGCCTAATCTCTTCTTTTCTCGGACCTTTCCCTAACGTCGTTAGTTCACCCACCAATGTGAGGCTTAACGAGATTGCTCTTGTAGACTGTGCGGAGAATTCCTGCGTTGAATCTTATCACTACTTTGATAGGGATATAGCCCCTATTCTACCTCAGACTTCACTCCGTGAAGGCTGGTTTAGCTAGGAACACTGTTATACTCTGAACTGAGGTTGGTTAGCAAAATTTGCTAATGGATCAGGACTAACCTTAAGAACTATCCTCCTTTTATTTATTTATTTATCTATGCGCCCATCTAGGGCACGCTAAATTTAAGTGATCCGTGGCTCAACAACAAAAGAAAGAACCCAATGGAACAAAACGAAGGAAAACCAAACTTAAACTAGTTAGAACAAACAAAGTGACCAAACAAAATAAACCTATACAATCGTGGAGTGTTAAGGTAATGTTACTCATACGCTTAAAACTACTAGTTGGCAGATGAAGGAGATCACTCGCCAAAAGGACCGAATCGGTTCATGTGTCTTAATGCGATCACCTTTAGCTACGATTTTTTTCGTGCTTTTCCGAGAACGAGGTTAGAATATCCTCCATGATTTGAGAAAACGTCCCTGTCGTGTAAGCTGAGTCCAGGCAAAGGTAGTCGAAAAAAGAAAAGAAAAAATGTGAGGCCGGTAACAACCCGTGATGGCCGAAAATCGAACCGTACATAGCAATAGGTGAAGCGCTTCCCTTGGTAGAGGCTCCTCGGGCGTGACCAGGCTTAAGTACAGGTGCAGACAAGGCGTATTCAGGACAACATCTACTGCTCTTTCAAGGGCTAGAAGGTCGGCAGAAAGCTGAAAGGATAGAAGACGGTTGCCGTACCATTTAAAAGCTGTAGGAGAGCCGCCTATGCCAAAGAAGCATGAATCGCAATAGGGGAAGCCCTCCCCACCGGAAGCAGCTCCTAAGAACTCTACCTGGTTGTGACACAGAATGAGACCGGTCAGTTGCGTGACCCTTGCAGGGACGGAGTCTAGAAAAAAACCACGTGTGAGAAGGAGACTGGGTCTACGTCACTCAGCATGCCAAGAAAATGGAAAGTGGAGTATAAGCAGGTCACGCTCACGGAAAAGCCACGAGTTTAGGAAATAAAATAATACCACCCGATCAGTTGGGTGAGTTATCTGAACATGTCTATAAGAGTACTAGGAGACATCTGGGATCCCAAGAGAACTTAAATATCAATCTTTTTTATAGCTTGTTTGAACTGAGAAGATTTTTCGCAAGACAGAACTGACACGGGCAGTCTTTCAATCTATTTCGTAGTACGAACAGAGAACGAGTTTATACGTAGCCCTTTCTGAAATAGACCCAGCTTGTAGTTGTATACGTTGAAACGACTTCTGCCATTCGATGGACGGAATGTCCGATATTTCGACGGGCTCAGGCAAAGCTCCCCCCTAAAGATCTTGAAAGCAAGAAGTAGATCTGAAACAGTTCTACGATAGAAGAGACTTTTCATGTTGAGATCTTTAAGCCTTACCGTATACTCAGGAATGCTCGATTCACAACCATCATTGGCAAACGCTCTGTAGTACAACAGCCTAGTGAAGGTCTTTTAGACTCTTTCTAGTGCTTGAATATCTTTAGTCAGATGGGGACTCCAAACAGGACTACAGTAATCAACTACTGGGAAAACGAAGGTTTTATACAGCTTCAACCAAATGCCTACATCAGAACAGTGCATGTTCCGGAATAATAGATAAACTAGTCTAAGTCCCTTTTTAGCAACTTCCTGAACTTGATTTGACTAACAAATGCCTTTTGAAAGAAGCGCGACAAGGTCTCCCACCTGATCGCAGGGAAAAGAGAAGTGCCATCTGGAAATTTTATTTCTATCGGGGAGGAGTTAAGCGAGAAAATATGACTTTTCTTTGTATTTAAAGGCAATGACCATTCGTTAGAACAGGTGCTCATCTTTGACACCGCTTCATTCAACAAGCGCGTAGCCTCCTTTGACTCACTGCTCTCGTATGAAATATAGATCTTAACGTCATCGGCGAAAGCAGCAACCGAAATTCTGGGATCAGTCTAGAGATAGCTTGGCAAATCATATGTGTAAATGAGAAACAGGATCGGTGACGAACTACCGCTTTGGGAGACTCCCGATGGACAGTTTCTGGGGATTGACAATTGATTTCCTACTCTAGCGCTTAAGTTCCATCCAGAGAGATAAGACTCAAACGATTGCAGCATCTGACCACGAACTCCCACACTGTCTAGCTTAGCAAGAAGGCGATCATGGTCTACTTTGTTAAATGCCTTGCTAAGATCAAAGTAGATCCACTTTCTTGCCACTGTTAAGAGACTGAATCCACGAATTAGTACAGTCTACTAGCTGAGTACACGTGGACGCTCTGGGGAGGAATCCGTGCTGTTCTACGGATATGCGCTTTATCTTGGTGATCCACTTTAGCAATCCTTTCTTGACAATTTTCTCCAAAATTTTCAAGGGGGTAGCGAATATACTAATGGGACGGAAGCCGGAGATATTCAAAGCACCGCTAGTTTTAAGGATGGGAGTGATGAATGCATACTTACATACTTCAGGGGCTTCCGCAAACATTAGGGAAATGTTAAATATGTGCATAAGAGGTGT
This sequence comes from Heligmosomoides polygyrus polygyrus, assembly GCA_947396885.1. NCBI lineage: Eukaryota > Metazoa > Nematoda > Chromadorea > Rhabditida > Heligmosomidae > Heligmosomoides > Heligmosomoides polygyrus. Next base: position 102,767,769 of record OX377202.1, on the reverse strand, counting down.
AGCAAGGTGCTTAGCAAACCTCTTGTAGAATAATTTAGGGATTCCATCCGAGGTTAATGACTGTTAAGGTTTCAATGCACGTAACTGTTTGAGCACTTGATGAAAAGTGACAGTCGAAACATCCATAGCATCCTCCGTTTGAAAGAATGGGAGGGGGCCAGGTTCACTTGCAGCTGTAAATATACTTGCAAGGTAGTCCGCAAATGCTTCAGCTTTATCAGTATCTGTGGAATATGTTTAAGTAGTCGAGATAAGTAGTATTATATCCTGCTCCATATTTAAACCCCATACAGGGTACAACAGTGTACAGGAAAGGACAGAGCACTACAATAAATTCCTGAAGGATCTTTAGTAGGGCGGGCAGGGAATTAAATATAACACAACCTAAACCTAACACAACCCAACCAGAACCGCCGGTAAGCATTCAACCGGCCTGTGTTTGCAACGCAGTACTCGTTTTTCTCGCATAGTGATAAATCCCTTAAAATCGAAATTTCTAGGCGAAAGTTTGTAGCGATTTTTTAGCGCCTTCTGCTCTATCATATGCATGCAGTCACCATATTAAAATTGGCGGAAGCCATAAAAAGAAAATGACATTTGAGGAGTCACCAAACAGCGACGACCTGGCCAGCGTCCGTCGCTTCTTCTGATTAATTGAGCCTGCAGGCAAAATTTCTTTAAGGCAATTAAATTCTATTAGTGTGTATAGCCATGCTAAGTCTACTAATAAAATCGCCCTGGTGCAATCTCGTCTGCAAGGAACTACCCAAGATAGGGCCAATTGCTTCCTTCTCCTGCACCTCAGCTTACCCTCTCTTAAAGTTGGATGAGCGCTGTGATGTCATGAGACGGAAGCTGAGCTGTTTAGGAGAGTAAGAGTAGGTTTGTGGTGGTGCAAATCACTCCCCTCCCAAGTAAGATTGCACCGTCATGCTTTCTTCTAAAATTCCTCCGTAAGGCTTTCTGTATTTAACGTTTTATGTTTCTCGTGTCTTTCAGGTAACACAACTTTATAGCCATGGATGAGGAAGTGGTGGGTTTTCAATCGCTAAGAAGTGGCCTTTACAAGTGTACTGGCCACTGTATTTTTATTTATTTATTGGATTTATTGGAATATACTCTGTATAAGAAAGGAGTGTGTTTGATGTGCGGTGGAGCATAATGAGTATAGTCGTAAATATTAGCGGTCGCTCACTGATGCCACGCGGGCTTTTTACCTTAAACTTGGGTAATTAAACTTTATATCATTACACACAAATGTACATGCCTGGCGAACTAACATGAAGAACCGGACGTGGTTAGTGAACACGCTACAAGTGTAAGTGATAAGGTTAGTAATCATAACATAGTAACAACCTAAGAAACATTCCTAATCCACGAGAACGAAATCGAACATACACACACGAAAGAGAGACGTAGACTTGTTCATAGTAGGAGAGTACTCACTGCTACTCGTGTGGGCCGACGACAATGATCATGTACCGGGCTGTCGTGTGGATTCGCAAGCCACTTTCAATGCTGATCCTCCAGAAGATTAGTGTGTAGTGGGGAAGATGTAGACAAGAGTAGTGAGAAATATTGTGTATGCCTCTGAAGGAACGGAGTACGCAGTCAAATTCCGACGAGCGATCGATGGTAGAGCAAAAGAAGCAGGTAGTCCGATCGCGACGATCAAGGAATTCACTTACTAAAATAGCTTTTTGGACTATTGAGATGAGGTGCGACCTTGACTACGTTACTACTCTGAAAGAACCGTGGATTGATGAAAGTTGTCTCAGTATAGAGTAAGATAAAACTGCAATACAACAAATTTTAACACTCACAAGCAAACAAACAACACGAAGACCCACAAACAAAGGTACTGCTACATACCTACCTACGGAGAATATGTTTTGCTGCAATGCGTTTGAAAAAATATTTCGATTCCGGGAGAGAGGTGGTCTTACTAAGTTGTATCTAGGCTAATCCTGCTCTATCTGTGAAAAATTTAACTCGTACCGGATTTATTTATTTTTTGTGAGTGTTGGAGTCGACGCAAAAATAAAATTCCAAAAAAAAGAACAACAACCACGCATCGGAAACTCAAAAAGCACAGTTGCATGGATCTCCAGTGGGTGACATAAAACTTAATGTTGTATAACAAACGTAACAACATGTCTCTTGAAGGTAACGTAACTGACCAAAAATAAATCGAAGAATACAACTGCAGCTGGCACGAGCTCTAAAACAGAAAGGCTTTGCAATGGTCAACGTTTTAGCTGATACAGTTGTAAGCTATGAATCTGCGCCTCTGGAGTGAGAGGAAGTGGGGTGAAGAAACCGGAGATCCTGAGCTTGGTAAGGGCTTTCAGCTTTTCATACGCCACTTAGAGAGAGATGGAACCTTTTCTTCCAGAATCAAAAGAAGATAACGAGGGAAGGGTTTCGACCTCCCGTGGAACTTCAAGATGAGACCAGGTTCGTTAGAAAAAGCTCGGAATGCTGATTACAAATATCGGTGCAGAATTAAACTCTTGAGCGAGTTGTGACCTGCCGATGTTGGGTGGCCTGACCATAGGATGGCCATGCGAAACAGCGGCGCGGGAGCGATGAATAATAGGGGCTCCTTAAGAATGGCTGCCAGCTGCGCGGTGGCGCAAAGGCAATGCTCTTGCTTATCACGTATGGTGCTGTTGGTTCGTTCTCCATTACTGCCAGCTCTTTTGGACATCATGATTTATTATCGAAATAAGCTTTTATTCTGAATTGTGATACGTGGTAGATTAAATAACCAGGAAAATTGTCCTACACGTTTGCAAAAAATTTTGAAGGCAAAAAATTGCTGTGATGACATTAGAGACACCTCTAGACGTTTTTTCGGCCCGACGAAAAACGTTATGAAAAGAGCCAGGTCGTTTGCCATGGCAAATAGCGTGAAGTTCAATATGACAGAGACAACCTGAATGGTCTATCGCAGATTTACCGCATGTTTTGTGTCCCTAGGTTTTCAAACTTTTTGAAATACTCATGGCATAAGGCAGTTAGATTAATGATCACCCAGGTGTGTTTGTCACTTCTGGTGAATAGTTGTTTGATCTTGCTACAATTGACTGTTTTGTTGCTGGTTATAGAGAGGCTGCATGTATAATATGTGCAGTGTGAGTGCATAATGGTTGCTTCACACACTTTTTTTGCTTTGCTCCATGAATCAAATACGTGTCACAATTTAGAATAAAAGATCATTACGTAATGGTGTGCAAGAATCAGCAGCAATGGGGCCGCACTAACGACGTTAGGCCTTGTTTAGTGTGCGCGCGACGCGCGACGCGATGCCATGTGTAGTGGCCGAATTGATCAAACGCGTCGCTCGATCAATTTGGCCACTACACATGCATCGCGTCACCCGACGCGCACACACTAAACGACCCTTTACCCACGAGGAGCGGGAGCACTGCCTCGGCGCCAGCGGGGGTCGAGCGTTCTACAAGCAGCAATGAGGCCGCACCATCGACGTTAGGCCTTGTTTAGTGTGCGCGCGACGCGCGACGAGCGACCCCCGTCCCCCTGGCAAGCTCCCCCCCCCCACCCCAACTCCTTGGGCTTGCTCGAGAGTCCAGTGGCTGCGTCTTACGAGATAGTGGAGACGCTGACATTTGCCACGCCTCTGTTTAAAGGGCGGACGGTAGAACGCCACGAATGTGCCAACAGCCGCGCCATCGCCGCAGCTGTTGGCACATTCTTACGGACCCCCTATGGCTCATCGCTCTCGGTCCGGCTCTTTCGCACAGCCAGCCTGTGGTCAGGCCACCTAACTTCGGCAGGTCATAACTCGCTCAGGAGTTTCATCTTGTAATTTTGATAGCCATATTCGTAATCATCATCCCCAGCTCTTTCTAATGAACCTGACATCATCTTGAAGTTCCATTGGGTCGGAACCCTTCCCTAGTCAGAAACACAAAAGAAAATGAAGAAGTGCTCAACGGGCATGACGACAGCATTGAGAAAAGAGCTCACTATCAGCGAAGCTGCTGTAGGGAGAGAAAACCAGAGGAAAGAAGGACAACCAACCCACGAGCAACATGTTCCCATGAGACGTTTCGTATTAAGCTGGTCATGGTCCGTTTGAAGTCAAATTGCACCGCGATAGAGGGAGGAGTGCGTAATAACTGCTACTTAATGCCGATGAAGATGACTATCACAGGACAGTATTTGTTTGTGCGATGGAATATTTGCCCGCTAGAAGTGTAGTGGCAAGTATTCAGAACTGTGGTGTATTTAATAGCCAGCCTGAGGCACTGGAAAGAGTTGGTAAAGAATAAATCAAGGTCGAAGAAGTTCTAGTGCTCCAGACTTCAACTGTGGAGCCACGGCAAGATGTGTGATATTTGGAGGAAAATAGAGACACATGAAACAAGTGGATGGTAAGCCAGCCGAACCTCGTCGCCCGACCCCGCGCCCACGCTACCTGTTGGAGATGAAGCAACTCCAGAGATCGAGATCCTTGTCCACACTGATCTAGGCTCCACCCTTTTTCGAGAACGGTCTCTGGCCTGCATGTAAACCCTCAGGTGTGTTGTATTGTCGTATTCGTTGTCTTCTAATGAAGTATATTCTGCTACGTCTTCAACCGGCTGCCTACGGATCCAACAAATTGCGATCAGGAACTCCAAGGACCACGCAATGGAACAGATCGCCGACGTCCTCGCCCTCATCCTCTGCCCCAGAACTAGATTCAAAACCGAGAGGAAAAACAAGAAAAATAAAGCACGAGGAGAGGGAACCATTTCGAGCATTACTATATGGTTCGCAGTACGAAGAGAGAGAGCAAGACATCGACAGAACCATGAGTAGTATGAGCTAGTCGGTAGGGATATACGAATGTATGTAGCAGCGAAGGGACCAAGAACATCGCTTTTCCTTCAGGGGCTAAAAATTGTGGTGACATCTTCAAGAATAGGGCGTATGAATAACATCTATATTTTCAAGCCACAAGCAAAGTGTTTAAGCAAAGTTCCGCCTAGCGCAAGAGCTTTAATCGCAACCTAATAGCCTTCCGATATTTTTTCCATACACCTCTAGTTACGAAAGCAGGAGAGAAGGTTATGCCTTACCATCCTGTTCTCAGATCGCAGACGAATCAAACTTCACCAGATCCTTCTTCTTCTTCTTCTTCTTCTTCTTCTTCTTCTTCTTCTTCTTCTCCTGAACGTTTTAGTCCCGCGCAGTCGCAGGATTCGCTGTTCTTGTGATCTGTCGCCACCTCATCCTATCAAGGGCGTCATCTGCCGTGGCGCCGACTTCGGCGAGATCTCTCTTGATGACGTTCTCCTACTTTTTCCTTGGGCTCCTCTCGGACACTTTCCGGGTGCCTCGAAATCTAGGGCCCACCTTATGGGGTGACCCTCTGGTCTTCTGAGGATGTGTCCATAGCACCTTCGAGGCTGTCTTCGTCACTGCCCTAACATCCTCGTTTTGCATCCTGTCCAGACGGGTCCATCCACATGCCCATCTCAGCATCCTCATTTTCGAAGCGCGCAGTTGCCGTTCCTGCGCCTTACCTACATAGGACCCAGCACTCACTGCTGTAGAGTAGGGCCGGCCTCACAACTGTTCTATAGAGCTTGCCTTTAATTGTCCTGGAGCATCTACTGTCGCTTTTAATCCTTTGGACGAAGTACCTTAAAGATATTGTGAACTTTGCAAAAACTTTTAATAGCAAGAATAATTTGTAGTGACCGCCAAACTTTAGTCAACTATTGTAAGTGACCCGAATCCTTAACTTCGCTAGCTACGTGAAGACAACCGAACTTGCCGCGTATTAAACTTGTAATGGAAATGGAAATCTGTACATTCCAGTCAGCTACACACGTTTTTGGGCATTACAGGAGTCGGAGCCGTTCTTGGATGTCAGCATAACCTTTCGATGTGGTGCGTGTTGCTACATGGTCGTGTTGGCAATGTACATCAACACACTTCTGGCAAGTCGATTTAGCTCGGGGTGCAATGCTGCTCGATGATGGTAAATTTCGGACTCCAATAGCGATCTCTGAAATTTTACTGTGAGAGTGCAAGCAGTTTGCAAAGGATTTTCCACGCCAGGATGATGTAGCGCAGGAGTTTAACCCAGTGGTTTTTTATCCCAAAATTGTCTGGACCTCGAGATCAATCTTGCTGTCACTGTACCATCATCGTCACTTTGTTGGTCAGAGACAGAAGGCATTCTGGATCCCGCAAAGACAAACTGAAACGGCAGGGTTCCTTCCCAGGTTTCTGATTTAATACACATCGGTTGCAGTGGATCATTTTCGTTCATTTTTGTGTGATTGTTTCTTTCAGTTTTCCTGCTGTACAACGTTTACATTTTTAGCTTCTAGCGACACTTCTGTACCCACTGTACGAAATAATGAGGATGCGGGACGTTAAATACCCTTAGCTACCTCCACTGAACGCGCCTTGCTGAAAGCCCCGCCTACACGTACGAGTTGTCATGGGCCGACGCTGCGACCAGCCATCAAGCGGCTTTCACACTGCCGTTGCTGATGTTGCGCAACCGATCCAGTAACTATGAAGCATACCGCAGAGACGCAGAGGAGCAACGACAGCAACGAGGGGCGCTTTCAGAGGTTCAATCCCAATGAGGGGGAGGGCACGGCGGCCTCGGACAGGAACGCATGTGTGCGCGTCGATAGGTTCACCGTGGCGATACGTACAGGGATGTCTGCGGGCTCCACGCATCGACCCACGGCCACTGTACGGCTATCCCTGTACGAATCACCACGGTGAACCTGTCGACGCGCCGTTTTCTCGTCTTTTCGTCCGGCGTTTTTTCGTCTAAATTTCCTCTTTATTTCAGGAGGTACCCACATTAGGGCTTCAGGTAGGCATGTTATGTTACAAGTATTCATCTCTATGTAGTGTTTCAACGTGAGTATGGAGTGGTACACCTAATTGGGATTGAACCCTTTCACACTGCTGTTGCCGCAACCCCGCATCAGCAACACCGGCATCGGTTGCGCAACCGTTGCGCGGGCTCAGCAACATAGAATGATCGCCATCATTTCTTGCTGCTGATGCTCGTCAACGGAGGCATATCACAGGTCTTATCTCATTATCTTATCTCACGCGTTGCAGCTGCAGCATGCATCGAACTCCACCCCTTTTTCGTGATAGCCATTAGAACTAACCACTTGCTCCGCCGGCAATATGCCATCTCCTGCTGGAGTACCACGCAAACTTGCACATCAATCCGTGCCGAGACTGCTTTCGTCGCTGAGGGGGACATCGGAGATGGGTTGTGCGCTCTTCGAGCGCACAACTCGGCTAGGGAAGGGACTCCAGGGTGTAGTGCGTCCAAGGTGCTCGTGCAGGAACTGCTCCCGTCTCCCAGTGCTCTCCTGTAGCGGCGGTGGAAGAGCCGCGATCCGCCACCGACCGCTCAACGACCCTCCTCCATAACGACTGACCATGGTGTCGGTGGATATCGAAAATGGCCACGTCGATATGACGCGACATCAGGAGAATCTGGTTAGATCTAAGTAAGACTCTTTTTCGTTGCTCGTTGCTGCAACAGCAACAATGGCAGTGTGAAAGCCGCTTCAGCTATTATGCATGTTTGACGCGATCGATCAGTGGGCATGAGTCGTGAGTTCTAGCAGAAAGGTGCCTTTTAGTTGTTCTCCTAGGGTTAGCGGTAAACATGTGACCTCTCCGTTGAGCTACGAAGTAAATTTTGCCCTATAGGTCCTGGAGGCACGTTTCGCTCAAACTAATTTGTGCATCCATTCTATGATGGTATCGGCAGCATGCGACCTCATGCTGACCGTCCTCTTGCCCCGCGTAAGCTCGTCCGACCTCATGTGTTCTCTCCGCCCTCGCCCTGTAGTGGGAATCTAACCTCGCAAGAAAACATCATTATGAAAGCCTTCAACTTTATTAGTAGCCCTTTGAGGCTTGAAGAGAATGAATTGAATCGGGTTTTTAATGTTTCTGACAAGGAGAGCCTCTAAACTGGCGGTGAGCTTTTGCGATGCAATTTTTACAAGATGTAGGGTCCCGTGTGGGGAGTCCAAAACCATAGTTACTTTTTTCGGAATGCTGTTCTGTGGTCGAAAAAAAGCGTGTGGACGAGTGAGCGCGAAGTTCATCACGCTCTGCTGCCACCCAGCCCAATGTCGGTTGGCGCAGCGGTGGTGTTGTAGCTTCACAGGAGCATGGTCGTGGGTTCGGTTCTCCCTTATGCTGACGTTTTTGCATTCTGCAATTTATCGTCACTGGGACCCCTTATCCCCATTTCCAACACATTTTTGAACAAAAACACGACAATAAAGGTCTTTTAGGTTTATCGAGTCTTTGAAAGTGAAAGGATGAGCATTTTTGACTTCCAGGATAAGCTAGTAAAAAACTGATGACAGATTCGTGATCAGCACCTCAAATAATCCCCGTACACAAAGTTTGGCAGATATTGGTGCTTCTGACCTCGTCACCCTCGTTCGAGCCTGGACCTAAAGCGGGGTTTGCACCTCGCTCTTCGTGGTCAAACAAGGGAGGTCATTGAGGTGTGAAGCTATGCGAGGTCGAAACCAGTTGAATAGGTTAAGCGGTGGAGGGCTATCTGACATCTGACATAGGTCTCTGGATTCCCGTTTTCTTATGACAGATTTGAGCATGTGTGAGTAAGTGATTGTGGTGAGGTTGTGTTGGAAATGGGGATAAAGGGTCCCACTGTATGGGCTTCCGTTGCCTCTGACACAAATTTATTTAATAATTATTTATTAGTTTTTGTACAACTAAAAGCGAGCTAGCAGAGTGGAGGAACTCAACAAGTTTGGGACCGCGAGGGCGGTCCTTCTATAATACAAAAGAGACGTCGTGCACTTTCTGTTTTCAACGAAGAAGGCACTGTAGGTGAACTGTGAATGCACTATTTTTTGCACTGTCTGAGGTCTCGCGGGTAAGAACTCATAAGGAAGTGGGGGCAGCCGGTGCTTGCCGCGACACCCACTGACGAAAAATCGCAAAATGGAAGAACAGCAGCAAAAGGGAGAATCAAACCCACGACCTTGCTCTTGTGAAGTTACAACCCTACCACTACGCCGACCGACTACATCTGATGAAATGGGGCGGCAGGGAGCGTTGAACTTCGCGCTCACGCGTCCACACAATTTTTTTTCGACCACAGAAGAGCATTCCGGAAAAAGTAACTACGGTTTTGGACTCCCCACACAGGACCCTACATGCTGTAAAAATTCGACCGCAAAAGCTCACCGCCATTTTGGAGACTCCCCTTGTGAGATATCTTTGTTTAGCTGGTGATCCTGAACTATAAGGTGCCGGTGAGCAGAGGTGGAAGAGCGATGATGCAACGAACTACGGCCACCACTATACCTACTAAAGAGGTGAACGCTTTCGATTATGCTGGTCCTGTATCACTCTCCAATGACTCACCCACAAATTTTCACCGCTTGGTTTCTACAAGCCTGAGAAATCTGAGCGATCGATTGTTCACTTTTTATGTAGTATGCTTAGCAGGACTACTCTCTAATCCTCCAGTTAGCTTCTTCGCCTGGGACCAGATTCATCAACGATACCTCCGGTACCACCTCACCGCGGATGCATCATATCTGCCTATCTAGTAAGTGATACAGAGAGATCCAGAGATACAGATACGATAACCGGTATACCGATACCGGCCGGTAAGCGGTTGATGAATCTGGCCCCTGGTTTTTGCAAGATTATTGGATTCGTACCAAGTCACCTTAATCCCTTTATGCAAAGCGTGAAAGTGGAAGATATAGCGGAAGATATATAGAAATCGCCTAGGTGTTGAGAAAGGCTCCACAAGCCACTACCAAGCAATTGAGACTTTTCGATAGTTTTAACTGAACGATAAAATGAGGGCCTCTCAGGACCTTATGCCATAAAGTTTTTGATGGGGTTGTCAAATACTATAAAAGCCAGCGTCACCGTCAGAAGTCCTGAACCATTTTATTTTCTGCACAGAACCGAGCGCATAACATACCTAAGGTTCGAAGATACAGCAAGCTGTCGCGTCAAAAAATATGTACTTGAGACCAACGGCGGTCTCAACTCGCAGCCATTAGAGCCTTCAGTCAATGTCTAGGCGCGATTAGGGGTGACTTCGAAGAGCTTTACTGAGGAGCCGCCACTTCTGGCGGAGACAGAGGAAGAATAACACTACAAGTACGAAGAACCTGCATTTTTTAAATGTAGGGTTACTGGAGGGTGCGAATTTAAAGTTGCCGAGACAAAGGATTTCCATATGGGACCAACATAATTATATTCAAATCATAGGAGGAAATGTTTGGTCGTGACCTTAAATCTTGCTGCGCATGGCATGGGCTAAAACGTTAGGTGTCTCCTTTAGTTACGGTAGCATGCCGCAGCCGCCTGCCACTGCCCTCGATTAATGAACCTGCCCCTCATGTCTATTCACGTGTAGATCACACGGCCTCATGACACCTTACATAACAAAACACAGAGATAACATGAAGATTTTTATTAACATTAGAGACGCATATGGACGTAACGAAGGCCACGGATATAAGGTCGGGGGGAAGGGAAGGACGCCTCAGGGGCGTGGAGGCGCCGGAGCCCACACTACACGGCCAGCGATCGGAGGAAGACGACCAATCCCTGAGCATTCCAAGAGGTTCTTTTATATCCTTCAGCCAGTGGTATGAAGCAGTGGCTGTCACTGTTACAACATGCTGAAGACAGTCAAGAGTTGCTCCTGGAATAGATCCCTAAGCTAATGACACTGATTACGCTGGTTTGGCATGCTGTTGAGCCCGCCTCGGACGAACAGAGCAGACTTTGCGCCGCGGAGCAGATTTTCTGTCGTAAGATGGTGATTGAAGACTTTAGTCGTTTTGGCTCTTCTTTCTCTCTTCTCTACTAGTTTTCATATGCTTTGGGGCGGTGAGTTACTCATGGTGGGTCTCCTTACAATAAACTTTAACGAAGACAATAATGATCGAATTAGCTACATCCACATGCTAGTAGAGACAACTAAGTAAGACTAAATGTATGAAACAGTGGTAAACGGCTCACGTTTCTGAACCCAAAACTTGCGGAAAAGAAGAATACACAGAAAAAAATAAGAGGATATGATCTCACCTGTTTCATCGAATCTGCTCCCGTAGTGGGAGGCACCTATTGCGACGCCTGCGCACTGCAACGCCTTTTCAGACAAAAGAAGAAGTTCCAAAGAAGGAGAAAACAGAAGGTGAGATGGAAACCTTCTTGAAGTATGAGGAGCAGCGAACACAAGAGCAAAAGGTTCGACTATATGGCGAAAACCAAGCCGGTCCTAGCGGTTAATCTCATCTCGGATTTCTTTCAGGAATTCGACGAAGGCGAGGCCGGATCTGTACGTTTTACAACGTTAAATGTTTTTTGAGAAAGAAGGCTGAACTAGTTATAGGGTATAGCATCAACTATAAGGGCACGCCTAGCACAATGGGCAGGAGACCTGATATCGTGGTGCAGTTTAAATCGCTTCTAGACTCGGTTCACACCTATATCAACCAAACATACTTTGATGCAATCATTTGTGAGGTCAATTAGAAGCTGGTCTGATGATCACAGGAGTCAATTTTAGACCATCAACAAAGCAATGCTGTATATTTGCGTCTTCATATGTGCTAGTTTTTCAACGATGCGTGTCTGCATCACTACCATATGATACTATATCACCAATGATTCTGTAACTGCACATCAATTCACATACCTTACGGTAGAATAGTTTGAACCCGCACCATACCTTTACATAAGTATACAAAAAATGTCGATCTCACCTGAACCTGCTGTTGGCTGACTATTTCCCACCTTCGCACCGGATTTCAAAGGTAGATAATGAAAATGGGACATTGGCGAAGATGGAGAAGACGGTTCCTCACTGGCTTTTGTAAGATGCTGTATGGCATGACAAACGCTTGTGTTTACTTGTTTCATAGTTTTGTCCCACAGCGGTTGACTGAAAAGGGATAAGAGCAATAAGACCTTTTAGTTCCACAGAAATGATATGGTGAAGATACGCATTGATAAACAACCAGCACATATGGACGGACAAATAGACAGTCTTTGTTTGTTGTACGCATTGATGGTCTAAAATTAACTCCTGTGATCATAAGAAAGCGTAATAACAACAAACTAATATGTGCAAAAATGTTGACAGTACGTGGAATCGAACTCAGAAGCCCGCCAATGTACTCCTACGAAGCATCACTCCTACTGACTGCGCTACCAAGGCACACCTCTGGGGTGTCATAGGGGTTGATGATTGTTGTTCACATGTTTTCACACCTCTTTTTTTTCAGGTCTGTAAAAAGCGTTCAGCAAAAATTAACTATGGTTCTGAACTCCGCTCACAAGGCCCTTCACCCTGTCCAAATAGCATCGCAAAAGCTCACCATGAGTTGGGAACCTTTCCTTGTAAGCAATTCCACCGGGATGATTTCAGCCATGTCTGGGAAGGGTGAAATACTAGCTTGTTTATCGGCTAGCCACCGAAGGTTCTTGTGTAGGATAAATATGGAACCAAATTGCCTGCACCATGTTTCGCAGAAATAGATTTCGAGGCTCAAATAGGATTTACTTTCGCCATCATCTTTCTATTCATTCCTTAAGGGTAGCACCCACTTTTCAATTCAGAGAGATTGCAGGTCTAGTACATAGATCGATCGTCAGTCGATAAATCGATCTAAAACCTCGATTTTATGGCTGACAGTTGATTCCGTCTACTGTTTGTGCAAGACGTGCTTTCCAAGTGGTACCAAAAACACATAGAGGACGTTATGCAACTCACTGGCTTTGGCTATGTACTATACTTCACGTCCAATCTAACACATAAAATTTCAGAAAATGGATAAAGGAGAAAAACCACCTAAAGGGTAAATAGCCATTTTCTTTGTTCATCTCTTCATCATTCTGATCGCCATTCCGCCTTAAGTTGAGAGCTTAGTAACAGAACTTTTATTTTCAGCGACAAAACACTTAAATCTGCTCGCATGTCAATTCGACTACCGAGAGCACCAAAGGGTCATCACGATGAAGAGCTCGACCAAATGGTGAGGAGTTAAGAAACCAGTACTCTTCTTTGCATTCTAACAACAAGCAATTGGCATTTTAGGAGAAATTCTTGGCCGAGGACGACGTAAGCACACCAGAGAAATAATTTTCCTTCTTACTCATGTAGCATACATTCGAGTAGAATACAAGTTGATAAATGAAAGTTTTTGTTTAGGGAGCGTAATGGAACTACTACACCTCAAGTCATTCTGTTGTTAATAAAAATCATTATCGTTAGAGATCGTGTTATATGTACATTCATGTACGAAGGTCTAAACGCAAGGCATGTGTCGTGACGTTCACCACGCTCCATCACGACTCTTCAAGGGCTCACACGCAGGGTGGCGCCCTGGCCCCGGCGCGGAGGGCATACGGTCGCGCGCACGCGCCGCGACGCACTATAAACGCCTTCTCGTGCGCATCTGGCAGTCTTCGGCTTCGTCGTCGCACCGAGCGGTCGGTCCGCTCTCCGCTCCCTACTCCGTCGTCAGTGCAGTGTACACTCCATCAGCACATCGACTCGACAGCTGCGCAGGACTCCAGGGCGACCAGGACAGGACGCTCAGAGACGACAACAGAGGTAACCGCAGAGACCGACTGAGCCACCGCCCTCGTGTCGCAGGCTCCAGGGTAGGAGCAAGGGAGGATCTGCGACTTGCGCTTGGGGCTGACCCGTAGGTAACGTGGCGGCCTTAACTAGTAGGATGTTGTATTCCTCTATTGGTATATTGTGTGTGTACTATTGGGTTGCTATGAAGTATATTGCCTGATGCGCATTATCATGTGACGCGAGAGTGGAAAAAAGGTTCGTTCTGAGCGCAGTGGCAAAAACTGCAGAAGGTCGGCTGGTTCAATTGTATCACGTGAGTGATATGAAGATGGGCGAGGGTCGCCGGAGGGCTATGTGCCGTCTGCGCAGGAAATCTTAAATAACATCTGCTTTGGTATGAGGTGAGCTAAGTCGGGGAACAAGGGCCTACCCCTAACGTGGCAGGTAATGTAAGAGCTAGCGCGCATGGGTAAGATCTCGACTCCGATTGCGCCTTACACGTGGCCTCGGGTTAAGGGCCGCACGAGTTCTACCTCCGGTGCAGCGAACTCACCCGGGGCACGACAGCATGCATGTGTTCCGCGAGCCTGTTAATCAGTTCGTTTTTCGCATGCGCATTTCGCATGTTTCATGGGAGGTCGAAATCTATCCTTGGTGACCATCACTCTGGTAGCGCCAGCGTTGCCAGGTCCTGTCGACGGTCGACAGTCAAACAGTGAACCATCAACAAATGCAGTATCAAGAATGTTATTGCTAGAATTTCAAACAGTATTTTTTCACAATTCTATGAAAGACAACTTCACATAAACGACACATAAACGAAAATCTCTATCATCTCTGATGATTATCAACCGCATATGGTCATTTAACAGACATTTTTTAAAAAGCCGCCTCTATGAAGACCCGGATTTGAAAGGGGAGAATGCGGTGACGCACATTCTCAACTGTTCATAAAATACTTCCTGACTTTTACAAGGACAGCCTCCAAAGTGGTGGTGAGCTTTTGCGATGCAATTTTCACAGCATGTGTTGGGAGTCCAGAACCATAGTTCCTTTCTTGGAATGCTCTTCTACGGTCGAAAGAAGGCGTGTGGAAGCGTGAGCGTGAAATTCATCACGCCCTGCTGCCAACTAGCCGAATGTGGTCGGCTGGCGCAGTGAATAGTGATGTTGCCTCTCGACCGCAACGAGTGGGTTTTACGGTTCGACCCTCGGTGTCGCCATAGATTTTGCACACATCGGCTCGTTATTATTAAGTGCTTGCGTGACCACAAGAGTTACAAGAATTTGTACACGTTTAATGCTTTTAGAAAGTGAATGTAGTCCTTTCTGCTTTCATTTGAGTTACCTCTCAATGGGCCGTATCAATAACGATGCGGTAAATGCATACATGCAATTCTCGGGACAGGTCATAAATCCGGTTTGATACTGGTAAGTACTTAACACTTACTAAAAACAATAATCGTATACAAATGGACTCCTGTGAGCGTACAAGCACATAATAATAACGACTCGATGTGAGCAAAAACTATGGCGATACTGTAAAACCCACTCGGTGGCACCGAGAGGCGACACCACAACCCACTGCACCAACCGACTAGAGTTGAGCTTTTCGACATTTTTTTCGAAAGTCGAACAATCGAATAACTCGATTTTTTGGAATATTCGAAAGTCGAACAATCGAATAACACGATTTTTCGCCGTCTTCTGAATTCGAACAATCAAGTAATACGATTTTTCGCCGTCTTCGAAAATCGAAGAATCGAATAACTCGATTTCGAAGGCACGTTCAATAGAGAACCGAAAGAAGACAGAGCAAAACCACAATTGTCGATGAAAAGAGTTGAATATAGGAGAACAACTCAATAATCGTTTACAATTCAATTAGAAGACCGGAATAACAATATACTTGGTCGTTTCTTTCGCAAGTAGTGGACATTCCCCAGGGTTGAGGTGCCACCAAAGGTAGAGATTTTGCTCTCTTCTACGCCTAATTTGCTATTTGCCACATGTCCTTCATTTGCAAGTCGATGTCACAAACTCCTCGCATTATCCAATTACCAGAGTCCGCCGCCGGCTTCGCCGGCGCCGTACGCTAGAGGTGCGAGCCACGCCAGGCTTGCGGCTTCGTCTGCTTCGGGTATGGCGGGCCACACTTGGAACGTAGCCCAAACCTAGCTAAGAATGCTTCCTCGACCAGCGTCCGTTGCCGGCTTCGCCGGTGCCGTGCGCTGGACGTGCAAAGCACGCCAGGCTTGCCGGCTTCGAGTATAGCAGCACACATATAAAGCCGTAAGCTTTTTAAGGTAGCTTTTATCCTATTATGTTCAAAAGTCAGCTCTTTGCTCCTGCTCAGATTTTTCCAGCTCGGACAAGAAAAGGATACGGATAAAAGACGGCATTAGTCAACAAATTGGTGGAGGGGGCCCTCTTGTAGCCTGTGGTTTTCCTTCGAGAATGTCCATGAATGTCGATTTACATTAAAAATGGAACAACACAATTTTATTGGACAACAATGGGTAGGACACAGTAGAATTTATTGAACAGTTCCATTTTTTTCAACACAAAATGCGTTGTCCATTATGGTCCATCTATTCTAAACATTTTTAAAACGAATCTACATGCTAGGGATAAAGTGGGTTGGTGCATCACCTCTGTTCATAAAGGAGCTTGACAACCATCAGTATAATCCCGTTAGTGTCGACAAATGGAGGTGTATGGAATCCTGCACTCAAAACATAACGCAAAAAAACTTTAGCACGATATTAGGTGACCTTAATTGCACTGAAAATTTCCGTGGCCTTCCACTCACAAGTTACTCTGAGGTTTAGGGAAAACCTTGCACAGAAATGCAACAACAAGGCAGACCGGTCTTTTTAGTATCCCACCATATGAGCTATAACTGCATCGGACAGACTTCCCGGACTCAACAAGGCATCGGGGGGTGGGGGGAATGCTGCCATCACAAAGGCTACCACATTATCTTCGAGCTGCTTGTCAAGCGAGGAAGTTTTAGTGAGGGTAGATCGACAAAAGTGAAAGCAAGCGCAAAATGGCACAGAACTGTTGAGTTATAAGAAGTGTTCTATTAGATTTTGGGGCTTAGATTCAAGAACTCCTAACTTAACTTAGAAAACGCTTCTTCACAAAAGAAAAAGCGTTTTCCCTACGACATCTTTCACATTCCCAGAGGTCGCAACTGCCGGCAAAAGTACGCAGTATTGCGTACAGTAACAATCGCAGAGCCGCACCACCCGCCGTTGTCATGGAGGGTCCGTGGCACCCGCAAGACTCTGCTGCCGGCCTTACACATGGCATCGCGTCGCGCATCGCGCGCACACTGAATGACCCCTAATTCACTATGACGAATCCCTCGCTCTCAAGCGTTGTTCGATTTCGAACCACGTTACTACAATACCTCGCGATTTTCAAATTCGAACCTTCCAAATGAAATCGCAGATTGATTATCACGAAAAAGCATTGTTCGAATATTGTTCAAAATCGAACAGTGTTCGAAAAATGTCAAGAGTCGACTGCCAGAACCCTCGAAAAGATTGCAAATCGTTCCCGCCAATTACCGTAGGCTCAGAAGTGGAGCAAGTTTGAACGTGGATTTTTCGGGGAACGGAAACGACCCACAGTCGGCCTATTCTTGATATTGTTTGATTTCGAACAATATCGGAGCAATAATTTTTCGCAATATTCGATCATGAACAATATTCTAACGATGCTTTTTGCCACCTTCGATTTCGAACAATGTTCGAATAATGTTTTTCCGCGAAAGTCGATTTCGAACAATGTTCGAATAATGGTTTTCTGCGAAAGTCGATTTCGAACAATGTTCGAATAATGGTTTTCCGCGGAAGTCGATTTCGAACAATGTTCGAATAATGGTTTTCCGCGGAAGTCGATTTCGAACAATGTTCGAATAATGGTTTTCCGCGGAAGTCGATTTCGAACAATGTTCGAATAACGGTTTTCCGCGAAAGTCGATTTCGAACAATGTTCGTATAATGGTTTTCCGCGAAAGTCGATTTCGAACAATCATCGAATAATGGTTTTTCGCGAAAGTCGATTTCGAACAATGTTTGAATAATGGTTTTCCGCGAAAGTCGATTTCGAACAATGTTCGAATAACGGTTTTTAGCGAAAATCGATTTCGAGTAATGTTCGAACAACAACGATTTACGATTTTCGAGTAATCGAGCAATTGATTGTTCGAAATCGCTCGAACAATTATTCGGCCCGATTAATCGAGCTCAAGTCTACAACAGACCATATTGGGCTGGGTAGCAGCAGGGCGTAATGAACATCGCACTCACGCCTCCACAGGTCTTTTCTCGACCATAGAAAAGCATTCAAAAAATTAACTACGGTTTTGGACTTCTCATACGGGACCCTACATCCTGTAAAAATTGCATCACAAAATCTCACCACCACTTTGGAGGCTCTCCTTGTTAGACGGTCCGAAGCGAACAAATCAGGCGGCAGTCTGCCGGCGTCATATATACTAAATGCAGTGAATACGCCAGAACGTGGTTTCCCAAGCTTCGAGTTCTGTGGGCCTCTTCCACAAACGAAGTACTGTACAAATTGGTGACTGCCGAGCGTAACGTTATACATTCTTGAAAGCGGTTTTATCCAAGATCATGCGAGGCTAGGGCGCGTATGGGCTCAGGTTAAAAACTATAGATACGGCGGCTAGCAAGCGATACGCGTCCCTAAACGCGATGGGTACGGCGATAAAGCCAAAATAGTAAGATTTTCGTTTGAAAATCGTTTATAGATATTTACATTGTACATTCAGCAGAGAGTACGAAATTTTTGTATATTCACCAACATAGAAATAATGTGTAGTGGTATGGCAAGAGATGCATGCAGTGCTATTTTAGTGTACAATTTTGCACAAAAGCATGTTCTGTATGCCCAGGTGTAAGAGCGTATGTGGGATGCTTCTTGGCTAGTGCCTCTCACTTGATTTACGCTCGCACGAAGGAGAAAAAACTGAAGTAGCTTTATAGCGTAGTCGTGTACCACATGATCAACCAAAGTGCTCTCCAAAATTCAATTAAGGCCAAAGCTCAGGGGCTGCGCTTGCTGACTTCTAGGATTAGTTCCCTGAAAAAATGAGATTTACTCTTCAATTTAAGACCATCTTAAATATTGTGAAAAAATTTAAATAGTGACTATCGTTTAAAGAATGTAAAGGTAATGGCAATATTAAACATCTCTATGGATTTCTGGTCTCTTAGGCCTATGACATACTCCCGTCCGCTGCAGCGACGCAGGAGTGCACGGCAACGCGACGGCTCGCGATGCGCGTCGCGGGCCGTCGGCATCGCTGAGGCTGACATAGTTCACGCAGTTCTGCAGACGGAGACTTTTGCAGAATTTTAGCGAATCAGCTGATTCAGTGCATTTTTCTTGAATTCCTTGTTTTCTCGACCGGTTCGATCGTAATTTCGCATTCACAGGAGAAAAAATGGGGGAATCGACAAAAAGCTGGAAAAAACGGTCTACAAAAATATCCCCTCTAAAAAGTAGCCAATCAATTGGCATATTTCTGTGCCGGACATGGAAAAGACCCCCCCCCCCCCGTGACTTGTCCGGTGCAGAAATGTAGATTTCCGGGCCGGCGAGGAAGCTCACAGGAGAAAAAAGCCCGAAATAGCCTAGCCAAAACGGAAACCCTAGGAGGAGAGCAACAGAGACATTACATGACCACCAAAACATCACCAGACGTGTGTTGAAATCACTGTGGTACGGTCACGAACCAGGGAATCGTCGAAATAAGTGTACAGAATAGGACACGGCATGCACTCCCCCCTCCGCGACCATCGCTGCCCGTCACTCGTCGCAGTGCACTGCACTGAGTATGCTTCACTCCCGCGATGCGGAGGTATAAAGGCCCCCACAGAGTTCTGCGGCAGCGCCGCGGCCCTATGCCTAACCATAGGGCAGAGACGCGAGCTCGCCGCCGGCGGCGTCCCTGCCCTATCATTAACCATCGCGGCGAGCGGCGTTGCCTATGCCTATCTATGGCTGCCTTAACACCCCTCTGCGACGCATGGCCGGATGGCGCGTCAATTAACAACCACGCCCCACTGCGCCGTCCGCCACTGCAGCGAAGGCGCGCCATTGACAGTAGCCCGCGCCCATCGCTGGAGCGACGCGGGAGTATACTATAGGCCTTAGCTTAGCTTACATGAAGATCTTACCACGAATTGATCGATGACTTCGTCCACGGTTCTGAGGTGATCAGCTGTTGGTTCTACAGTACGTGGAACCGTGATGCTTTCTGAAATGCCAATTCCGTCAACAACTGCAGGAGATTAGCTATAGGCGTTATTAAGAGAGCCCCACTAATTTTCTTCCTTGTATGAATCGTAACGCGACCGATGAATATCACAGCCGATGTACCGGTCAGAACAATTATCACTAGAGACGCTAGACAGCCGTAGTGAACATAGCGAGCCACTCCTGAAAACGCACACTTCAGTTTATCGAGCGCCGATATTTTTCCCATACTCAATGACTTGCAAAATGAAAATTATAAAATGAGCAGAAGAGATCTAGAGGAAATCTCTATTCAATCCTGTAGAAGGTGTTCCTTATGCTGAAATTTGAGGAGTGTTCTACGACGTCGTAAGAAGTATTGGTGATGACGCACCGTTTTGCCCGGCTCATGGTTTTATTTATATGTGCTACCGTTATTCTAGAGTCTTTTTTGTCTAAATTCGCCATCACTAAACTTTTGTTTATGTCTCAAAAAAAAAAAAAATTAAACAAAGTCACAGGCAGCAACATCCTACCTTTTCTCTTTCTTCACTTCTCCGTTGAAGATTTTAGAAGGTATTAGGTTGCAAACTAACTAGTAAGTCCCCGTTATTTTTGATAATTTATTCTGAATTTTTTTTTGCAGAGGTTTTTGCACAACGTTATAATGTGTCTTGGTGTCTCCCGTTTCAGTTTTTGTCAATTTTAAGGTTATTAAAATGGGAAGACAACAAAAAATGACCATCGCCGACAGTTCTTTCTCTGCTTGCGTTTGAGTTTTTTAGCGTTATCATACTCTATAATAACGCGCTAAGCGACGAGTCATACTATCGATCTGCGCCGCCGCTAAATTATAAAACAGGGAAAATTCGGGGGAAAATAGGGGAAAATGGGGGAAAACGACACGAAAATGACGAAAAATACCCAGACGTCTTCTCCCTGCCTGAAAACTTTAGCCCTGGGGTAATTGCGGTCGCTGAACACGAATCTGAAGTTTGTTGTCGAAGTATCGATTGCCATCAATCGATATTGATCAAGCTATCGATTTATTGTACACAATAAAAAGATATAATTTGAGGATAATTTGCCCTGTCTTTTTTGTTCGATTTTTTTGTTCATTTTGATTTTCATTAATTTTCATGACAGTAAAGTGGAGTGTCCAGAAGACATGAATTATTTTTACCAACACCTCCTACTCGTTGGTCAGCATTTTAGGACTCTATAAGAAAGAAGTTTGTTTTATTTTCCCCATTTCGATTTTTTAATTTTTTAGCGGAATGTTAAAGGGAAAGAAGTTGTTGGCAAAGGTCATGTTTACCTCAACATACTTCAACATTCCGCTAAAAATTGTAAAAATTAGCATGAGCAAATAGTTCAACACACTCTTTTACGCTCACGCTCTATCAACGTTCCTTGATAGAGAAGAACATTCTCTTTCGAACGAAGTCCAAGAATATATATAAAAATTACCCAAAGAGTAGGAGCTGTTGGTAAATATTATTCATGCCTTCTGGGGAACGATCCATCAACGGCTTACCCCCTCTAACGGTGAAAACACCGGCAAAACCCCTGATATGACATTCATCAGCACCAGGTTTGGCGGTATTTTCACCGTTAGAGGTCGGTAAGCGGTTGACGAATCTAGCCCCTGGATGCTCCACTTAATCTCCTGAAAGTTAGCCAAAGTCAAAATGAACAAAAAATCCAACATTTTCTTCCATTTTCTCAATCATTTACTTTCGAATGGTGTACAACGTTGTGCACATGAAACTCAACCATAAATATAGAAGGCATCTGTCGGCGAAGGTAATGTTTGTGACTTCCCATTCTTCTTCTTCTTATTATTCTTCAGCGTTTGTCCCGCATCGTCGCGGGGTCCGCTCTTCTGGTGTTACGACACCACCTTTCCCGATCCAGCGCTTGATCAGGGTGGACTCCAGCTACTTTCATGTCCGTGTGTAACGTATAGGACCAACGCTGCTTCGGGCGTCCTCCAGGCCGCTTTCCAGATACTTCCAACTCAAGGCCTATCTTGCGGACGCTGTCTTCTTTCCCACGAGAACGTGGCCGTACCATCGCAAGCGAGCTTCGCGCATCTTGTCCGCTATCGGCGCGACACGGAACTTCTGCCGAAAAGCATCATTTCGAATGCGGTCCATGCGGGTGACTCCAGCCGTCCAGCGCAGCATCTTCGTCTCCATGACGCTGAGACGCGTTTCAACTTCCTTGGTCGCAGGCCAACACTCAGCGCCGTACATCGCTACTGGCCGCACGACGGCTCTGTAAATCTTCGACTTCAGGTGCTCTGGGATCTTCCTATCGCAGAGCACGCCAGTCAGCGAACGCCACTTGGACCAAGCTGCACTCACGCGTGAGTTCACTTCAACCATCAGACCGCCGTCAGACGCTATTGCTGATCCCAGGTATTTAAACACCGAAGTGCGTGCAAGTTCAGTACCGTTAATCTTAATGGAGCCGGACTCGTTCACGTCAGTCGTTAGGTACTCGGTCTTCTTGACGTTCAATTTGAGTCCGAACCTCGCCAGACGGTCGCACCAAGCTTGCACCTGCCGCTCGAGATCGTCTTTGTCTTCGCAAGCGAGCATCACGTCATCAGCATAAAGCAGCGTCCATGGAACAGGCTGCTGAAGATCTCGCGTAATGGCATCCATGACGACAACAAAGAGGAGCGGAGAAAGCGCTGAACCTTGGTGCACCCCAACAAAGATGGGAAACTCCATTGAGGTTCCAGCTACAGCTTGCACTCTACTCTTTGGGCAAGAGTAGAGCATCCGCACCCACTCTATAAGTTCCTCAGGTACGTTGTGTCGTCGCAAGGCGTACCATATAACCTCACGCGATACGTGGTCGAAAGCCTTCTCCAAGTCGAGAAAGGCGATATGCACCGGCTTCTGTCTCTCGCGATGCTTCTCCACCAGGAGGCGAGCGGCGTGTATAGCATCAATGGTCCCACAAACCAGACACAAAGCCGCACTGGTTGTCGGAGAGCTTGACGATTTCACGGATCCTTCTATCGAGGATTCGCTCGAAGATCTTCATGCTATGCGAAAGCAAGCGAATCGGACGGTAATTGGAGCAGTCCGCAGGACTGCCCTTCTTCTTCCAGATCGGAATCGTCGTACTGTTGTGCCAACACTCCGGTACTTTCTTCTCCTTTACTACCTGGTTGAAAAACTCAGCCAACCAATCAGCAGGATACCAGAGCTTCGACTTCCAAACATCGGTTGCTAGATCATCCGGCCCTGTCGCCTTACCGGGCTTCATCTTCTTTAGAGCCGCTTCTGTTTCCTCCACGGTGATCTTGTGAACGGGACCGTGAACAGAAGCCACAGAAGGGATGGCCGGATGAAATCCCATAGTGGAGATTTCCTCAAAGTAATCACGCCATCGCTTCAGCGCCTTTTTGCGATCTGTCAGAAGATGGCCGCTCTCGTCATTGATGCCAACAAACTTTTCAATGTCCTCGGATTGGCGATGGCGGGTCTTAGCAAGTCGGTACAAATACCGCTCACCATCGCGCGATTCGAGCTTTCGGTAGACATCACCATAATGAGTGGCTTTCGCAACAGCCACGGCTTTCTTTGCAGCCTTCTTCGCCTTCTGATACTCCTGCCAGTTGTCGGCTGCTCTGTCGCCGAGAAACATGATACAGCGACTTCTTCTCTCGAACCTTCGCTTTCACATCGTCTGTCCACAGCCATGCCTGCTTGTCGACTTTGCGTCGTCCAGGCTTCGTAGTGCCGAGTTCCAACCTTGCAGCTTGGCGTATCGCGTCGGTTGCTTTCTTCCAAGCTTCATCAACAGTCGTAACTGTCGGTAACCGCACGCGAGAAATCACAGCTGCTTCCTTCTCTTTCATTCGCCACCACTTGATTCTTGCAGCACCGAATCGTTCGACCTGCTTCAGCCTTGGAGAGGCGATCTTCAAAGTACAGATCAGCGGTCGGTGCTGTGGGGCGACCGTCTCATACGGCACGACCTTCGCGTCTGTGACAAGGCTCCGGTCGCGATCCTTCACAAGCACAAAGTCTATCTGAGACTTGGAGCTCCCACTATAATATGAAATGAGGTGGGAGTCGCGTTTTCGGAAAACGGTGTTCACAATGGTGAGGCTATGCGATTCCGCATACTCAAGAATACGCTCACCATCGGAGTTACGAGACCCGTATCCGAAACCACCACGACAGCTGTACCCGTCCTTCGCAGCACCTTCGTGCCTATTAAGGTCACCAGCGACTATGATGACATCTTTCGACGGTACCTCTGCTGTCTTCTCATCAAGCAGGTTCCAAAACTCATCCTTGGCTTGATCGGAGCAGCCAGTCTGGGAGCATACGCAGAGAAGAAGTGATAGAGTCGCTCCTTAGCGGCGACAACGATCTTCATCAATCGATCGTCAAAGCGCTCGACGCTTACAATCGAGTCACGAAATCGTTCGGAGACGATTATTCCGACACCACTGGTGGTCCTGGGACTTCCACATAGAACGGCCTTGAAGCCACGTCCTATGTCCCTTGACTTGCGGCAGGACCACCTCGTCTCCTGCACCGCACAGAAATCAACTCTTCTTCGCTCCAGTGCTTCAACCAACTCGCACGAGCGGCCCATCAACGTACCCACATTCAGCGTAGCCACGCGGGTCCTGCTTACGTTACGGGACTTTCGGACTAGCTCAGTTGCCCCCCCCCCCCCCGATGCCGTCCTCGCACCAGGGACCCTCGCATACTTCTCACACTCGCCGGGCTTTGCGAGTGTGCGTCGGCTCCCGCGAACGCCGTAGCACTATCTCGAGAAACTTGACTTATCATACACCATGTGATGTGACATGGGTCTTCGTAGGCCGGCCTGTCACAAGGGCCTGTTGCCTGCATTCGAATGTCCGTGATTAGCTTAGCTCGCAGAGCGAGCAGTTTCCAGTGGCACCACGTGGAGGAACGGACATCGCCACCTTGTGACTTTCCATTCTAATGACTAAAAACTGACAGACGTCGAAATATTAAAAAGGCAACATAAATCTCCTGATAGAGCAGACCAGATCATTCTCTTTCGAAAGATGTACAACATTATACAAAGAAACCTTCGGTGAACTTCATAATAAAACGTAAAATAGACTACCGGACTTTGTTTCCAACCTAATATTTATTGGATAACTTGAACAAACCAACTATCTCAAAAGCTATGGTGAGAAGACTGCGCTTTACTTTTTTGAGCGTTCCATTTTCCTGTGTCATATTTCGAAACGAGAGGGTGCACTAACGTCACCTGAAAAATTAACCGCTATTAATCTCTCGTGCCCCGGTTACCGCGAGCAGTACGTGTTACAATAAAAATATCACATTCGAGTCCACTGATTGAGTTACGGTCGAGGTTTCTTCGATACTGATGTTTTTGGTAAAATCCCAATCGCTACTGGTAGCATTAGGCACATCACTGTGGGACAGCGACGTAGATGCTGCAATCGCATGGTAATACGAGCTTTTTGATTTTATTGCTGTTGGCATCTACTGGTAATGCAGCTGACAACAACAAGGTTCTACGTCTGTACGTTTAGTGAGAAATATTTCACGCTTACATCATCGGTGAAGTGGTGCTGGACTTGTCTTTATAGAAACTACTCTTGATCGCCTATTTGTTCCAAACGTCAGAAATACGCAGTGCGCACTTAGCATTCTTCTGGATTCACATAAGAGGGTACTTGGGCAACCCTATATTAGAGTGTAACTCACGTTTGTTTTCAATTTTTTGGATTTGTCACTTTTCTAAGAAACAACCTACACTCATTCAGCAATATAATCACAACTACTATTGATCACTTGTTGCCGTCTTCTTGGCAACTGTTCAATGCCGCGCTGTAGGTCTCGCCTGGAGGTTTCGACGAGAAGAATGCATTCAGATCCTGTTCTAGGTCAATTCTTTCGTCGTATATTTTGCCAACCAAGAAACGGTGAAGAGAGCGGAAGAGGTGGAAGTCGGATAGTGCATCACGTGAATAAGGGGGGATGGGGTAGGACCCTCCATCCCAGTTCCACCAATGTTCTGCAACATGAGGGCGGGCGTTATCGTATAGAAAGTATTCTTATTCTAAGCAAATATTCAATGGTTGCTCTGGTCTCCGATCGCAGCCCTGAGTTCTAGCTGGAGAGTGTAGATCAGGGGTGTGCGTAATTACGATTTACGATTTACGATTTTACGATTTACGGCGATTTTGGGCAATTTTTTTTTACGATTTACGATTTACGACATTTTAGGTCGTAAATCGTAAATTTTCGTGATCTTTGATCTACAAATAGTAGGGTCTAAAGGTTGTGGCGCAACTTGCTTTATAACAAATCACTCAATCTTACAGTTTCTTCTCACAGCGCATTACCACTTCCTAGCTTTGTGTAGAGGCGGCTCGCTATCTCTCTTTCTCCCTCGCTGCTTAACCATCTCTCGAACATCGCAAGGCTGCTGCTCGGTATTAGGTTTGCCTCCCAGGAGAAGTAAGAGAAGGAATAATTGGAGAATGAACGCCCCACCAGGAAACTGTGTACTCCCTCTTCCCGTTGCAGGAAGGCACTTCGCATTCAAGCTGTCGGAGATCGTTTCGCTCTTGCTGATAGAAAGACGTGCAAATCCAGTACGGGAAGAAAACGACTATTGGCTAATCCATACTGTGTTTGCTACCTTCTAGTCGCCTTGTCCTAAAACGCTTTTTCCTAACCCAAACGAACTGAATTGATACAGAACCATGAAGAAATATCATTCATTCAGCTACTAGACTCTAATGGAATTAATGAACCACTGAAGCTTCCATCAGATCACGAAGCGCGTTGCAATGTTTCCTTGACTAACAGAGCTTCTGAATTCGGCCAGCGCGTGACAGTTGCGCGTGGCAGCGGTAGAACACGCATTGACCAAAGCTCAACTAATGGCTGCCTATCTTCTTGCAACCATTTTCCCTTAGTAGCTTCCTCAACTAAAACTGGACTTCTTGGCTTCTCAGCTCAACTTCAATTTTCTTTGAAATGAAACTGAGCAGCTTCTAAATTGCTTGATAACTTTGCACAATATAGTTTCATTTATTTAAAAAATATAACTCAACTAACTAGGGTGTCTAAAAAAATCATACCGTTTCAATAATATCTTCCTGCGGCAAAACTGTTTTAGGGTTTATACGGAGCGTACAGCTTATTGTTAAATGGACGCTTTTCATTCTACACCGGACTCTTTTCAATCTAAGGCGAACACTTCATTTTGAATTTGAGAAATAAAATTGACATTAAAAAAACAAGTCAGACGTATCTAAAGTTTAAATACACATTGTTCAACCATTCGCCTTAAGCATTGTCCTGGAAAAAGCTACACTATGAATAAAAGGAAAATTCTTATCTTGCTTGAAAATGTTCGATTTAAAATGAAAAATGTCCGGTTAACAATGCAAAGCACTCTTTTGAGGGGAAAATGGTATTCTTCAAAATGCAAAAAAGTGAAGACCTCGGCGCATCGTAGTCGATAGCACACAAGCAAGCAAAACGCAAGGTAAAATGTTGGGAATTTTATGGTTGCGTTTTAATTGGTCGTCGTGGATATTCTTTCTTTTAACTAAGCTTTTTAAATCAACGATGTGCTAAAAGGTAACGCGCCCAGTTTCCTTTAGAAGGCGTTGTATTGATTTTAGAGGCGTGCAGTCTGTAAGAAATTTGTTCACTTGAAGCTGAAGTTATCGCTGTAAACAAGTACTTAATTACCGTAACCAGAATGTACCTCCAGGAGTATAGTGGTAGTAGTACGCGCCAGGTACTTCTTACGATTTACGTTTTACGATTTACGATTTACGGTGGTTTTTTCGTAATTACGATTTACGATTTACGAAATTTCGGATTTCATTTACGCACACCCCTGGTGTAGATGTCGGCGGTCACTGTGTCACCATCCGGGGGCAGTCGTTGGTACACCGCGCTGCCCGCCGCCCACTTCCCGTCCTGCCCGCGCCGCCCTATTTGAACAAGTTTGCTGCACGCGAAACCGTCGTTAATTGGCGCGACATCATCCAAAATCCTAACAGCTGATAGGAGACGATTTGGAAGCGCATCTCGGTGAACTCTGAAGTCATTTTCCACTCGTTTCGGTTACGGAGGCAGTTGATCAAAGGAGAACGTGGCTCTTCTCTCTAGATTCCTTCAATTTTCACCAACCACAATTCTATGATTTTTCGCTTCAACTAGAGACTGTGGGTGATTCCGGCCAGGAGTTTTACATTGAAGGCTTATCCGTAATTGAGTGCGAAGACGGCTCACCGTTCTCTCTTTCCAAGGATCAGACAATTCTCCATGTGGACATATCTTGCTAAGATGTTGCTGTACTTGTCGGAAAGTGCGGACGATGCCTTAGTACTGAGCAATGGGGTGGGACTTTGGTGGTTCACCAACGGATGCGTCTGTAGCGAATTGTAATAAGTGTTTATTACTTTACAACTATCAGAGCACAACACAAACAATAATTCATAGCAGCTTATATTCCTAGAGGAGGAGCCTAGAAGTATGACATATATTGGTCAGGGAGGCTGATAACCTCTAGTCTTAAAAGGGTGTACCGCGGCTAGAGTGTAGTATTTGTGCATTATCTTATTTACCTTCTTGCGGTATCGTTAGGTCATACCTGTGGATGCTATGCAACGATGCTTATCTTATATTGTTAACCTAAACGTGTTATCATTCATTCCTATGTGTTCTATATTATGGTGTAATAATATTACACATTTATAGATGTAAACCCTAGTTGGGTATTCACAACACTGGGGCGAGGGGCAAGTAGCGGTAGCGATAAAAGAACATTATAGCACCGAGGAAGCGAGAGGGGATTGATGAACGTAATAGGACAGATAAACAATACAAGAATAGAGGGCAACAATTATGCGAAGTGGATAGAAAGTTTAATGAATCTCCCTCTTGTGTGAAGTTGATGTGCAGCATTTGAAGTTGGTAGTTTTCCTTCTGGCACTCGTTTCCTTGAGGAACTTCGTATTCGTTGCTTGTTTATCCAAATGATTGAGCCATGGTTTTCATTAACGCATGGTGACGTGGCGATTCTTATATGATCACCTCGGCGAACCTGCTCTAACCCGACGGCTTCAGTGACATGTGGACAGCTGATGAGTTCGTTATTACTACTCGTCGAAATCTCCGTTCGCTTCTTGGTTTTCGGTAGCGCGTTAGTGTTGCAATTTATGGAATTCAGATTCGTAGTCTCCTTGGCGCATGGCTTCTTCATCCCTTCGGTATTCTGCTTTACGAAATTGCGTGGACGTTGAATCGCAAGTAAGTCGTGTCCATTTCCAGTGACGATCTGCATTTTGAATTGGGAACACTGTCAAGCTCAAATCGGATGCTTCGTCTCCGTTCGTTGTGAAGTTTGAAGCTATCGCCTTCTCGAAACCTTGGTCTCAAATGTTGCTCTGAGCCAATGTATTTTCCTTCTGAAGATATTCTTGCTTCTACTGCGAGAAATACGCTGCATTGAGCTCTTTGACTTTTCTTTGCAGAGCTGTCTGTGACACTGACACCGGATATTGTGTAGCCAAAAATGGTAGGCGTGAGAACCAAACCAGATGGCAGCTTCAATATAGGAGTGTCGTGAAGGATGATCTGATTCAAGAGATCCTGTCCAATTATTATGTCTGGAGAGGACGTCGTAGGGGCAAGACTTCTCTGGGCAATAGAAAGCTTCTTCTTCCTGATGAACGCCTTGTCTTCTGATGATAGCTTTGCGGTACTTGACGACGCGGTCAGCTTTTCTTTGGTGAAGACTGGCACTCGCTTTAGTTTCATGCCTGAGCGAATGTTCTTCAGAGTAATGTGAACGATACGAAAGTTTCTTGGAGCTCTCCCATTCCTGTCGTTGTGAATGAATTTGAGTCCTTAGTTGGAAGATGCAGCTCTTCTCCAAGTTTCTTCTTTATAAAACTTCTTTGAGCTCCAGAGTCGAGAAGGACAGTTACCGGTTGATAGTCCACCTCTGACTCGTTGAATATCAATGCGGAGGCCGTTTGTAGCACGCACTGATTGACAATCGGTTGTTTTGAACAGATGAGGCTTCCAGGTGAAACTTTGAAACGAGCTGCTCCACACCGGTTCGATCTTTCAGTGCCATTTTCGTGTCGCATGGTGCGGCTGTTTTTCGGCCGCAGTATAACCTTCACTGCTCCTTGATGGACTACTGTTGGCGGTTGGTTTTGCCTATGCCTTTGTCCGCATGAACGGTTTTCTGCTCCGGGTGCGCTTGAGGTGCAGAGAGAAGAATGGTGGTCCTCTCGACATCTTGGACAGGGACCAAGGATTTTGCAGGATTTTGACTTGTGCCCTTCCCTAAAGCATTTCCAGCAAAGCTTTCGTTGGCTGACTTCGTTTCTGCGATGACCATTTGTGGCACACATTGACTGTTTGTCGATCGTTTTGGTCCGATGGCTCCATCTGTGAAATGAGTCGCTTCACATCGTTTGATATTTCGAAGTGATTCTCGATTTCCTTTTGCATGTCGCATGGAGCGGCTGTTCTTCGATGATACCGCAACGGATACTGCTCCTTGATGGACTACTGTTGGCGAGTAGTTTTGCGCTCCGCTAGTACAGTTTGTTTGTCTCTCTCCACTTGTGGTTGAAGTGCATAAAGATGAATGATGATCCTCCCGACATCTTGGGCAAGGACCAAGGATTTTGCAGGATTTCGAGGTGTGTCCTTTCCTGAAGCATTTCCAGCAAAGCTTTCGTTGCCTAGCTTCATTTCTGCGTTCTTCGGGAGTCGTGAACGTTGTGCAGTACTGTGGTCGATGTGTATCACCACAAAGGCATAGAGGCGATGTCCTCCGATGCGAGCGCAGCTCGATCTGTCGTGACTCGTTTTGTCTTGAAAACCGATCGTTGTCAGTATCGTGGAGATACGTTCCGAATAAGGTTGCCGTTGTGAGCTCCGTTGTTTCTTGTAGAGTGATGATCTCGTCAATGGCTTCCGTAATATCTTTAACTTCGAAGGATATACCGGCAACGGTTTCTTTGCTTATCACAGTGCTACAGATGTGTTCCGTAAATTTTGAGAGGATCATGCGGCGCCATACTCGGCCCGCATTGAGTGATACACCTGTTTGCTCCAGGTGTATGATCCGTGAGGTAATGGCGGATAGGGTGTCACGACAACTCCTGGGTGTATCGTGAGCACGCGGAATTTTTTCGATCTCGTTTATGAGAATATCAGCTATACTTGCCGACCTGTCGTACTGCTTCTTGAGGATGTTGACGGCCCCATAGTACTTGTCCCCTATCACGGGCACGTAGGTGATGGATGCTGCAGCTTCGCCTTTGAGAGCCTGCTTCAAGAACAGGAACTTTTCTTGGTCAGTTAAACTGGCATCATTGTGTGTGAGTACCTGGAATACCGACCAGAAGGCGTTGAACTCTCTGAAGTCCTCTGAGAAGGTTGGAACCTCGAGAACAGGTCGCCTGAGCGCGACATTGCGTGCTTGTGAAGGCGCTACCTCACCTGCTGATTCGTAATTATTTCCACTATTGCCAGTAGCCGGCTGTTCACAGCTGGCGGTTTCCTGACAGCTAGCTATTAGGATGGCTTGTTGAGACAGTTCATCCTTTTTTGAAATCCACTTTGTTCTGCCAACGCATGACCGTGATGTCAAGCTCGTATGACTCTGCTTGTAGGTAGTCGTCCAAATCCGTCATGAGATTTTCACGCTCTTTTTTGGTAGGTCGTGAGTTTATTGTCTCAATTGCTTCCTTTAAGCAGTTGTCGTGGTATTGCTTGTTGCTCATTACCGTTCTCATCAGGTGGTTTAGCTGTGCTGTCTTTTCTCTGATGTACTCCTCACAATCCTTCCTTTCTTCCGAGAACGCGAATGGCTGGTCCAGACGGTTGACTTCTGCCTCGCTTGCCTTAATAAGTCCGCAGGCATTCGTCATTTTTGTCTTGTAAACCTGAATTTCTGCCATCTTTGTTGCTTCCGGTGCGTTTTACCAAAGTTTATCAGTAAACTTTGAATTTTACTTCGTTAGGTCCGAAGTAGAAGTCTCTTCCTGCCACGCGGGACTTTTCGCTGCTCTTCTGGCTTCCTCAGGTGGGGTAGGTGCAGTTGGCGAACGTTTCGCTAAGTCCTCTCGGCTCCTCAGGTGAGGGATAACCAATGAAAACTGTCGTTTTTTATCTTTTTCCAATGAAATGGAAAAAAGAATTTATTTGCTTCCTGGTTTCTCGCGAGAGAAAGCTAAAGGATGGCTTTCAAAGTACCCCTGGTTCTCTGAAGGAACGCTTAATGGAGTTCTTTTTCAAAGAATTTGTTTCCCTAGCGGTGGAAACAAAATTCAATCGCTTCCTGGATTCTCCTGAAGAGAAGCCGTAGGAAGACTTGAAGATTTCCTGGTTCCCTGAAGGAACGCTTATGGAATTCTTTTTAAAGAGAAACCTGTTTCCCTAGCGGTGGAAACAAAGGTTGATTGCTTCCTGAGTTCTCCTGAAGAGAACGCCGGGGGAAGTCTTCTAAGATCTCCTGGTTCCCTGAAGGAACGCTTAATGGAGTTTTTTTTGACGAATTTGTTTCCCTAGCGGTGGAAACAAAATTCAATCGCCTCCTGGATTCTCCTGAAGAGAAGCCGTAGGAAGACTTGAAAAGATTTCCTGGTTCCCTGAAGGAACGCTTATGGAATTCTTTTAAAGAGAAAACCTGTTTCCCTAGCGGTGGAAACAAAGATTGCTTCCTGGGTTCTCCTGAAGAGAACGCCGGGGGAAGCCTTCTAAGATCTCCTGGTTCCCTGAAGGAACGCTTAGTAGAGCTCTTATTTGCCGTCTGTCTCTCACTGGGAGAGCTAGCGCAGAGGCAATTTAGCGTGGGTTTGAAATCACGGTCGATGCACCAATTTGGTGGTTCACCAACGGATGCGTCTGTAGCGAATTGTAATAAGTGTTTATTACTTTACAACTATCAGAGCACAACACAAACAATAACTCATAGCAGCTTATATACGGAATTCCTAGAGGAGGAGCCTAGAAGTATGACATATATTGGTCAGGGAGGCTGATAACCTCTAGTCTTAAAAGGGTGTACCGCGGCTAGAGTGTAGTATTTTTGCATTATCTTATTTACCTTCTTGCGGTATCGTTAGGTCATACCTGTGGATGCTATGCAACGATGCTTATCTTATATTGTTAACCTAAACGTGTTATCATTCATTCCTATTTGTTCTATAATATGATGTAATAATACTACACATTTATAAATGTAAACCCTAGTTGGGTATTCACAACAGGGACCTGTAGAAAACATTGGCGCTGCAGCTAAAAACGCTTTTCCTCCAAATATGATGAACAAGATTCTGACTCTTGTCTCAACAACGAAATCAGTTCAGGATAGAGTTGCAGGGCTAAGGGTAGTGGTTAAAGATGCGAAGCCTCCATGTGAAGGCAGGGACCCGGACATCTTGTCCTCGGCGCGCCCCTCGCCCCGCCCCTTTCTGAGGGCGGTGTATCCAACGACACTCCGCCGTCACCATCCTCTCAAGCTCCCATTATGTAACTCCGGAGACCGACCACGATGTCGACAACATCGTTTCCTTCTCGTGAAGTTTTTCTTTGACGTCCGAATCCTTGTCCTTTCTTGCATCCTCCCATTTCGTCTACTACGTTAACTAAGAATGCGATCTTTTCATCGCCCATGATTATGCTTCTGAGCAGTTTTTTCATTTTTTATGGTTAACCAAGAATGCGACCTTTTCATCGCCCAGATTATGTTTCTGAGCCCGAACTTCTTGCCACATCCCTGGCACCTGTTGTAGGATCGGCTTCGACGACGCCTCTGAGAGTTCCATCATTAACCTCCACTGGACGCCCTGCCCTCGTGTCATCAGTCAAACTGCGGTAGCTTGACTTGAAGCGGGGGAACCATCTCTTGCAGGTTTTTGTCGAGACGACCCCGTCTCCGTATCTGTTGCATGCATATCGGCATGCTTCTGCTGCGGAGTGACCTCCGTCGATCTCATACAACAAGCAGTGTCGAAGGTGGTTGCGGTCACAAGCCATTGTTAGCGATAAATGTTGCCTCGCGAAAATCTCAGTCTCATATAATAAACCAAGTACTCTCCAGAACATTCTCACAATCCAACTTGCCACGTGACTCACGCCAGGTTTTATGGAAGAAAGTGGGCAGAACTTATGTTATGCTCTACATAATAGTTGGTTGTCATTCATCTTCCAAATGAATTCTGACTATAACTCGCGAATTTTTGTCAAAGAGGGACTACCACTAACCACCATTTGATTCACTGTATTTTTTTCGCTAATGAGAAATTGTTACCTCTACTGAGTGTCCTATTTTAGCATTTATCATCCAATAGTTGCCGAAGAACGCCTACTCGTTTTGGATAGTCGCTGATGACGCCATTTTCTAGCCTATCTACTGGCTGACACTCTCCGCATTTGAGATTTCACTCATAGCAAATACAGTAAGGTTGATGGAATGCTAATGCGCACGGTTATTAGTTTCCGCGTAAAGTAATACCGAGTTGTGTTCGTGCGTTTCCCCTTGCAGCCCTTACTTCCCTTAGCCTATTTCTCAGTGACTTACAAGGGAAGCCCATGAAATTCCCCCAAAGATTCTCGCCGAGAGCTATATGGTCTTGTAGGGCATCGGACGAGGATCATCCAACTGTACTTCGTTTTTGCTACGGGCCACCAACTGGCCGGAAAACAGCAAAAAATGCAAAAAAAAGCAAAAACGAAGCACAGCTCTGTGATCCTCGTCCGATGCCCTACAAGACCATATGGGTCACATTGAGAAACTTCCGGAGAAGTTCATGGGCCTCACTTGTTAGACCTTTCTTTCTACGAACGCCATTATCACTTTGTATTTATTCCACGGGTTCTAGCACACAGATTCATTAATCCTGTATTTCCTTCAGGTACTTGGAGATTGAGATTCTGGTGGAAATCATTCTGCGAAGTGGAGTCTCTGCAACCCTCGTCGAGATCCATTTATTAGGAATCTACGCTTATCGGTATTCTATGAGTAAGTAGTAAAATCAAAATCTTACAATTTTCACTCATACTGCTGTGAAAGCAGTAGAATACAAAACAGATGAAGGAATACCGCTTCATGCGTTGGTTCACTAAGAAATACGAGCTTTAAATGGCATGCAGCAAAGGTTTTTCGGACGAACTGCAGAGATAAGGTAAAAACAATCACTTACTAATCAACAAGAAACAAAACAGTCTAGAATATCTAGCTGTTAGTTTGTAAGGAAAGTTTCACGCCACTCACTTTGGCGATCCGATAAAAAATTTATGAAAAGTGGTCTGTAACCTTCTCCCAATAACGCATATATAGGCTAACTTCAACCTAGGCCTATGTCCTACATTTACCACTATTGTCGTAATATTCCGCCGAGACTATGACTGCAAGCAAGCTCGACTGCTTCTGCTTTACGGGTTCGAAAAGCAAAGAGTCGTGGTGGATAACATATGTGGAACGATGGGACCTAGCAAACGTCCCGACCTAGCTCACAACGTTGTAAATTCGCATGTTTCCTGTGCTATTTTTTTGATTCCGTTTGTGCAGTTGTTTTCTAACGAATGAGTAAACGTAGTGTATTTCAATGCTCAACACATTCATTTCTTATGAAGTTGTTTAAGAGTGGGTACCATCAACTAGGATGGCACCGAATGTCAAAATGACATGAGAATCCAGTATTCAAAACATTCAAAAGGAGCTAAAGTGGCTTTCACACTCCCGTTGCTGCTGTTGCGCAGGTGGCGATGTCCGTTCCTCCATGTGGTGCCCTGGAAACTGTTCGCTTTGCGAGCTAAGCCGAGCACGGATATTCGATTGCAGGCGACAGGCCCTTGTGACAGGCCGGCCTACAAACACCCGTGTCATATCGCATGGTGTATGACAGTTCAAGTATTTCGAGATAGTGCTACGGCCTCCGCGGGAGCCGACGCGCACTCGCAGAGCCCGGCGTGTGTGGAATGTATGCGAGGGCCCCTGATGCGAGGACGGCATCGGGGGGAACTGAGCAAGTCCGAAAATCCGTAACGTAAGCAGGACTCGCGTGGCAGCGCTGAATGTGGGTACATTGACGGGCCGCTCGTGCGGTTTGGTTGAAGCACTGGAGCGTAGAAGAGTTGATCTCTGTGCGGTGCTGGAGACGAAGTGGTCCTGCCACAAGTCAAGGGACATAGGACGTGGCTTCAAGATCGCTCTATGTGGAAGTCCCAGGACCACCAGTGGTGTCGGAATAATCGTCTCCGAGCGATTTCGTGACTTGATTGTAAGCGTTGAGCGCTTTGACGATCGATTGATGAAGAAAGAAGTCGCCGTTAAGGAGCGACTCTATCACTTCTTCTCTGCGTATGATCCGCAGACTGGCTGCTCCGATCAAGCCAAGGATGAGTTTTGGAACCTGCTTGATGAGAACACTGGTGACCTTAATGGGCACGTAGGTGCTACGAAAGACGGGTACAGCTGTCATGGTGGTTTCGGATACGGAACACGAAACGCCGATGGTGGGCTTATCCTTGATTATGCGGAATCACATAGCCTCACCATTGTGAACACCGTCTTCCGAAAACGCGACTCGCACCTTGTCTCATACTACAGTGGGAGTACCAAGACTCAGATAGACTTTGTCCTTGTGAGAGATCGCGACCGAAGTCTTGTCCCACACGCGAAGGTCGTGCCGTATGAGACGGTCGCCCCACAGCACCGACCGCTGATCCGCACTCTGAAGATCGCCCCTCCAAGGCTGAAGTAGGTCGAACGATTCGGTGCTGTAAGAATCAAGTGGTGGCGAATGAGAGAGAGGGAAGCAGCTGTGATTTCTCGCGTGCGGTTACCGACAGTCACGACTGTCGATGAAACTTGGAAGAGAGCAACCGACGCGATACGCCAAACTGGAGGATTGGAACTCGGCATTACGAAGCCTGGGCGACGGAAGGTCGACAAGCAGTGCGAGAGAAGAAGTCGCTTTATCACGTGTTTCTCGACGAAAAGACGGCCGATAACTGGCGGAAGTACCAAGAAGCCAAGAAGACTGCAAAGAAGGCCGTGGCTGTTGTAAAAGCCACTCATTATGGAGATGTAACGAGAAGCTCGAGTCGCGCGATGGTGAGCGGTATCTGTACCGACTTGCAAAGTTTCGCCATCGGCAGACCGAGGATATTGAGAAGTTCTTCGGCATCAATGATGAAAACGGTGTAACGGACAAGCTTCTTTTAAGGACGGTCGTAATGACTTCCGTTTAAACACTCCATCGGACCCGTATCCGACCAGCAGAAATCGTTCTTATACAATAGATTTTTGTCCCTTTGAACGATTCAAGAAATACTCTGACGACAATATTTTATCAGCATTATTTATCAGACAATAGAGGATAAGGCAGATGGATGGTAAGGAAGGGGGGGGGGAAGGAATCGCATAAGGCAGGTCTAAGAACGAACGGCTAAAGCGCCGCCAGCTTCATAGGCGGATCAGCGGGAGGGGGTAAACAAGCCGCCTGGGTTCAACTTGATCCTTCTTTTATAACCAGTGCCGAGCACAGCTGTCGCTGTTGTTAACCACGGAGCGTCAGCAGATCTGTGTGAGAGCGTGGGTATTGAGCTTTCTAGAGAAATGACCTTACATCTGCTATTGACATCTCTACAACGGCCATCTTCTTACGGACCGCAAGAAGGCATTGAAGCGACGGCGCGACTACTTAGGGGAAATCTCTACAGTAGAATTTCCTCATCCAGCCATCGCTTCTACGGCTCCAACCCACGGCCTCGTTCAGAAGATCACCGTGGAGGAGATTGAAGCGGCTTTGAAGAAGATGACGCCAGGCAAAGCGACTGGGCCCGATGACGTGGCAGCTGGCTTGTGGAAGTCCAAGTACTGGTACCCTGCTGAGTGGTTGGCAAAGTTCTTTAATCAGGTTGTGGCGGAGAAGAAAGTTCCTGAGTGTTGGCGCCAAAGTACGACGATTCCGATTTGGAAGAAGAGGGGCAGTCCTGCAGACTGCTCCAGTTACCGCCCGATTCGCTTGCTTTCGCACAGCATGAAGATCTTTGAGCGAGTTGTCGATGGACGAATTCGGGACATCGTCCAGCTTTCCAGCAATCAATGCCGCTTCGTGGCTGGCTGTGGCACCGTTGATGCCATACATGCCGCCCCCCCCCCTCCTGATAGAGAAGCATCGCGAGAAACAAAAGGCAGTGCATATTGCCTCTCTCGACTTGGAGAAGGCCTTCGACCGCGTACCGCGTGAAGTGTGATGGTACGCCCTGCGTCAACATGGAGTTCCTGAAGAGCTCATAGAGTGGGTGCGAATTCTCTACTCTTGTCCAAAGAGTCGAGTTCAAGCTGCAGCTGGAACTTCGATGGAGTTTCCCATCTCTGTCGGGGTACACCAGGGTCCCGCGCTTTCCCCACTCCTCTTTGTTGTCGTCATGGATGCCATCATCGAGATCTTCAGAAGTCCGTCCCCTGGTCGTTGCTTTATGCCGATGACGTGATGCTCGCTAGCGAAGATAAAGGTGAACTCGAGCGAGATCGCCTTGGTTTGATCGCTTGGAGCGGTTTGGATTCAAACTGAACGTGAAGAAGACCGAGTATCTAACGACAGACGTTACTGGGTCCAGCTCCATCAAGATTAACGGCATCGAGCTTCCACGCACGCGGTCTTTAAGTACCTGGGATCAGCAGTCGCGTCTGACGGCAAACTGATGGTCGAAGTGAAAGCACGCGTGACTGCAGCTTGGTCCAAGTGGCGCTCGTTGACTGGCGTGCTCTGCGACAAGAAGATACCAGAGCGTTTTAAGTCGAAGATCTACAGATCAGTCGTCAGGCCAGTAGCGATGTATGGCGCTGAGTGTTGGCCTACCACTAAGGAAGTTGAAACGCGCTTCAGCGTCATGGAGACGAAGATGCTGCGCTGGACGGCTAGAGTTACGCGCATGGACCGCATCCGAAACGATGTCATTCGTCAGAAGTTTGGTATCGCGCCGATAGCTGACAAGATGCGCGAAGCTCGCTTACGATGGTACGGCTACGTTCTGCGTGGAAGGGAAGACAGCGTCCGCAAGATAGGCCTTAACTTCGAGGCAATAGGAAAGCGGCCTAGAGGGCGCCCGAAGCAGCGATGGGCTGATACGTTACACATGGACTTGAAAGTAGCTGGTGTCCACCCTGATCTAGCGCTGGATCGGGAAAGGTGGCATCATGACACCAGAATAGTGTGAGCATCAGCAACAAGGAGTGATAGCCATCATTCCTTGTTGCTGATGCTCGTCAACGGAGGCAAATCACAGATCTTATCTTATTATCTTATCTCACCGCGTTGCGGCTGCAACAAGCATCGAACTCCACCCCTTTTTCGTTGCTCGTTGATGCAATAGCAGCAACGGCAGTGTGAAAGCCGCTTAAGTCGAAAATCTATCAAAGAGCAGCGGATTTGGGCGGTATTTGGATGACTGACATTAGCGCGCGCTCTTTTGACCTAATCAGTGATATGCCAAGCGAAATAACATGTTCTTTCTCTCCCGGTCCGTCCATAGCCTGAAAGATGAGGCAGAGTCAATCGTATGCTGGCGCGTATAAAGGGAGTGCAGCCTCAACGTGGTCAGAGTTTTCTTTTTCTTAGGAAGACTAAGGGAAAACCGCGATTCACAAGATATCAAAGAGCAGTCATGAAATTCCTAAGGTAAATCAGGATGGATTTAGTGATGAAACCCTCTTTCGAGCTGAGTTTGCGAATCGAATATCTTTTCTGCGAACTCCAAGTTGCTTGCTATCAGAGTTTGAAGAAACAATACCAAAATACCATTGGAATATTTCAGAAAGTGCAACATAGCGGAATACGAGCAACACTCGCAACTGGCTCTTGAAGAATTTCCACTTACCTTCTTCTTAATAAATAAAAAATCACCAAAGATTGTTATTATGGCGGGTTTTAATGGACTACCAGTCTGACACATGTTTTTTATGCAGTTTATTTGGCCCTTTCCTGTTAGGATAGACCTCCGTTGCCCTTTTTTCTTGCTTCAGCTGCTGCTTCATATCAAGAGGAATAAAATCTCGTTCCTGCCTTCTCACGCTCTACCACATGTTATGAGACACGTCAACGGTGAATACACGAACGTTTGTGATCGCACGCGGCGTAGGGGCGGAAGAGTAACGACAATCGATTAGGCCTATGTTACACTTCGCCAACAGTGATGAGCGGGTGCTAGGCAGTGCGTAGTAACAGCAGTGTAGTAGCAGCCCGCGCACCACTCTCGCCGATGCGCTGACACAGCGTCGTCGAAGTATAACATAGGCCTTAGAGTTCGCTATGACATATACTTCGGACCGAATCGAATAATTTCGAATGAATATTCGAATAAATTCGAATATTCGAATATTCATTATTCGAATATTCGGTGAGGTCCAAAATTCGAATATATTCATTATTCGAATATTCGATGAGGCCAAAAATTCGAAAATATTCATTATTCGAATATTCGCTGAGGCGCAAAATTCGAATATATTCCTTATTCGAATATTCGACAAGGTCCAAAATTCGAATATATTCGTTATTCGACTATTCGACGTGCCCCAAAATTCGAATATATTCGAATATATTCGACGCTACTGAGATAGACTACTGGGAGCCAGTTTTTGCGCATTCTGGATATAACTCGCCTAAAGTCAAGTATATGAAAAACCAAGGATATATTTGAGCTCAGCAGCTCGAGCTCTATCGTTTGGTATACATATTTCATATGGAGCCATGAAATTGGTGGCGATGGCCGTTCCTCCACGTGGTGCCACTGGAAACTGTTCGCCTCTGCGAGCTAAGCTAATCACGGACATTCGAGTACAGGCGACAGGCCCTAGTGACAGGCCGGCCTATGGAGATCCCATGTCACATCACATGGTTGATCACGTTAAGTGAGTATTGAGATAATGCTACGGCGTCCGCGGGAGCCGACGCGCACTCGCAGAGCCCGGCGAGTGTGAGAAGTATGCGAGGGTCCCTGATGCGAGGACGGCATCGGAGGGAAACTGAGCTAGTCCGAAAGTCCCGTAACGTAGGCAAGACCCGCGTAGCTACGCTGAATGTGGGTACGTTGACGGGCCGCTCGTGCGAGTTGGCAGAAGCACTGGAGCGAAGACGAATCGACTTATGTGCGGTACAGGAGACGAGGTGGTCCTGTTGTAAGTCGAGGGACATAGGCCGAGGCTTCAAGGCCATTCTGTGCGGCAGTCCCAGGACCACCTGCGGAGTTGGTGTAATCGTCTCCGAACGTTTCCCAGACGCGATTATAAGCGTGAAACGTTTTATTGACCGCTTGATGAAGGTCGTAGTCGCTGCTGAGCAGCGTATGTATCATTTCTTCTCTGCATACGCTCCGCAGGCAGGCTGCTCTGAGAGATCCAAGGATGAGTTCTGGACCCTGCTTGATGAAAAGACAGCAGAGGTACCGTCAGAAGACGCTGTCGTTATCGCAGGTCATGTGGGGACTGCGAAAGATGGTCGCAGCTGTTACGGCGGTTTCGGATATGTAACGCTGATGGTGAGCGAATCCTTGAGTATGCGGACTCGCATAACCTCATCACCGCGAACACCGTATTTCGAAAGCGTGACTCCCATCTGGTGTCGTTCTGTAGCGGGAGCACCAAGACACAGATCGACTTCATCCTTGTGAAGCATCGCGATCGAAAGCTGGTTACAGATGCGAAGGTGGTGCCGTACGAGACTGTCGCCACACAGCACCGTCCGCTGATATGCACTCTTAAGTTCGCCCCTCCGAGGCTGAGGCATGTCGAGCGATGCGGTCCACCGAGAATCAAGTGGTGGCGATTGAAGAAAAACGCTGCAGCTTTTGTTTCTCGTATTCGGTTACCGACCGTGACAACCGTCGACGAAACATGGAAAGATGCAACCGATACGATTTTACAAGTTGCATGCTCTGAATTAGGCATGACTAAGCCTGGACGCCGCAAGATCGATAAGCTGGCGTGGCTGTGGACTAACGACGTAAGAGAAAAAGTCCGAGAGAAGAAAAAATTATATCACGCGTTCCTGCGCGACAAGACTGCAGACAAATGGCGTATGTACCAAGAGGCGAAGAAAGCGGCAAAGAAGGCCGTAGCCGTTGCAAAAGCCGTCCATTATGATGATCTCAGCGATAAACTCGAGAGAATTTCGACAGAAGAGTTTGCCCATCTGCCCATCCCTCCTACGCACGGTCTTGTGCAGAAAATCACTGTGGAGGAGACGGAAGCGGCTTTGAAGAAGATGAAGCCAGGCAAAGCAACGGAACCCGATGATATAGCGTCCGACCTATGGAAGTTGAGGTGCTGGAGTCCTGCTGAGTGGCTAACGAAGTTTTTCAACCAGGTTGTTACGGAAAAGAAGGTACCTGGTAGTTGGCAGGAAAGCACGACGATCCCGATATGGAAGAAGAAAGGCAGTCCTGCGGACTGCACGAATTACCGTCCAATTCGCTTGCTCTCACACAGCATGAAAATATTCGAGCGAATTGTAGATGGACGTATTCGCGATATCGTCCAACTTTCCACCAATCAATGTGGCTTCGTAGCGGGCAGTGGCACCATCGATGCCATACATGCTGCTCGTCTTCTGGTAGAGAGACATCGCGAAATGCAGAAACCGCTGCACATACAATACCGCCCGCGTCGCGCGGTCAAAAAGATGCGACGGAAAAATCCGTCGCAAACCTGTTGTTGTTTCGCCATCTCCGGCCTGTCTCATGAGCCCCGCCGATTTCTCCATATCCTCATGACTCTTTCGTCACCAGGCCGTGACCTGACTTCCCTTCCTTGCCTGTCAATAACCCTTTGGTCTCATCCTTTCGTGTAGTCTCTCGTCATGCTCCATGTTCTAGGTAGCCGTCTGTAGGAGGGACAGAGGACATTGATTCGTCTCTTCTCCACTGGCCACAGCAGTCGGTCCTTCATCCCTCTGTCCCATTGCCTGTTTCCTTCGCTGTGCCCGCGACAATAGTGCAACTGGCACTAAACCATTTTGACTAGCTTCTTCGTGTCTGTATATTTATTCCGTGCTGTATAACCGGATAAAGTTAATAAGCTACTCCAGTTGTACAGCGAATAAAAAGGCACACCCAACCCGGGACCAAAAGAAGCCAGTACAGAACGAATATTCGAATAAATCCGAATATTCGAATATTCATTATTCGAATATTCGGTTTTTCGTGAAACCGAATATATTCGATTATTCGTTTATTCGAAAAAATTTTGGAAGGACACAAGTATACTATGACACTCACTGCTAGGCGGGAATATGTTTAA
Organism: Heligmosomoides polygyrus polygyrus; assembly: GCA_947396885.1. Classification (NCBI taxonomy): domain Eukaryota; kingdom Metazoa; phylum Nematoda; class Chromadorea; order Rhabditida; family Heligmosomidae; genus Heligmosomoides; species Heligmosomoides polygyrus. The sequence goes on along the minus strand of OX377202.1, from coordinate 102,724,532 downwards.
TGAACAACTCGCGATAGAACAATAGCATGTAGTCCCTTCCTTGGCGCTGTCCACCCCAGTTCTAGGATTCCGTTAGGATATGAAACCTCAGTAAGAAAAACAGAGAAGAAAAATGTCTTCACAACCTTCACCCCCACCCCCCTAACACATATAGCGCGGCTCATCGCTATCTCTCCTACTGATAAATATGTAAACAGATATCTACCGCCGGTATGGTTTTATTTCATACGTCTTGCACACATGATCAGTTTGCGGATTGGTTTCGACTACTCAAGGCGGTTCGTGTTTCTTTCTAAAACCTGTTAAATACATGAAGGTGTCCAGTTGATTTCAGATGATGTGCACTATACAATTTGTGGAGGCGTACACATCAAATCTTTACTTGATTACCCTTCTGATATACTTAAGCAACCTGATAGTTGTAAGTTTTTTGTCATACAGATGAAACGAGGGATGAAATCTCAGTCCACGGGAAAAAATTTAGAATTGTGCTAGCATAGTGAGCTCTAGCATGAAAAAACAAGAAAAATTAATTGTCATAAGGGCGCACCCACCTTATTGCTGGTCGGATAGCGCCGTTTTCTGGTTCAGTCACTCACTATAGTTTCATATTCCAACAGGATCTCAGAGATGGGGTAGACTACGCCAAGGAGAGTGGATCTATGCGGCCTAAAAGCAGATCGGAATACATTTTTGCGCTAGGACGTAACATTGACATTCGAGTACGGTCGTATCAATGTGTACGCTCTATTTAAGCGTGGTGGTAAATCAAATGCTTACCATCGAACCATATTTGTTCATTCAATGCGGTACGGATTGGGGGGGGTGGGCTTCGAGCGCAGAATCAGGCTAGGGAAGGGACTCCAGGGTGGGTGCGTCCCAAGATGTTCGTGTGGAAACTGCTTCCGTCTCTCAGGAGAAAGCCGGGTTCTGCAGAAGCATACAGCTGGAAAAATGGGCAGAAAACGCCTGAAAATTGTGTATACCTTAAAACCCCTGGACCTCATCCAGTCAGTTGAATGAAATGCAAAAACGCCAGCATGCATAGGAACCGAACCCCTGACCTCCATCGCCTGAACTCGTCCTCCTACCCACTGCGTCATGATCTGTCTGGCAGCTGGGCCACCATCGGGCACACAAGTGACCGTTGCGCATCGATCGATGCCCACGTGGTCGCTGACGCAGCTCACGTGTGCATTCGCGTTGAACAATTGTTCCCCTACACCAATTGCGCGCTCTCACCTCTCACGTCACGCGTCTATTCCGATCTGCTTCTAGGCCATTTAGCAATTCCCCGCCAAGGAAGGCGCAATGTTGCGATCGGTGGCCCCGCATGCTGAGGTGAACCTCCAAGCTCCAATCTGATTCTAGTATCCCGACCAAGCGATGTCTGACGTGTCCTCGCCTAGCGTCAAAATGTATCATGCAGAGAATACCACTTCACGCAATTATCAACATCAAATTACCAGCATATCGCCACGCAATTATGATATCGCTGTTCATTGCTGAGCGACTTGTTCGTCGCTCGGTGATTCGCTACTATGCCATCTTCGAACGCGTGGTGGGCGCAATGCTACTATGAGGGGCCAGCGAGTTAAACGAGTTTTTACCCGTTTGACCTTGGCCGTCTTGCTGCAACTTGCATTACACCTGTATAGGTGTCAGTTTGCGTACAATGTGGGAAATTCCACGTCACCATATCCGACTGCTACGCTTAAGTCGGTCGAACTCCATGGGCTGACCCACCCCGCGTGGTATCATTGCGCCTTGGTGTTCACAGCAGCATCCTCTCGCAGAGCAGCGCGACGTGATCCTCGCTTCTCGCTCGTCTGCGAGGGAACGGTGCTGTGTGTTCATGTTCATGTCCACGCGTTTGAAGATAGCCTCGATACGCGAACGCGAAGGAAAGTGACCTAAGGCTGCGGTGATCCACTGCATGAAAAGCGCAAACGTGACACCCGACGGAGGGTTCACCTTGTGTTAAGTGGTAATCCGCTGTGGTAAGAAGGCGTTTAAATGTCCAAATACATCATAAGTGGCCCACCTCAGTTCACCATTGTGGTAGAACAACCAGTGCTGTGTGAAATTTTTGGTGCTGTGCAACACAGATCGTCGTATAAGACTGCCTTACAAGATGACCATCGCGTTTATCCTACCTCCGCCAAGCCGCGAGCGCTCACCGCACGCCTGTACCTACCGCAATATTCAGGCTAACGAACGATCGTTCTCACGCATCTTTACGACGAAAGCGCGAAAGCTTTCCTTCCTAGCTCTGCGCGCTTAGGGGAGACCGCTCTTCGAGCTAGAACCAGGCTAGGGTAAGGACTCCAGGGTGTGTGCCATCCAAGCTGCTCATGTGGAGACTGCTTTCGTCGCTCAGGGAGAATCCACGGCTGGGTTCTAAAGTTGGGGTGTGGTTTTTGATAATGCTTTTCTAAGCTTTTTTCATACTAAAGCACAAAAATAGTAATAATAATAGCCACCTGTATATTGAAAATAACCAAGCTTGCCACGGTCTACATCGCTTCTTGAAAAGAACTGTACAAGATTTACGAGTTTTGCTGGAACGCTGCGTACACAAGATTACATCTAACATTTCTTGGTGTGTTCTGTTCATGGTGTGTTTCTGTTCATAGTGTGAATGCATTCAAATATTTAGCTATAGGTGGACGCAAAGTTTTAGTTTCATGCTCCTAGATGGCCCGCGAACTGCTAAGGTTTTATTTTTCTAGCAAGTTCTTATAGCAGAGGGGCAGCAAACTAAGTTCTACCAAAAGCTACCTGAGCAGAAGACCCAATCGGTGAGCGTTTTTGAATTCTTGTTTTTTTTTAAATAAAGTTCATTATGTTCCGCTTCAAATGAAGCAAAGTAGATCAGCTAACAGTGTTGTGAAGTAGAATGCTCTTTACACCTTAGCGTAGAACTTTCCTCCCTGATTATGGTTTGTTACAAGGTTTGTCGTGTTTGCTCATCCTCAAACAACTCCGTTGCAAGACACAGCCCCGGGTAGGATGGACGCAATTGAATTATATTACGTTTATTAGAACATTTCTAGCTAGGAAAAGTTGTTCCTGCATTCTGCTCGAATATCGTACTCTAATACAGCCATGTCTGTGTAGGCATATATTGCTCGCAGTTTGTATACGAGTAGCTGCACCTTGGTAAAAAGCTAGAAACCGTTGTTTTTATGCTACGATTGACATGAGATGATAGGTGACCCAGTACAGTGAATAATGGTCTGTGTGTGGTGGCAATCTACATATCCCAGTGCGTCGGTGAAGGACGTAATGCACCAAGAACGAGACCGGCGAATACGGTCTATCCTCTGGTCAGGTGTTGGTTCCAACGATGGCAAGGTAGCCATGCCCGTTGCGATTATGAATATAATGGACAAGCTGAATTTCTTTGCGTGGCTGGTCAATGGCTTTACTGGAGCCATTGAACAGCCACATGGGGACCAACCCGCTGATAGGTTTCCTAGTGGGAAAACCCATGGATGGCCACATGAGGGTCATCTTCCGAAGTCGGAGTGATCGAGCAAAACACCAGCACTGTTCACATGACACTATGGAGGATTAGCTACTCTTGGGATAGCTCGATGCCATGAACGGCTAGAGGTTTGCATTGTCTCACTGTTCATTAGAATAGTTGATGATCAACCTTGTAATATCGCTGTCCAGAAGAAGCGAAAGAATCTTGATGCTGTCCAAGAAACCGTCGGAACTAGTAGGGAAATTCCACAATTCTCAACAATCAAGTTAACAACAGCAATGCCGAGTGCGGGTCAGATTAGAGCACTATTGAAAGAGTTTAACCGGATAAATTGGTTAAGAAACTTCTAAGGTTGTTGACATGTGAGAGCAGTAAGTCTGGATATACATGGTTCGCATATGCACAAATGAGGACTTGAAAAGTCTAGAAAACCCAAAGAGCGAATCGCACAGCCGAGTGAATTGGCTCACTGGCAAGCTGGTGAACAATCTAACAATACAGCATCTGTCGTTAAACACACCCAGGGGAGAACCTGAATGGTGGAAAATGGCTGAGACTCCTGCCACAAAAATAGGGATGGTGGATAGGGATCTGTGAGGTGAGTCTCCACTGTGCGTGATCCATTAGTCGCAGCAGTTCTTTTTTGGATCGTGACAGTCGGCGGATCCACTTCAGTTGTCCAAAACCCATGGGATACATCAGAAACAGGGATGTTTCCCACTCAGTTGATGTCATGCTTATAAAGCGGCTTTCACACTGCCGTTGCTGCTGTGGCAGCAACGAGCAACGAAAAAGGGGTGGAGTTCGATGCTTGCTGCAGCCGCAACGCGTGAGATAAGATAATGGGATGACCTGTGATATGCCTCCTTGAAGAGCATCAGCAACAAGAAATGATGGCGATCATTCCGACGACGACGTCGCGACGCATCGCCGAAGTATAACATAGGCCTAAGGCCTTTGTTATAGCACCGCTAACCTCGAGCGACGGCTAATGATATGCTCCCATATCGATCGGGCGGCGCGATGGGATCGATGTGCGAGCATATCGTTAGATGTCGCTTGAGTGAGCAATGGTATAACAAAGGCCTGAGATTCACTCTTGTCTAGGATGGTCTATAGACTTCCACCATGTACGAGTGGCACTCGATGAGACAGAGAAATGTCTACCGGTTCAGAAAGGTGGCACTGCGGCTCGAGAAGAAACAGTAATGAATTTCCGTGAACGTGTACGAACAGAGCTGTGCCAAATACTGCTGACAACTTCCAATCATGGCATCCGTACGGATAAGTACCAAAACTCTGGGAGCAAAGGCATATGGCAACGCATTCGGGATAGGCGCCGGCTGTCGCGTGCACTGCTGCGTCGGCTGCCGTTGACCATTTTGCGGCACGTGACATAGAGTGACCAACCGAGTGCCGCGATAGCATCGTTGTTTCCGCAACTTCTATTGTGCTGGTCTCCCCATCATACTAGAGGCGGTTTATGTTACAATCGAACCGCTGAACAGTCACGGTTCTTATAATAAACAAAGAGTTGTTATCTGTTGCATAAATCCCCGTCCTCAAAAAATGTTGCCACATTTTCAGCCGGGCCGCCGGATGACTTCGCAGGAAGTTTCACAAAGTTATAATACAGCTTTGTCTGAAGGAGCGAAATCAGTACTTTACATTGATGCACCACAAGATCAGCAGAAAGAAGTGATAGTGTCAGGGGTAGGTCAATGCTCGTTCATCAAATTTCAGGCGCCTTCAAATTAAGCTTCTTTGAGTTCATATTCCGAATGATGTGATCCAATAATTATCCTTCCAGTCATACGCACTGTAGCAAGAAAACGTAAAATCAGCAAAGAAATTTACTTTAGGCATGATTATATTTCAGTAGAAGTTATGCTCACTCCCACTATGAATGTTAGTTAAGGGAAGAGAGACGTCTGAAGGCTATGAACAGGCTATTCGTGTTCCTGTCACCCTCCATAACCTGGGAGAAGTAGTCGCACCATGTTTTGGAAACATCCGAACAAGAAAATTAACTTGATCGATACAGTATTATTTATGCGTGCCTTGCTACGTTTTGAGATTTTTCAGCGTGTTGTGTAAAAAAATATGGTTAAGTTTTTAAAAACAAATGCATTAGAAAAGGTAGGGCGAGGGCATTAACATTACAAGATAGTCGAATATTGTGCGGACTATACACAGGAAGGACCTTGTTGTAATTAGCCATTTGTTACTTTTCATTGAATGATCTGCTAGTTATTGTGAAATGATTCATAGCGCTGGCTCCACCTCTCGTGATGATGGGCATAGCTTCTTCGCACCGCCCAGCGGCGCTGCATCGCTTTCATACTCCGCCGCCGCAAAACACCATACTTGACGGAATTTTGGGTTACGGTATCCGGCGAATCGCGCCCCTGACTGGAAGGGCGCGGCGCGGCGCGCCCTTCCAGTCAGGGGCGCGATTCGCGAACCGTATTCTATGCCCTTTGTGTTTTGGTCCCCAGGAGTGCATCTCAAGGTCGGGGTGGGAGGCCCTTAGTGAATGAAGCGAATGTGAACGAAAAGGCGCCTTGGTGAATAGAGCCTGACATACAACCTAAATATTTGGGATGACGAACTAATGGAAATCCACCTCACCAAATGCACTAACATATGCAAATCCATGCTGAATCGTAACAAGAGCGACCCATTTCTAGAAAGGATCATAGTTGGTGATCAAAAATGGATTGTTTACGATAGCGTTGTCCAAAATCATGGGTCAAACAAAATGCCCCACAATCAAAACACAAAGCCAGCGCCAGCGCCTCCACAATCAACATGCAAGGCCAACATTCACCAAAAAAGATTATGCTGTGCAGAGGGATCACATAGGGTATAGTCAGCTTTGAGCTGCTCCCAAGAAACGAAACTATTCAATAGGTTGTCTGCTGTGGTCAGCTGTCGAAATTTAACGAGGAAAACAAGAAAAACGCCCTGAACTGCCTCATCGCAAAGGCGTGATGTTCCATCAAAATAACTCCAGACTCCAAACCTTTTGGAAAATCCGCCAAAAATTAACAGCGCTCGGTTGGTTTGGTGGAATCCGAACTAAGATCCTTCGTTTCGAGGTGCAATCTACACAAAGCGCCTCCTACGTGTGCGATACCTTGCATCAAAAAGCCCAATATTCCCTATTTCACAAGGTAGTGTTTCTGGTCATCTAGACACAATTTCCTATCTCTTGTAGAATAGTCCGGAAACGACATTTTACTACTTTTCGATTTTTCTTCTCAATCCGATTTTGGTTTCTATCTTTTAATTTTCACCTATTTTCTGTCTGCAGTACCCATTGGTACTATTAAGCTGCTTACCTTGTGATCCGTTTCTTTAGTAAATAAGTAATTTTCGTTTCTTTAGTAAATAAGTAACAACGTCTAACGACCTAAATATGTGAATAAATAACCCTAGTTATGTGATTTAAGAAAGAAGGAAATCGTATCTGGTCAGTGTTAGACGTTGTGCGGGACAAAACGAAGGACGGCTTTAATGAATATTTCTTGGGGTGCATTGTTGTGGAAGCAATTTGAATGATTGAATTTGATTTACAATGACTTGCGGTGGCCGGCTGATAAGCAAGCAAGCGCTTTATTTTCCCGGACAAGATCGGTACATATTCATATACTCCGGGGAAATGGACTGGGCTGTCGGCCTGGGCGGGGAATCCGAACCAGGGGTCTGGTATCGGGTGCACGCGAAATCTGGCACCCACATTCCCCGACTACGCTACCCGTGCCCAATTAAATTCAATTAAATTCAAACGAACCTTAAATAGTGAACTGTGGGATTTGCATCGAGCTCTTTCGTAGTTTTGTTCGCCGGTCCCTCTCTTCCTCTTCCGCTGAACCTCATCCTCGGCGTACAGTTCGTATTAGTACGCAGAAGCTTCTGGCCGCGCGTCGCTGACGTCCCTTTCTAACTGCGGTCGCGGCGCACTCCGAATTGCGCCACGCCGAGGAGGAAGTATGAAAGGCGCCTTATACTCTTCGTCGCCGACACTGTCGCTTTCCCTCTGGCGGCGAAGGGCGCTCTTTGGTATGCACTTGCTGCACCCGCTCCCCAGCCCTGGTTTGTACTTGCACAGCGCGGCACCACAGTTGGAATAGATATTAATCGAATGGCGCGAAAAATCAATATCTATAATGATCGTGGTGCTGCGCCGGCGCAAGTACCAACAAGGGTTCATGTACGGACTCTCGCGCTCTCAGCGACAGATTGTCGGCTACAGGTCGCCGCGTCGCCGACAGCGCGACGTTGTATAACATATGCCTTACTTGTGAGCACCTGTTTGTGGATTGCCCAAACAATCTGACATCGATTTGACAAACCAGAGCAAGCACATTTAATAACAAGCATTATCATCATCATCATTTTCATTAGCGTCTGTCCAGCTTGGTGGCGGGGTCCGCTCTTCTGGTGTGGTGACGCCAATTCTCCCGATCAAATGCTTGATCAGGGTGCACACCAGCCATCTCTAAGTCCAAGCGCAACGTATCTAGCCAACGTTGCTTCGGGCGTCCTCTGGGCCGCTTTCCAGGGACCACAAGATTCAGGCCAATCTTACACACGGTGTCGTCGTTAGCGCCAAGGACATGGCCATACCATCGTACACGAGCTTCACGTAACTTGTCGACTATCGTAGCGACACCAAACCTTTGTCGTATGGTGTCGTTGCGAACGCGGTCCAAACGCGTAACTCCAGCCGTCCACCGTAGCATCTTCGTCTCCATTACACTGAGGCGGCTTTCAACTTCCTTCGTCACGGGCCAGCACTCAGCACCGTACGTCGCTACTGGGCGGACTACTGTTCTATAAACCGTCGATTTGAGGTGCTCAGGTATTGTCTCGTCGCAAAGCACCCCAGTCAGCGACCGCCATTTGGACCAGGCTGCACTTACGCGCGCATTCACCTCCAACTTTAGGCTGCCATCGGGCGTAACTGATGACCCGAGATACTTGAAAGATGTAACTCGTGAGAGCTCAGTACCATTGATCTCGATAGATCCGAGCTCATTCACCTCCGTCGTCAGGTACTCCGTCTTTTTAACGTTTAGCTTGAGTCCGAACAATGCTAAGCGATCGCACCACGCCTGTGCCTGTCGCTCGAGTTCGGTTTTGTCTTCACATGGAAGCATGACGTCGTCAGCATACAGCAGCGTCCAAGGTGCCGCCATTTGGAGATCTCGTGAGGTTGCATCCATCACGACCACGAAGAGCAGTGGGGATAGCGCAGATCCCTGATGCACCCCTACAGAGATGGGAAACTCCATCGAGGTGCCCGCTGGCGCTCGCACTCGACTCCTTGGGCAAGAGTATAAAATGCGCACCCACTCAATAAGCTCTTCAGGGATACCATGTTGTCGCAACGCGTACCATATAACATCTCGCGGAACGCGGTCGAAAGCCTTCTCCAAGTCCAGGAAGGCAAAATGCACCGGTTTCTGTTTCTCGCGGTGCTTCTCTAGCAGAAGACGAACGGCGTGAATGGCATCAACGGTGCCACAGCCAGATACGAAACCACGCTGATTCGTGGAAAGCTGTACGACATCCCGGATACGTCCGTCGACAATTCGCTCAAAGATTTTCATGGTGTGCGAAAGAAGACGAATTGGACGGTAACTGGCGCAGTCTGCAGGACTGCCCTTCTTCTTCCAAATCGGGATGGTCGTGCTTTGCTGCCAACCCTCAGGCACTTTCTTCTCAGCAACAACGTGGTTGAAAAACACAGTCAGCCAGTCAGCAGGGCACCAGTCCTTCGACTTCCACAGGTCAGCTGGCAGGTCATCGGGACCAGTGGCTTTGCCTGACTTCATCTTCCTCAGGGCTGCTTCAGTTTCGCTCACTGTGATCTTCTGAACGGGACCGTATACAGGTGATGCAAAAGGAACAGCAGGATGTTCAAATTCTACATTCGAGATCTCCTCGAAGTAGTCGTGCCATCGCTTCACAGCCCTCTTACGATCCATCAGAAGATGACCGCTCTCGTCGTTAATGCCAAACACATTTAATAACAAGCGATATGGTGAAATGTTTTACACCCTTGATAAGCCGCGCTATCCAAGAATTCGTCACTAATTTCTCCGTTAAATTGCTGTAAGTCGTTGAATAATCCGGCCGCAGAGTGGAAAGGAATCTTAGTTATCCAGAAGTTAATTGTGGTTAAAGGCAAGCAATGGCAGCCTGTCGCCTTCCATTGATTAAATGAAAAAATGGCGAATAAAGATTGCTCAATCTCACCTGGGATGCGCCACGCATTCTAGTTCTACAGGATATCGGAGAGGCGATTTGAGTGCGTATTTGGCCTATACATACACTTTCGATGGCCAGTCGATAAAAGTTGTTCTATCTTTCCGAGACAACTCTGGTACCAAATCGTCAACCCCGGAGGGATGTGGCTTGGCTTGCCTGGGCGGGAACTCCGAGCAAAGAACTTGGTATCCGATCCACGCTACAGTCGGCAGCTACTCTTACTGCGCTTCACACGCCCTCTCTACAGAACTTCCGATCACGAATAGTTTCGGTATACAAACACTGTTCTACTGAGTACTACACCTAGACCAGTATATAAGTATAACTGACCAGTTGTGATTTTGTGCCTCGACGTTGAACCACAGTTACCGTCCACTCTGGTTCAATAGTAGCAATTAGTTATTTAAACTTTGGATCAATGGCGTTTATTACAGGGTAAAGGAAAAGACGGGAAGGGCAAAAAACCGAAATCTAAAGGGCCAGGATTACATACGCAAGACACCACGGAGGATGAGGGACATCATCAGCAGCAGAAACAGCAGCCAAAACAGCAGGATCTGCGTCAACAACAGATACGTGAGGTGCTGCACCATTCTTATCCAGAGGTCTCTCTCAAAAGAAATCACGGTCGCGACATAGCTGCAACCATTTGGGCCCCGTTTATACCTCCGACGCCGAGCGTCGCGACGGCACGTATAGTGGCCAAGATTGATCGATCGACTCGCTATTTCAATTTGGCCACTATACGTGCCGTCGCCTCGCTCAACATCGGAAGTAAAAACGGGCCCTTACCTAGAATATGTATCGCCGAACGTCGCTCATTATACCAGACAGTATTCTATTTGTTTTGTTCTAAACTACTGCGGAAACTGTAGGATATTCAGAACAAACGAATGGCTGAGTGCTTGCTGTCAAGGGGATTACTCATAAAATTGACAAACTTGTCCGAATTTTGAAGCCCCTCTTCACCTTTGGCATCCCTGAATTGTGATCTATCGCTATGCAGCTCTACATGCATTATAATCTGACGATTATTTAATAAATACTTATGTTCTAAAGTACTACGGCTGGATCGTAATAAATCATCGTCCACTTAATGTTTCATCCGGCAGTTTCAGCTTATTGTAAAGGAAATAAATCAAAAGCAAAAGAATTTGCAATCAGCAATGAAAAACATAAGGTAACGAAGGCTGTGTAAAATTTAGGACCTTGCCCATTGCACAACAGCAGAAGAACCACCTGCGAAACCTAATTCGCCGGTTCTTCAAGGGTAAGTGTCGACTATACTTAATTTTCCTCGTTTCTTTGAGTAGATATTATTATTATTCCACTATCCGCCATCAGTTCCCTCAACACTGCTATTGCATACCATATTAACACCGACTCACATACAGATTGAGTTCTATTTACAATATTTTTAGCCAGGACGATAGAACACAGCAATTGCCTCGTGCGCCAAAGGGACATCATGTTGAAGAATTACAGGAAATGGTGAGCTCACCCAAAACCTCACGCTCTTGGTCACTTCAAATACGCACTTTTCAAAAACCCTCATCCTGATAACCAAATAGTTGCCTTTTCCTTTTTCCGTTTTTTAAATGTCTCTATTACATGTCCCTATGAAAGAAGCGGCATGAGGACAAGAAATCAACACGTTCTTTTTTCTTCTGTCAAGGTCGTATGGTGAAATCGTCCAGTTCTGGCTGCTGTTTGTGCCGGCAAAGTTGCAAACAACTAGCTATTAAAGTTTTCTGTTTTCTCAGAAACGGTATTTTCCATTAGTTCATAAGAACTGCTCTCGTTCATCTTCTGTCGCGAAGGTGGGAGCAGTTGAGGATTAATGTGATCCATTGGTTGTGGACTTGGAGGCGTAAAAGGCAATATGCGGACAAATGATTTTGTGGGAGTTCATCAGATACTGCACAGTCGGGTTGATCATAAATCCAACTCCGCCTACGATTTGATAGTCACCTTAGCTCTAATCATAACGAGATGGCTGGTCTTTGAGAATGGTAAAATGAAATTCGGATAAATTGTAGATTAGACATCTTCTCTACCCAAAGCGCAAATAGAAGTTGCATGAACGTTCCTTCCACACTTTCGATCATTTGTGTTTATTATAGGGAAGAGCCAATCACCAGACTTTTGAAAATTGTGTCCAGAGGGGCATTATCTCGAGCGCTTCTTTGACTCGGAAACATTCTGCTTATTTATTATTATCGCTTGTTGCTTATTTATTTATTCATGCTAAGCTTGTCTGGTAGCCGGACTATGTCTAAGAGACATAAGCTATACCCAGACATAAGCTTGCGGGTTTCAAGGGCATAACATGTACCACTGTTTAGCTTAGAAGAGAAACCACCAAACTATTTTACCATAGCTGCACAGCAATTTGTCTAGCTGCTTGATGTCTTAATTACAAGGCAAAAAAAGAACCGAAAATGAACAGAAGCAGAACTCGGAATGCTCCACTACAGAATTATACTATTAATAGCCAACACACATCAGAGACACTAATAGCAGACAGAATGTCTATGTTCTTAAGCGCAATCTTGGATGATTATATGATTAACTTATACAAATCTTCTCCTATCTTTTCCATCATGGTTTCTTAATTACGTTTAATTGCACGATATGGCTTATTTTAAGGCGACAACAAGTGAAAATTTTTAGCAGTAGGTAATGAAAGCGATGATGATGATGAATTCCCATATTTCAGGAAGAAATTTTGAACGAGATGACACTGCCAATGATGAACTCAAAGTGATGACTGACCAAATGATTACAGCGAGCATTTTACTCTAAACCTTATTTAATAGCTTAACACGTTCGTTGAAATAAATATTTCCACACGTTCCTTTTCTGGTCTGAGTTTCTTTGCATCAAGGATAAGAAGTGAGAAAATTTGTCTGATACGATTGGTTCAGTTGGAGCTGAAAAAATATTAATATTTTTATAAAGTTCGGATTAACCAAATATGTCCATCATGATTTCACACGACATTGTTGACTAATTAACTTCAATGTGGGTAGCACATTGTTAGTGTCTAAAGCAGTAGACGGTTATGGTTCTTCTCCAATGTTCGGCATCATGCGATTAACCTCTTCCCAGCGCTGATGTCAACTATCACAACTTCAGCGGCCTACTTCCTCTCCCTCTCTAATTGCAAGAATCATGATTTCTTTACTATTGTTGAACGGAATGTATTGTTTCTTGATCTTGGATGCGGAGGACACTAGCTGTTATTCCCTTCTTAAAAGGGCATATTACCTTATCTACCTCGTTGTAAATTAACAGTCCTATTTTCTTTCGATATAGATACCTCAACACCTTGCTTGACCAGGAATTATTACCAATACCAATGTACTTCGCTCTGCGCTCTGTCGTTGTACTTCGCTCTGCCTATATGAAACGGCTCTGTGCATTGGTTGCCTCCTCTTGTCTCCACTTCAATTCGCACCCCGCCAAAAAATTTCCATGGTTTCATCGAAGGCGTCGAAAACAGGCTTTAGCCGAGATTTTCCAATCACCTCCAAGGAATCTACATTCCATCCTACTTTCTGTGCCTTGGCAAGGGTGTCAATAGGTATTATGATTATCATGGATCCAGTACCGACTAAGATCTAATTATCAAACGATCTTCTACCAACTCATCGCTCTAATTTGCGGTCCTTTACCGATACTACCAAGCTTTGCACATTTGTACCTGGGGCTATCCCTGGCATAGGCAGTTTAACACGAAGTAGTAGGACTGCTAGTAGTGCAAAGGCGATCTCTCGCCTTTCACAACCTGCTCCAGAAAGACTATTGCAGGCGGACGGCTCCAAGAAGACTTTATTGGAGACCAAATGTACAACTACGACGGCGGAGGACGGTGGAGTGGCGACGGGCATTAGTAGACTGACTGCCTTCCTGCGCTGGCTATTTATCCTCACTAGGCGCGCCTATCTCCGCCAGATTGTGACCCCTGACCACAACTATTGACTACACAGATGACCCTCCTGGGGTTAGCTGCGTGATCTACTGCACATATTCTTAGTTATCCTTGAGACAACCTCCTTTTACCAAGTTTTTGCTTTTCTGTTCGATTTCGTCCGCTCTCGACAATCTCTTATGGCATTCCCTATCTATGTATGAAATAGTCAGCGTTCAAAAGTTTATACCATTTAGTTCCTCGTTCATAACGCGTCTCCTTCGCGCGAATCTCTTCAGTGTCGAAGCCACACCTGAGGCCGCATTCATGAAGCGGTGGGAGCAGGAGATAAGCGATATCATAGCGATACCATCTTGCGCCTCTCTCTCTTACCTCGGTCGCTTCCCGTGGGAGGCCGGGAAGATCCCGGGAACGTTCATGAATACGGCTACTGGAATCGGATTCATCAACTACTGACATAACTTTAATAAAGAATTCACAGCGGAAAACTCAGGTAAGGCAGCTTATTGCTCACCATATCGCTTGATATGCCGCGTTATCTGAGTCTGCTTTAACTCAGAGAGTCGTTATTTTGTTTCCACTCTACCAAACGAAATTCAAATCTACATAAGAAACTTTCGACACGGCTTCTGAAATGTCTCGGTGTTAACTGAAACTAAAGGTGCATAGAAGAATTTAAGTATGGTACTTATACTTACTTACATATAGGTTCCATTGCGCATAGTAATTCTCTGAACGACCCCTCAAGCAACCTACTTGCACTATGACTTCACTGTACACTCATTTCATCATAGAGTTCTCTGTCGCGATAACTAGGTGGTATTCAGCAGCTGTGGAATAGACGGGATGCCTGTTTCTACGAGGTTTATAAGAGAACGCCGTTACTGAAGTATAAGCCCATGTATTCGATTTAATAATCCAACTTTCTGCAAATTGTCATGTTTGCAACAAATGTATTGGAGAATAGAATGGGAACAAGCAGTAGGATCGAATACATGAAGGAAAACCGTCTGAAGTAAAGGTCTGGTTAGCAAAACAATTGCTACAATAAGGTTCTCAATCTTTGGTTACTCTGAAGAATGAAAAGAGTCGAAAAAAGGCAGCTATAAGCATTTAAGGAGGACTTCATGCCAAATGATCTAGCTGTGGAAGTAAAGTTCCTCAGTTCGTGCTGCCCCCTCCCCTGGGGCAGCACATGGGCTTCGACCGCCTTGAGCGTAGCAGTCGATATGATGACGTGGAATTTCCTACATTATTCACAAACAGACGCGTACGCACGTGCGTACTGCAGCTGCAACTTTACAGGTTGAAACGAGAGAGGCCTTGGTCTCGTGCGAACTTAACGAGTAAAAACTCGTGCTTCATGTGGGAAAAGCCACGACAAGCCGCACTTCTTTGAGTGCTGATGGGCTGCCTCCCCCGTCCGCTCATTGCGCCGCATACTGTTGTGATAAAATACGCAATGTAGCGTGCAAACAAAGTAAGCCTCATTTTTAGATTAAAGACTATGATGATGGGTTCTGAACAAATGTTTCTCGTCACTACGAAGGTGGGCTGCACACGCAATCTAGATCGTCTACCGTTACGAGTAGAGTTTTTCAGTGTTTTAACCTACTACTCACGTTTCAACCAACGTTTCTCCTGCTCTTGCTCCTCCATTCAACCGGAATTTTAACATTATGCAAAAAACAGAAAAGGGTGAGCTCTCCCAGAGATAGATATTTGGGCGCAATCCTAGTTGGGATGGGAGCATTTGTGATAGGCGGTGGAGTTTTATCCATTATCCATCTAGCTTGAATCTCCGGGCGACCCAGTGGTTGTTTCTTAGTGTGAGGGACCTCAAACAAGGTCAAATGGGGAGGGTCGTAAGAAACGGAAAAGAGAAGTATTAACCTTAATTGTGGGTAGCCCCTCCAACTAGGATTGCAATGAAATTTCCTTTCAAGCTGTACGCGATTCAGTCAAAGGTAACGTCAAAGGAAACGACAAAGGATAAAGCTACCAAAAAGAGCAATGAGGTATGGTGTCATATATTAGTACATATTAGTACAAGCCTAGCCCACCTGATATTCTCAAAAGTCCTGGTAGGAATAGCAAATGTGCAACTTTAAGTATATTCAGACGCAGAGATGGTCACCTTGTGTTAGGTGGTTATCTACCTTGGAAGAAATGCATTTAAATACCCATTCTGGCACAACGATACCACGGAGGTGGGGAACAGGATATCTATCTATAGATAGATATTTTCAGAATAGATATCTAGGATATCTGTTCAGAAAATGAAAAAAAATGTTATGACGCCTATTTTTTGAAATAACTCTAACCTAACTTATCGCGGTAGATAGCTTGCAACACGGAAGGGGTCTGTCATTAGAACTCAAAGGTGTTTATTCTCGACAATGACTCTCGCTCAGTAAGAACAAGAAGGAAGTGTTAGGAACATACTTTTCAAAATGAATGCAATAGTAAAAAGGACCAGAATTGATCACAGCCTGATCGAGATCTCACTGCGCTATAAGCAGCGCGAGAAGACAGCCTTCCGTGGTGCAGTGCACCGCGCAAGGCTGTCTTCCCGCGCTGACGTTTTTTTGGAGCGCGGACACTCCCGCGGTATACCATATTCGGTAGACAGACAGCCTGCAACACGGAAGGTAAATATAGGAAGGTGAAGATGAAGGGTCTAGTCATAGGGTGTCTACCGCGGGCGCTCCCAGAGGTGTCGCAACATTGATACGTGTCAATTGCAACGCGTACTACACGTTCATGCGTGTCAAGCTCTGTGCGACGCGGCCACGTCAGTTTATTCAAAACCTACTTTGAAAGAAATGGAGAAAGAGAGGCGATATCCTGTCATGACGCATTTGTTTAAAAATTGAAAAGGACTGCCTCCTTGGGAATGAACAAAAAACACAATGAAGCAAAACATGGAAAGAATACGTACAATTCTGCCTACCGATACAGTCAAGCATTCCACGCGCACTCATCTGTTCTGTAGACGCATAGGAACATGTGAGCGTGCTGACGTGAAGGGGTAAAAGGACTTATTAATTCCTATGAGAATGTCAGGTGGACCCCCCTCCACCACCGCTGCTACGCGTTGGATAAATATGTTAATTGAGGACGTTTAGATGACTTTGTCAAAAACGCAGAGTATTTCGACCAGTGGCGAAGGGAGAGAATTGAAGGTGCAGAATCAGGTAACGTGCTTCAATTTGTTACAGCGCAGCTGGCAAGGGTTTTCCCTAAACCTCACACGGCTAACTTGTGGCTGGAAGGCCACGAAGATTTGCTGACCAATTGAGGTTACCTAGCATCGTGCTAAGGTTTTTTGCGTTACGTTCTTAGTGCAGGATTCCATACGCCTCCATTTGTCGACACTAAGGCCTTTGTCATACCATCGCTCACCCCGAGCGACGCCCAATGATATGGTCCTATATCGATCGGGCGGCGCGATGGAATCGATATGGGGGCATATCATTAGGCGTCGCTCGGGTGAGCGATGGTATGACAAAGGCCTAACGGTGATTATATTGTTGGTTGTCAAGCTCTTTTAAGGACAGAAATTATGCTACAACCTATTATATTTCTAGCATGTAGATTCGTTAAAAAATGTTTCCAAATAGATGAACCATAATCGACACCCATCTATACCCCCTGCGGAGCACCCGTGAACTATGGCAGCTCTCGGGGGCCTTTGCGACCAGCTACTCGTTCGCGCTGCGGCTTCCACTACAGAGGCAGCGTGGGCCCCCACTGCGGCGAGAGCGATATGGACGAGTTCTCCGGGTGCTGACGCAAGACTCTGTAGAGCCCCTTAGGCCTGCACCCTATACTCCCTCTGACACTCCCGCGGCACGTCCGAGACAAGGGAGTGTACCGCGGAAGGTCGTCGTCGACAAAGGAAGGGCTGCGACAGACATGGGGGGTTTTGCATTAGGGCGCATTTTCACCGCCGAACATGAATCGTTGCCCGAAGATGCAAAATTTATAGCGCAGCTCTCCTAAGAGGAGTACAATGCTCGCAATTTTATAAAAATTTTATTCTTTTAGCTAAAAGTGCTCTGAAGCTTATTTTAAAGTGCAAAAAAGCAGCACTTTTTGAGATATTCACAAGCGAGATATGCAGTCGTTCTTTTATTTATCTAATTGGTGGTTTGTAGATGCAGAGCAGCGGAGATGTTGATAGCGTCTAGCCTCGCACAGCAGATGTCGGCTGTTACTCGCCGAAACCATTTCGTACTGCAAAACCACTTATTGCAACAAAACTGGTCGGTCTGTGTACTTCCCTCGTTTGTCGTTCCGTCTCCTGGCCGTAGAGATTTGGCGCGCGACGAGTGTCACAGCGCGAATGGAGACGACAAGGCGTGTGGTGGGCAGGTATTGCCACCTGGACGCCGCCCGCGGACAACTGATACGAACACCTCTCACCCGTAACAATTTACAAACGAAAATAGAAAATTGGTCTCATGGCACACATTGTGAAGACTACCCATCGCAACAATCTTTTCAGCTATTACAGTAATCATTTGTACAACTTTCCCAACGTTTATTGAATTTGGAACCCACTCATATCAGAAAAATTATAGGCACACGCATTTACCATGAAAAGACAGCAATTAGCCTGCCTAGCAAGGACACAAGAAGATGATTTCATCGTTGAACCCTCTCCGCAAGAAAAGGTAAATAACCTTTCCTTTGGTACGACACAAGGATTCATCGTCTTTTGAACGAACCACTAGTAATTAGCACAGAAGGCTTGGATCGCCGTTGGTAGCTAGCATTCTCTTTCACGAAACAAATCGGTATCATGCGTCAACTTCGACATAGCCCAATATGTAGATATCGTGGTTTGACTTGTGTAGATGTGGAGCCATTAATGGAACGAACTCCTGGCCTTAGGAGCATAGGTTGAAAAAGCTTTGCAACAACTGCTTTATCACTTAATACTTACGTTAGTGCATTAAAAGACGGCTTGACCCGTTTAGGGTTATTTACTCGCGTTACTTGCAACTCTTTTCTCAGCACTGGCTTACCCTGCGCGGGTCTTAACTTCTTCTCTACGTTCTATTGAGCCATCGATGACCAGTGGACAAGTATCGAGCCAGATTCGCGGACCTTGTATCAATTTGCGAGCGAGTCTTGTCATCGTAGTAGCCGTCAACCAGGGGCCGGATTCATCAACGACTTACAGCAATTTAACATAGAAAATTACATGACAATAATGGCGACATGGGAATATGAGAGAGCGGTCACGCCCACCAAGATAAATAAGTAACCCAAGGACTATTGAGCTTCATCTCCGGCCAAACGTACCACTGAACATCCCAGGCACCTCCTCCTCTCTGTGATTTCCAGGTCTGTCTGGAAAGTTCGCTATTTGTGTGTAAAGTGTTGTTGTAGAGATGTGCAACGTTACTGTTTTTAGACCTGAAGAAGGGCTTAAGGCCCGAAACGTTGCCAATAAAGAGATGACCAAGTCGGGCTTCACTATTGCAAAGTCAAAGAGAAAATTACAATTTTCCCTGATAGCAAAAATCAAACAAAATTCCCTGATAGCGCGGCTTATCAAGCATTACGGTGAGCGATAAGCGTCGTTATCAGAGTTTTCCGTAGTGAATTCCCTGTTAAAGTTATGAAAGTCGTTGATGAATCCGACCCCAACTAGTCGCCTCATGTTGAGTGGTTCCCAGCGCGCAGTTGCGATGCTCCAGCGTCCATCATTGCGCTCGATAGATGGTGCAGCACGATGGTGCTTCGCTTCATCCACATGTAGGAAGACTTTCAACACTCTAGACATGCCTTCACTGCGTAGTTTGAACAGCCGCTGTAGGTGCAGCGTGTGGTGACCATTTTGTGTTCCAAAACTACTTGCGTTCTTCGCAGCCGGTCTTCCCTCGACTTCGTTTGCGTCCATATTTCGAATACGTAGCATAATGCAGGAAAAACTGAGGAGTTGAACAACTTGGTCCGCAGATGGAGGCTTCTGCTGTTCTCCACCACAACCTTGATGGAGTTGTACGGGCTTCAAGTGGTTCCTTATACTAAGAAGCCGACCGAGATAAGCGTATTTCTCGATTGCTTCCAGAATCTCTATCAGCAAATCCGTTTTCATGAACTTCGTTTTTGACATATTGATAGTAAAACTAGATTCCATTCCCTTAATATGCAACTCGTGCAGCATTTGAGAAGCACCTTACAAGGATCTCATGATTTCCAATTACAACGACGGATAGTAGCCCCAGATTTCCAATTACAACGACGGATAGTAGCTTCCAGATACACTGAAAATAAGTTGGAAGAGATAGGATCTTTTTGATGCACTCTTCTCTCAATATCCACGTCCAGGGGTCGGATTCATCAACGACTTACACAACTCTAACATAGAATTCACAGCGCCAAAACTCAAAACTCAGATAATTTGGCTTATCGCTCACCATATCGCTTGATAAGCCGCGCTATCGGAGATTTGATTGTGATGTGATTTTCTCCGTTAAATTGCTGTAAGGCCTTTATGTATCCGACCTCAGATCGCGATAGAGCGGCTGGAATACAGCTGTGCATCCTGGGGCCTGATTCATCTTTGCCTTTCGTAATTTTAACGAAGAATTGTAAGCGAAAAGCTCAGATAGCGCGACTTATCGCTCACCATATCGCTTTGTAAGCCGCGTTATCTGAGCTTTTCGCTTACAATCCTCCGTTAACGTTACGCAAGTCGTTGATGAATCCGGCCCCAGAGTAAAATTTACTCAAGACCTTCGTGTAGCGCGAATCAATACCTTACTTGTTAAGCTGCTTCCAGACACCAGGGGACGAATTTATCAACGACTTACGTAACTTTAACGGAGAACTGTAAGCTTATCAGCTTACGGTGAGCGATAAGCCGCGTTATCTGAGCTTTTAACGCGGCTTATCGCTCACCACATCGCTTGATAAGCTTATGGTTATCCGCTAAAGTTAGTAAGTCGTTGAAGGTGTGTGGTGGTTTTGTTATACAAGTTTATTGCCACTGAATCTACAATATACGCGACAATAACGGGAAATGCTTAGACAACGCAAGCGATAACAGGTGAAACTACTACAACAGGACGGCGATATGTGTAAGTAGTAAGTAATAGAATAGAGGAGTGGGTACAAGCAACGAAAGGGAATGATAGGGAGGAGGATGCCAGGAGACCAACCAGCGGAGGATGCCTAGAAACCAAAAAAACGGAGGCTCACTGTAGCCCGCGACGTCGAGGAGAAGAAAGAACTCGCCCCGCCTTCCAAAAGAAGTCGCGTAGGACGGACAGACCGCGACAAGGTGTAAATTAAGGAATTTCTGACACTTCGCCTCACGTATGGTACACGTCATTGTACGGAAACACTATACTGCACTTATGTAATCCATTGCTATAATCTTGGTCAGCAGTTGTGAACAAACTTCATTACATCAGTGATAGTGATGCCAAGCTTTATGGAAAGTCGGGCCTGACGGGGCTATGCCAGAAATGTAACGAAAATGATTACGGTGTCAAAACGAAAGCTAAAGCGACACGAATAGGGAAGGTTGTCCATTCGATCACGACGGTAACCTAGGACAACTTTTTAGTGCTTTATTGTAGCCGGAATAGGGCGGTTATGCTGGTTAACCTAACAGTAGGAGAAAAACCTATGAAACAGAGGCTATAGCATTAACCTGCGTGGGCGCATTTTCTGAGAAAGGTGGAGAAAAACACGCATCGCGACCTTAGAGCTTGTCTGACGAATCTTGCTGTTGTGGCTCACTTTGTTCGCATGCAAAACCTTGATGGTTTCACCTGCTAAGTTACGCGATTTCTCAATTAAACTCCGACTGTAGGATAGCAGCAATGAATGACATCATGAAAAAGACGATGAAGCAAGGAGCCTTTTGGATGGCGCTATTAAACGTGGAAGATTGATGAACCAGACTTTGAACCTGCAGTGCAGGAAGGCCTTAAGGTGCACCCCGGCAATGAAATTGGAGCACGTGGTGATTTAGGAACGTTGACGGGAATTGAAAAGTTCGGCCGAGGCGAACATTCCAGGATTCACAACGTTTTTATAGACACGTCGTTAATATTTTGTGCTGCACGAGACTTAAAGTATCTAATTAGATAAAACTTTTACAGAAGAGAGCTAACAGGAGGCGAGACAAAAAAGAACCGTACAGGTAGGACTATAATGTCCTTTTAACAATTGACCCTGCCTAGTAACTACTGAAGGGATCATGTGCTCTTTAGCGCAAGCACGAGCGCTGAGCAATCAATGGAACCAATAAAGAAGCTTCCTCGTGCGCCGAAAGGAAATCACGATGAAGAATTGGAGCAAATGGTGAGACTCATAGATTTATTTACTTGTTTATTTATTCGTGACGAAGGCCAAAATCTACGTGGTACAAAGACAACGTGAACAGTAAGTCCAGACAACAAAGCCACAACCAAGAACCGAAACACAAATATCATAAAGAATAAAAGGATAAAACTAGGATTACGAGCAGAACTAAAAACTTAGGACACCTCTGCAAAACCAATTTTACTAGCCCTTCCTCTGAAAGGATTAAGTGACAGGTGCGGGAAGTTCTCATTAATTATTTTATTAAGCAATGGAACTACTTCTAAAGAAAAGGATTTGATCCTAACCTGTTTCCTAGAAGACGAAGCCATGATTTTAATACTGGGAGCTTTCGTTCTGGAATTAGAAACCGAGAAGCGACTGCTTTAACAAAGTGAGGCTCTTCCAGTGAGAACTTGAAGGCCATAACCATGTCATTCCGTTTTCTTCTAGAGAACAAACTGGGTAGTCCAAATATTCGGCATCTTGTAACTCCGTCAGGAATCCTATCCTACTATATATAAAGGAGCAGTGTGTGTGTGGTGCGTGCGTGCGTGTGTGCGTACGTACGTGCGTGTTTCCGTCCGTCACAACTGGAGTGGGGGTTGCCTGGCGGTTCAGTAGACGTGCTGAACACGTCGGCAACCATGCATGGCGAGCCGTAGACGTGCCGAACTCGTCGGCAACGGTGCATAGGCATTTAGGTGATCATCGACGGAAGGCCTTCACAGCAGGGGCAATCGATATCGATCGATATTATCGATTTTTGTGGATGTCGTTTAAGCGGCACGAAACTTCAGCCCTAGGGGTAATCGATGTCGCTGAACACGAATCCGAAGTTCGTTTTTGATCTGTCGATCGCCATCATTCGATATTGGGCAAATTAGCGTTTTTCCATTTTTTTTCGCTTTTTTTATAACTTTCCCTAATCGACGTAGTTAAGAAGTTCTTCCTGAGGAAACCCTGACATAGGTGGTAGCTACAACTGATGGTGAGAAGTTTTTGCCACGGCGAAGCCGTCAAGAAGCCGTGGGTGCGGCCGAGAGGCCGCAGGAACGGCTGGTAGACTCATAACTAAGCCGGGATCAACGCTTGGCCAACTTAAGGCCCCCAGACTTCTGCGGCCAGCGGCGGGCGGCGGACGGCGAAATCGATGAGTCACGCCGCTCAACGGCGCCGGCCGGCCAGTGGCGCTGCTCAGCGGCGACGGCGAGGTACTGTAGTCTTTCTTGTCGGGACCAACTGGTGCGAAAGGGCAGAGCGCAGACAGACTCTCTCGGCGCCGCTGGGGTGGCGACGTCTCGTATGATTCAAATCATACTCGGCGATGCCGCTGGCGGCGAGCTCTGCGTCCCTGCCCTATGATGAAGGATAGGCAGCGGCAACGCCGCAGAAGTCTGGGGGGGGGCTTTTACGAGTGAAATTAACTTGTGCGTTTTTTAAAAGATCAAAATTCTTCTTATACGGAGGTATATCGTAGTACCCGTTTCCAAAAGGCCTAAAGATAAGGCTTTCCACAAGGATATTGTGCTGCCAGATGTGCTGGTGATTTCAATCCGAAGTTTTTCACCTGTTACATCAGCAGTCGAGCCGTCTCATTACTCGTTTGTGTGATTCGCCGGCTCTCCTTTTTCAAAATTGAAATTGAAGCCACAACGTCAGATGTAGTCCAACATAGCTGCATCTAGCGCTTCTAACACTTCCACCACTGTTGTGATAGATGTTCGACGCACAGGTGCTATCAGCGAGTTAGACAGCCAGAAGTAGAGTTTCGTGACTACCATGGTTCCTTGAGCATGTGCGGCACATGTCAGGTGACGACGAATGGACACTCATTCTTGAGGACTGGGGCCGGATCCATCAAAGTTACTGCAGTAACTTTAACGGAGAGTTGTAAGCAAATAGCTCAGATAACCCGGCTTATCAAGCGATATCTAAGCCACGTTATCTGAGCTTTCGTTTACGGTTCTCCGTTAAATTTACTGCAGTAACTTTGATGGGGCGCGTGTAGCGCAGTCGGAGGAGGTGCGACTGTCGCGTGCACCCGATACCAGGTTCCTGGTTCGGATCTCCCGCCCAGGCCAACCAAGCCTTCCATCCCTCCGGGGTCGGTGAATTGGTACCAGACTTGTCTGGGAAGGATAAAGCGCTGACTTGTTCATCGGCTGGCCACCGCAAGTCATTGTATGGCCAAATACGCATTCATGTCGCCTCCACGACATCCCGTAGAAGTAGAATGCGCTGGCGCATCCCAGAAGGGATTGAGTAACGCCGTCCTTTATCCTTTTATCCTTTTAACTTTGATGAATCCGGCCCCTGGTGTGTACTGGTGAAGATCGTGATTGCTACTGCTTTATTTATGTCAGCAGTTTGGAAGGTTCACACTTCATCTAGTCAAGTCTCCTACCAAAGACCTGCAGCTAAATACAAGGTGCCGCTTAGGGGGCGGACATCTGATTATACGCTCTTGCTGAGCAAGCATTTGGAAGCCTATAGTGAAACATATGCTCACTAAAGTTACCAAGATGACCAACATCAAACAAGGAGCGAATACTAAAACTACAAAAATTCATCAAGGCACGGGAATAGAACACCAGAGCTCTCACTTATGAAGAAGCGTCATTGACCCCTGAACCAGCGATCCCTTTGTATCGCTACCCTTTGCCCCTCCCTTAAAGCAACACACCTGTGCACGCGCTGGCGCTGCGACCTTATACTAAACCTCGAGGGCCATAGCTCCTTGGGTTCACAGACTCAGCGAAAACGAAACACATTTTTCTACTAACTGGAGGGCGGAGATTCACGTAGTGGCATTCGCTTCTGAGACATAGATGAGACCGTTCCCTGGTGAGATTATCAGTGCACATAAGGTCTTCTGTCTTTTTACCTTCTATATTAAAAGCCTGAGCAGATCAGTTTTGAACATTTTGCACACCCTTTCAATGGAAAAGCCAGCCTATTGTCAGTTGTCGCTTGCCCTGCATTCAACTTGTAGAGATATCATAATATACAAAAGAGTAAGCGGTTGTGTCTGTCCTTCCGTCGTCCTTCCGTATGTCCGTCTGTCTGTCCATCTGGCCTTTCGTCAACGTCGAGTAGTAGCCATCCGGGTTCAGGCGAGGTGTCACCTACGTTGTGTTAAGAGGAGTCAGAAGACTGTCGTCGAGTCGCGCAAAAGGCGTTCGAGTTCTGAACATGTGTCATCGACGTCATGAAAGCGAGCGTCGGAGTTCAGAAGACGTGTCACCGACGTCGTTCAACAGGCGTCTAGGTTCAGAACACGTGTCACCGATGTCGCGCAAAGCACGATCGGCTTGAAAAGACATGTCACCGACATCGTTCATCAGGTGCCTGGATTTGGAAGAGGTGTCACCAATGTCGCAAAAGGCCTTCCAGATTCAGACGATGTGTCACCGATGTCGCGCCAGTGGTTCCCGATTCACACGTCGTGTCAACGATGTCGCTCAAAGCACGTCCGGATTGAGAACACATATCACCGAAGTTGTTCAACAGGCGTCCGTGTTCAGAAGAGGTGCCACCAATGTCGCGCCAGGAGTTCCGGATTCACACGACATGTGACCAGTCAGTGTAGGACCAGTAATGGGGGATCGGTGAAAGATGGGGTCCAGTAAAGAGACCGGTAAAGGGTTGACCAATAAAGGAGGGAACAGGTGAAGGGGTACCGGTGAGGAAGAACCAGTAATGGGGACCTGTGAAGGCGGAGGGGACCGGTAGAAGGTTGACAAGTGAAGGAGGACTAGGTGAAGGGGACCGGTGAGGAAGGGACCAATAATGGGAGCTGGTCAAGAGATATCAGAATTGAAGGTAGAGTCCAAAGTGCTGAATGTCATTAACGGAACTGTTCTTGTGCTGCAAGCTGCCTACGTCTTTGTCGTTCTACGCATTGGTAGATCCGTGCATTGCAGGCACCTATACATTCCTGGGAGTGCGGGTCTCCAATTTGGTCTCTACAGAGCTTTTAGGTTTCGTTTCCCGTTGCGACAAATCAGCTGAATAAAATAAAACACTTTTTATCAGTAACCTTTGTTTTTATCATTTCATTCATCAATTTATTTATTTTAGTTCGTTTCACCATTTCTATCAGTAGTTATATCCTCAGAAACAATTGCTGTTATTGAGTTTTTACTTGCAGGAAAAGATACTGGATGAAGAAAGCATCATGAGGCCTACATTCCATTAGAAGAAAACCTCCTGAAGAACAACCGATTGCTCAAAAAGCTATTATACACCAGCACTAAGAATTTGACGACGTTTTTATTCAGTACACATTAAACAAGCGCTTAAACCTAAAAAATAAATTGTTAACTTCAGTGTACTTTGTAATTATCAGTTATTTCACTGCTTACTCCATTCGCAGTCACCACATTAATCTGAAATCCTCTTAAGAAATTCGATAGGGTCCTCCTTTCACATTTTTCGGTCGGCCCACGTGCTCCTCTATCCATCCTATTCTTTACTAATCTGCGTATCTACAGAGTACTACTCCCAATTTGGAGACTAGAGCAGAATTGATAGCTCAATGCGGTCATTACGCAGCGCGGACAAGGACTATTACGACGGATCGCAAAGTATTCTGTATATTATAACAACACCACCCCCTTCAAGCGGTGTCAAACGCAGCACATGACAGACCTTGTTCAAAAAAATTATATTTTCCTTCGCTTGCGAAGGATACCACGTCTAATGCAGTAGGTCGCCGGCGACTCGGTAGCCGAGTGCAAGTCCCACTCTCGGAACCGACTGTGTGCGGAAAGGGTAAAATGTCGACCATCTCATATCTGAGCCATAATATATTGCCGAAAAGCTGTTGATGAGGCAAAATGGCTAACCAAACCGTTTTCTCTTTCAAGAGCAACCCGAAGAGTAAGTTTAAGAAAACGAGAGAAAATACCAAATTTGGAGAACAGTAAAGGTCACAAACTACTCGCGTCGGACAGAGCCATTCTTATTAGCAGCTGGTTTTGGAAAAGAAAACACTACTACCGGCCTGTGAAAAAAGTTGGAGCTCTTTCAATGCTTTATTATACATTCTACAGCAAATTTAATATCAGAAAATCCTTTGCAGCAGAAGGGAAACAGCGTTTCTGAGACATAAGGAGGGCCGCTTTTTAGCTCCTAGAAAGATTTCATCGGATGTGAAAGGAGCCTTTCACAGTTAAATCAGCGTAAATAAATGCTTGCAGGGGAGAGGTGGTAGTGAGGAAGAACGTCCTGAACGTGAACATTGAGAGCAATTGGACTAAGTATGTGGTGAGATCAAAATCAGCAAATGAAGTAGTGTTTAGTGTTACTATGATAGTCGCTGCAAGCTGAATTTAGAGGCCGTATTCATGAAGCTGCGGGAGTGGGGGATAAGCGATATCATCTCTCGCCTCTCTCTCCTGTCTCGCTCTCTTGCCTCGGTCGCTTCCCGTGGATCCCGGGACCGTTCATGAATACGGCTACAGATCCTTTGAGAGAAATAGAGAATTCCGTATTTCGATGAAATCGGCTGGTGGAGAGACTGAGTCAGGTGCCAATGGCAGTTTTGGAGAGGTCGAAAATCAATTAGGGGCCCTTCAAACGAAAATATAAATAGGTCATGGCTTGTCGAAATGAGCGCAGCTTAGAAGCAACGAATTGCACTCAAGAGAAAAATCGAACGGTTTTAGCTGGAATCCTCAAGAGCAATTGTAAAGCAAGTTACGGCAAAGCGACGCTTTGTGATGGATTAATCTGTTGCAAAGCGTTTTTCTTTCAAAGAATTTGAGCGGTATTGTATTTCCTTGTATGCTTTCATTTCACAGCCCTTTTTGTTGTTTGTTTCTCTTTCTTCTCGCTCTATCCTATTGGCAAAATTGTGTTGTATTCTATATTCAACTTTGTGTTATCCAGTTGTAACCAATGGTAGATACATAGCTAAATAGAATGTCGTAAAACCTTTAATATTAGGTTGTAACGAAATAAGTGGCACTGAACCACTGTAAATTTAAACAATTAATATCTCGGCTTGTAGGCAAGTTTATTAATCGAAATAAAAACCTTCTGACTCTACACATCTTTGCCAACGTGACACAAGCTTTTTTATCCCAGTAGCATAAAAATCAGAAGTTCTGGAATTGACGAAATCTTCGAAGGCACTTTCGGCATCCTGTTGGTATTTGAATATTTTCCCTACCAAGAAGTCGCCAAGATGCTTGAAGAAATGGCAGTCTGTTGAGGAGAGGTCGGGAGAAAACGGAGGATGTGGTAGAGTTTCAATGCTCAGCTCATTCAATTTCTGCAACGTCATTCGTGCTACATGGGGGCGAGCATTGTCGTGCAGAAGGACAACTCGCCTTCGGTTTACCAAGGGCGGCCGGATATCCTTCAACTTTTTCATCATTTCTTCAATTTCAATGCAGTACTTCTCTGCCGTGATGGATTCACCGGGAGGGAGGAAGCTGTGGTGAATAATTCCCAGCGAACACCACCATACTGTCACCATTACTTTCTTTTGGTGCAATTCCGGCTTCGCAAAAACCTTGGGGCTCTCATCGCTGTCCACCCACTGTGCCGATCGTCGCCTGTTGTCGTACATTATCCATTTCTCGTCACAGGTTACGATGCGATCAAGGAATGGGTCCGTTTCGTTTCGTAGAAGCAGTGCGGACGAGATCTCATATCGTCGGTTTCTTTGCTCCTCAGACAGCTCGTGAGGCACCCGTCTTTCCAGCTTTTTGGTCTTTCCAATTTCCTTCAGATGCCGGGCAGCTGTGCTGTGACTGACGCCAAGAACCTTCGCTATCTCCCTGGTACCTTTGTGTGGATCCTCCTCTACCACATCTCTCAGCTTGTCCTCATCAACATCACTATGCCTCCCACGACCTTCATGTTCTTCCAAGCTCTCATCTCCATTCCGGAACTTCTGATACCAACGATACGCCGTCCGAATTGTGGAACATCCTTGACCGAATGCGGCGTCGATCTTCTCGTCCGCCTCCTTAGCTGTAGTGCCCAGCTTGAATTCATACAAGTAAATGCCTCGGATTACCCTTTTGTCCATCTGCAAAAAAGTCAATAAAACTCTAACTTTTTCCCACTTTTACATAGAAAATTTGGTACTCACCGGTAGAGCAAAGTTTGCGCTTCTAAATGATATGCCACACGGTTTGTTCTTGATCAAACGCGTAAAGACGCGCCAAAAAATGGCGCGAGCCAGTGTCATTTAATTCGTTACAACCTAATAAAACAGACTAAAACAGCAACCAACGTAACTTACTTACTGTGTGCAATATGGCCCGTCCGTAGGAAAGTATCTACTAGGGAATATAAGCGAGAAAAATTCCTAGTGCTTGATCGTGAAATCTCTGTCAAGAATGGATATACTTTCCTCGATTATCAACGAAACAGTACCAGCAACCTCTCCTGCGTTTCCTCTCTTCTAATCTTAAAAGTCGCCGGAGTACAATAATCTGCACGACCGAAGTTGCACGATCTATCCTTCAGTGATGAAGGAGACAGTTTTGTCTTTATGGGTTGTCGTCCTAATATCGCATAACAGCTTTGTCCCTCCACTCCTTCGGAGCTTGCACAAGCTTCCAGGTTTTGACTTGGGAAATCCTCGAGATATTTTTGCCTCCTCCCTCTTCACGTTGTGCAACGCGTAGAATACGCCTTCTCTCCTTATTCCTGGGTCCTCCACCCCTGATTCATCAACAATGAAACCCCGTGGGTATGCGGGATATAAGGAGTAGAGATAAGATATGAGTCAGGTAGAGATAAGGTAAGAGTCAGAGACGCAGGCTTGATCGTGGGTATCTCTACTCCCTATACCCGCGGGTTAGTCGTTGACGAATCCGGCTCCTGGTTTAGATTACTGCGTAAGACAATGATATGTTTGAAATCAACCTCCTATCGACAAAAACATGCACAAATGAGGGTGACTTCATTTTTAGTTCATCCTTTGCAATGTTAGGCAGTAACCCGCCTCTCATTGATTACATAGAGGTAGGTGATGCGTTTCGTAAGATATTTCAGCGCTAAGTTGTTTCGAGGTTGCGGTGCGACGCGACGTAATGATAACTCCCGTATTGACTATTCGCTCTATCCTATCGATGCAGATACTTATCATTTCGTCGCGGCGCATAACGATGCCACTCTGAACGGCGCCCTGCAAGGTGATCCCCCCCCCCGAGCCCTCCAAAACGGCTAAATCCGTTTAGACACCAACTTCCCTACTGGAGACTTTTCTGTGGTGTTGGATCGAAGTGCAACACGCGTTTTTACGCGCAAACCCCATCACGTTAGTATGCTGCGTTGGTGTAACACGTCACGTCGTCTGCATGTCTTGTAGACGGCCACTAGCTGCATGACTAGCGGTCGTGACCTGCTTAGTAGTGGACTACACGAAGTTAGCTGGGCTCGGATCTATACCAGGAGGAACGGGGAATAGGAATTCTCTAATGCGGTGTCACAAATGCTGCGAAATTCAGCAATTTATATTGTGCTGGTTTGTAGCACACTTGAGCTGAATAATACTGAAGCAGTTCCAATGTAGAGAGGCATTCGGCTTTCTCGTATACATATCGAACCTAGGCGCTATGTGACTATGAAGGGGTCGGATAAATTAAAAAATATATATATGCCTAGGTAGACATTTATGTAAGCAATACAAAACTACTTACCATTTAACCGGAACGGTCCTCTATCTTGCTTGGGGGGGGGGTCGTCCGAGTGACCTAAGTAACCTAAGCCTGAGAGCTAGAAATTACCTTAAAAATCATAAATAGCTGTAAATAGAGGAGATAGAGGTACCACTAACCTAGCCTGATATTGGGTATTTCTTCGCTATCAGCTCCCACAGCAAGAATAACTTCGGTTCGTCATTGTGTTGCCATTTCCAGACGGCTTCGAGAAAGTGGTCGTCCCAGAGGGCGCCTTTTAGACCGTTTTTCTTCTTAATATACCTCTTGATGTGGGACCAAGTGCTTTCAATCCTTTGCGTGTGTGCTCCCGAAGACGGATCAACGAAGTTTTCCTGGTGATTCACGGTTCTGTGAATGTAGCCGAGGTTCTGCAGGTTACTATACCCCTTCCAGCTATCTGTGTGTATGATACTTCCAGGAACCACGTGTCTGCAGATAATGGCTTCAAGGGTGGCTGCATCACGTGTTCCTGTTATCTCCACGAAGACTTCCTTAGAATCGTTCTCAATCCCTCCGACCATCCAGCTATCGCGTACAGATCTTCCGCGATTGTATTTCCGCTTCACCACGTACGTCTCGTCGATCTGTACCACTTTATTAGGCCCTCCAATCCTCCGCGGTTGCTGCTCCTCCAAGAACGATTCCACAATCACGTCTCTGAACCATGTGTCCCACTGTACGATGGTGTTCGTACACACTCCACAATGCCGCGCTCGAACGTCCACTGTTCCCAGGTCGTCAACGAAGAGAATAGATGCCAGGAACACTTTCTTCCTGCACCCTCTCAGGCCTTCAAAAAATGTGTCCTTCAGGTATCCGATTTTTACATTGCCCTTCAGACGACAGCGTTGACGATTGCATTCGAACTTTAGTCTGATGTCACTCCCACTCGATGCCGTTTCTCGGGAAATTGGACGCGGACGACGACAGTTTGGGCACTTCCTTGTTTTCCATAAAAGGCCCCTTTCCGATAAAAATTGGTCGAATTCCTCCGTGGTCATCCGATCTATTTCTCCCCAGGAACCAAATAGTGTTAGGTCCTTCAGGCTTTCCAGCTTCTCGGCAGCCGACATTTCTCCTGGAATCAACCCAGATTTAAGTTTTTTACTTATTTTATTTTATTTTTTATTTTTATTTTTTAAAAATTTGCTTTCAAATTTTGGCTAAGGGAAGGGACTCCGGGGTGTAGGCAATTTTAAACGCGGGTGCGTAACTGGGCCACACCCCGGAGTCCCTTCCCTTGCCCTATCTGTGCTCTCCTCCGCGTCAGCGGAGGAGAGCACAGAACAGATTCTCTTTTCCCAAAATTTGCTTTCAAATTTTGGCTAAGGGAGGGAACTCCAGGATGTAGGCAATCCTAGCACGGGTGCGCCACTCGGGCCTCACCCTGGAGTCCCTTCCCCTGCCTAAATCTGTGCTCTCCTCCGCGTCAGCGGAGGAGAGCACAGAACAGATTCTCTTTTCCCAAAATTTGCTTTCAAATTTTGGCTAAGGGAAGGGACTCCGGGGTGTAGGCAATTTTAAACGCGGGTGCGTAACTGGGCCACACCCCGGAGTCCCTTCCCTTGCCCAAATCTGAATCCCCCCTCACTCCCATCCCCCTCGGCGCGCCTCCCCCTCCTCCCTCCCTCCCACATCATACACAAGTAAAAAAAGCGCTATGGTAGTTGGGGGGTCATCTTGCAAAAAGTGTCACAGACAAAAAAAAAAGAAACGGTAACACACTGATAGTAAAGCAAACAACCAAACAATGCTATAGCTCTGTTCTGTGCTCTCCTCCGCTGACGAGGAGCAGAGCACAGATTTAGGCAGGGGAAGGGACTCCAGGGTGAGGCCCGAGTGGCGCACCCGTGCTAGGATTGCCCACATCCTGGAGTTCCCTCCCTTGCCAAATTCGGAACCACGTAAAACACGGATCTGTAATCGAAAAGCGGAGATAACACTGCATTCACATTCGCTATATGTAGCTACACGCCGCGGCTGCCCGCCGCGGCAGACCATGCTGACCCCCCCCCCACAACCACCATAGCGCCAAAAAAACAACAACAAAAAACCGCTTGGGATGGTTTTTGGGATGGTTTTTCGTCGCGTCGTCTGGCGCACTCCACGCCTCCCTACTCTCTCCTCTGAAATATCCTACCTTCGCTGCAGGACCTAGGTCCAATAGCAGGAGAGCGCCCTTTAAATTACCGGCCGAAACTGCCGTAAAGCGAGCTAGGTGAGTCTTTTTTCCTCCCCTACCTACCGTTTTGCATGAATTCTTTTATTTCAATGAATCACCTAGGATGTGCTGAGTCCCATCCTAGGTGATTTGTTGAATTTATCCGACCCCTTCATAGTCACATAGCGCCCGAACCTACAAGCTCCTTCAGGTAAATGGGTAATCGACATAGTGTTTTAAAAATTCCTGTCAGGAAGACACTACCGTGGGTATGCTCAATCCAGTTTTCCGACCGTGACAACCACCCTCATCAACTGAGATATAAACTTGATATTCTTAACGTCTTTTTCACCGCGCTGTTAAACAAGAAACTCGTTAGAATGAGAGCGCTCTCGACATATTGAACAGGATACACCTTCGGATACAATAGATATCGAAGCCAGGCGATTCACTTCCAGTTTTTTATCCATCTACTCTGCAGTGCGTTTCTGTTTGTGTTCTGTGATGATTTTGCAGAACCTTAGTCGCAGTCCCAGTTAGAGTTCTGCCAGGTCCGACGTCCAGGCATCGTCAAAACTGTCGCTCCAGAACGTCTCATACCTCTTAATTACGACTGCTCTTGTGAGAAAAGATTTTTTTAAAGAAGTTAGCGAAATCTCCAACGTGTGCGCCTAAGGCTCCGAAGGTGGGTGCAGGTCTAAAGCGGTGGATCTACACTCATGCTCCTTCACGACATCCATATTGCCCAAGGAACTGCGAAACAAACGCTAAATACGCTGACCTATTCAGACCTATTCAGAATAGACCTAGAAGGATACCTCACTTCGATTCTATGGGGTAAAGCTGTCAAAAATTGGAGAGGAGCAGGTTTGACCGCACTGTCTAGGCTTGCATTCGAAAATGAAGGTGCACCATCCTTCAAACCTATAAAAACGTGTTGAGTACGTGGTTTACACCAGTGCAGCGTTACTAACGTAATGGAACTTGCGCGTGAAAACGCGTGTTGGGCGTGGATCCAACACGCCAGAAATGTCTCCAGTTTGGAAATTGGTGTCCAAACGGATTAAGCCCTCCAAAACATCTAATGCCCACCGTCCTTTTCATCTTCACTACAACGAGGCAGATTCCAGATACTGGGACGAATGCCGTAATGGTGTTGGGGGGTGGGGGCGCACCTCATCAGTACCCAAGCGCACGTGCGGCGTGACGTCGCACTTCTCACATTGTATAAACCTGGGCGCAACTAGTGGACGAGTGGGCAGTCCATCAGTACTCGAAAAAGTTACGGGTTTTTACCAGTTTGACCTAGGTCCCTCTCGGTGCAACTTGCATTACACGTACGTACGCGTACAATGGAGGAAATTCCACGTCACCAAACCCGACTGCTATGTTCAAGGTGGTCGAAGCCAAGGATTGCCTCCCCCGTCCACGTGTTGCGCCTAAACCTGTACGCGTACTTTCGTGCAATCCACGTTGCAACAACGAAGCGGTTGACCTAGGTCCCGAAGCCTGACGTGTACGCACGCGTCAGACTTTCTACAATGGGGAAAATGCCACGTCACCGCGGTCGAGACCTACGTTCAGGTGGAAAACCCACGGCCTTCCCTTTAGACACCAAGTCTACTCTGGGGAATTGTCCCTCGACTGCTCGACGTGTCCCATACTTCATTGCGCGCAAGCGCCATAACGATAGTTATGCTGCAGTGTTGTAATACACGTCTTTACACGTCTTTACACGTAAATTCCAACTCATCAGTGACGTTTGACAGCTGAAGAGAACCACGGAAGGTCATTTCCCGCACGACTCGGATCGACAAAGGTTGCACCACGGGTCCGAGGCGGATTTTTGGGCACAAATAGGCTCGGGGGTCACCATATACCAGACATTGGATTCGTCGTCGATTGGAATAGATCGAAACCGTGATTTTTTCAAATCATTGAAACCGGTTGAAAGGATTACGCGGATAACGGCATCTTTGAAAAGCACCGCATTAGGGGTTATTCAGGTAAGAGCTGCTTTTACAAGGAGGATTTTCTTATGATCCAAATACTGATTTATCTTTGGACCTTACATCAGACATCCGAGTCGGATAGGACATCAGATTACTGATTAAAATTAGTTATCTGAATTAACCGACAATCCGATCTGGTAAAAATCTCCTATCTGAATCACCCTAAGATCTGGGCTTTTCAAAAATCGCATTGTTAGTACAATCCTCAGTTCACTTAGGTGCAGAACACACTAGTGCGGCATACAATTTTTAGTTTCGTACAAC
Organism: Heligmosomoides polygyrus polygyrus; assembly: GCA_947396885.1. NCBI lineage: Eukaryota > Metazoa > Nematoda > Chromadorea > Rhabditida > Heligmosomidae > Heligmosomoides > Heligmosomoides polygyrus. The sequence goes on along the minus strand of OX377202.1, from coordinate 102,689,371 downwards.
ACAAAATGTTGTGCAGGGCTGTCGTACAAGTGACCCTACTCCATTGAACTTATTTGCGCCGATTTGGGAATAAACGATGGAAACAGGCTGAATGGGAAGGATTCAGTTCTATGCGTTAGTTTCAGCCTAAACTCTTTAGCATTTGTTCTAATTTCTTCCTGAATGGATTCAATTTTTCCACATACATTTGGTTAAGTAGTTCGGGTCTCTGACTGAACGAATTGCGCAGTCTAAGCTGCGACCGCCTACCGTATTTCTCAATCACTATAATCGCTATAATCGTAGGCGTGAAGTTCACCAATATCGCGCCACTGACGTCCTGGCGTTCACGAGTGAAGACGTGTGGAGGACGTGGATTGCACCGGTACACCGTAACTAATATCATAGTGTTTGTGTCCAATGACGTGTACCATACGTGCAGCGGACGTGTCGGAAATTCCCCAAATTCACCTGGCCTGGGGCCGGATTCATCAAAGTTGCTGCAGTAACTTTAACGGAGAATTGTAAGCGAAAAGCTCAGATAACGCGGCTTATCGATCACCATATCGTTTGATAAGCCGCGTTATCTGAGCTTTTCGTTTACGATTCTCCGTTATTGCTACTGCAGTAACTTTGATGAATCCGGCCCCTGGTGTCCAATCGGAATCGGATCAAGCCGGCCTACACCCCCCCCCCCTGCCCGTATTATATTGCGCCGGAAAAATAATTGATAAACGTTTGACTTGAGGTGTCCAGGCAGCAATTTGTCGGTCGGCAGAGGATCCATTCAATTACCGTAACTACTCGCACCAAGCTTTATGCACTCACGTTAGGGGGCGTTCAGAACGCTCGTGTAGCGACGTGAAGCACACTGTCGGTGCGATGCGATTCTCACGTCGCGCTCTTCTGCGAGAGGGATGCTGCTATGAGCAACACGTGTTCGAAACGAATGCGTGGTATCGAATCACCGAGCGACGAACAAATCGATCAGCAATGAACAGCGATATCATCATCGTGTGACGATGCTGATAATTGTGTGAAATGTGGTGTTCGCTGCACAGCTTGTATGAACACCTCACAATGGCGCGACGCGACGTCGCTTGATCAATACGGGAGATTATCATTACGCCGCGTCGTGCCGCGATGATGCTCTGAACGTCCCATTAGCCATCAACTGAAGACTGCATCATACGAGGCTACAGCCGCCAAAACGCTTTAATGATGTAACTCGCCTGAGATCACTGCTATTGACTTTCATGGATCCATGCCCATTCACGCTCGATTCCAGTATTCGATTGTTTTGACCTTCAACTTGAGTCCAAACAATGCCAGTCGATCGCACCATGCCTTGTCTTCAGAAGACCAGAGGATCACCCCACAAGGTTGGCCCTAGATTTCGAGGCACCCGGAAAGCGTCCGAGAGGAGCCCCAAGGAAAAGATGGAAGGAAGTCATCAAGAGAGACCTCGCCGAAGTCGGCGCCACGGCAGATGACGCCCTTGATAGGATGAGGTGGCGACAGATCACAAGAACAGCGGACCCTGCGACTGCGCGGGACTAAACGCTCAGGAGAAGAAGTTATCCTTAGCCTAATCCATGGGTTGCGCTCTGAGTGTACGAAGCTAAATTACGCTCCAAAAGTCACGAATCCAGAGTGCTGGAGCTAAGATGCCAGACGAAGTGTCCTGGAACTCATGTGCCGAATCGGATGGCTTGGCTACTGGGATATGTCATCTAAGTTCAGTGACCTTGCTTGACTTCTGAAACAAAAGCTAGTTTTTAATGGTAGTGGGAAATAAATAACAAAACATCGCTGTAGCAGTTTACATGCTAGAGCCCGATTCTTCAACGACTTACAGCAATCTAACGGCGAAAATACTACCGAAGTTCCTGATAGCGCGGCTTGTCAACAAGCGATATGCTGAAATGTTTCACTGATAAGCCGCGCTATCAGGGATTTCGGCGGAACTTCTACCGTTAGATTGCTGTAAGTCGTTGATGTGTCTGGCCCTTAAGTAGCAGCCAGTTGAAGCCTAAAAATGACTTGGTCATTTCTATCAAGGCCTTCAGAAACTGGTTCTATGCGGATATCAGTGGCTGTCTCGTACTAATATACGATATACGAGTGAGTACTGATTGGTCCCACTGGTTGATGATGTTCCTTTTGGTTCAATCCCAAAGGAGGAGACACTCCGTAATGACTTGAAAATCCTAGTTACGCATAAACACATACAACATACAGCATAACACGTGAACGACCTTACCTTACTTGATCGCCTCCCTTGGAAATCTCTATCCTAACGCTGAAATATTTTTTAGAAATTCGTTATCCAACTATGGAGTGGCTGCAGTGGCGCAGCTCGTAATACCCGTTTGAATTTCCCCAGTACCCTACCGGTGTGCGCGTCGAGTCACTCACCGTAGGGACGCCTGCGAGTTCTACGTATCGCACCACGGCCTACTTCTACATATTGTTGCATGTGGTCCGCGTCGGTCGCTTATTTTTCTGCAATGTCCTCTGTATTTTTATTGTATCTGTATTTCTGGTGATTTCTCTATCTGGGGAGGGGAGGGGAGAGAGAAAATCTAGTGTCTGCCTTATCCTATTACATATAAAAGAGTAAGTGAGTGTGTGTGTTTGTGTGTTTGTGTGTGTGTTTCCGTCCGTCACAACTGGAGTGGGGGAAGGTCGTATTTGGGATATACGACGATTGATGGCGATCAACAGCGGCCAAAAATTTCAGTCCAAGGGGTAGTCGAGGTCGGTGAACCCGAATCTCAAGTTCGTTCTAGAAGTACCGATCGCCATCAATCGATATTGATCAAATTATCGATATTTTGGGAATGTCACACAAGAGGCTTGAAACTTTAGCTCTAGGGGTAATCGTGGTCGCTAAACACGAAGTTTGTTTTTGAAGTATCGACCGCTACTAATCGATATTAGTCAAATCATCGATTTTCCCGAGATGACGTTCAAACGGTCCGAAATTTTAGCCCTGGGGGTAATCGAGGTTGCTGAACACGAACTTGAAGTTTGTTTTTGAAGTATCGACCGCCATCAATCGATATTGGCCAAATAGGCTTTTTTGTAGATGTCGTTCATTTTTGTCCATTTTTTTTCTAACTTACCCCAGTCGACGTAGTTAAGATGTTCTTACTGAAGAAAACCATGGCATAGGTGGCAGCTACAATTGATGGTGAGAAGTTATTACCACGGCAAAGCCGTTAAAAAGCTGTCAGTGCGGCCGAGAGGCTCTCATCAAGTCTCATGTAAAACAATGTCACATGACATGTTGTGTTGCATGAAAATGAGAATTTTCATGCCCGTTCTCTGATGCATTCATGCATGCTGGGCCAATTGTGGTGTAGATGGAAGTGCATTCCCTCTTCAAGACCGCTGATTTCAGGACCGCTTTCTCAGACATATGTCGCCTTGTTTTTTATAAGTCTTCTCGCCCTCTCCTAGGTTTTCTGGCTGCGTTTTATGGAGCATTACGAAGCCAAGTTACGTGATGAATTCTAGACCATTTAGAGCAGATTCTCTTACAGAGCATACGAAGAGCGGCTTTCGCCGGTTCAGCCAGGTGCCTCTTGTGCCTCTTGTCGAGTAAAAATGCTCCTATTTTCAGGCCGTGCAGAAAAACTTCTTTCCGCTAAAAATGACGCTATATGTAGCCGCCTTAGCATATCTCCTCAACCTTCTCTTCATGTGCGCCGCAAAGAAACAGCGAGTAAGTTCGTTTGCAGCTTAAACCATAATCAAGGATAGGATAGGGTAGAAGATTTGTTTCAGATGAGCAGAGAAAAAATGCTACCGTCATCACTACAAAAAACCAAAGAACAGGTAAGATCTCTCCCTGTCCTTGCTCACAATTCCCAAAATAACTCTTTTAGGACTCAAATGTCAGAACGCCCCAAATGGCTGATATGAAAAACTCCTGTATAAACCAAGAACCCTTGCAAAAAACACAGGTTATGTGACTTCTAAGCAAATGCATAGGGTTTTTTTAGCAAATACGTTAAGCAGATCTAGTACAGGGTATGTCAGACTTTCCCAAGTTTTCATCAGGAAAGCGGTACACGATTGAAATTTCAATTGATTTTGACCCGAAGATGGACTATCTTAATGCATACTTCACTTCATGCCGCTGCTCTTCGAGAAAAGAAGCTCAGGAAGAACATCTCCAGAGAGATGTGGTCCACTTACATGTCTGACTGTAGCGTACAGAAGATGCCAAAACCAGGAGTGCCCAGAAAGTATCTGCAGAGATACGACAATTTTTTTTCAAAATAACACAATTTTTATCAACATTTTATTAATCAACCAAGTAATTAACATCAGCATCCACTGCCCTCCGCCCACTCTCCACAAGACTTTCAATTCCTCTGGCGTAGAAATCCGGCGACTTGGAGGCGAAAAAGGCACGCAGGTCATTTTCGATGTGGTCACGATCTTCAAAACTCTTCCCTTCCAAATGATGCTGAAGTGATAGAAAAGGTGCTAGTCACTTGATGCCAGATCTGGACTGTACGGTGGATGCGGCAGAGCTTCCCATCCGAGTTCCAGAATTCTCTGAGAAGTCGTCTTCGCGATGTGTGGGTCACGTTATCGTGAAGCAAGCGAGCTTTGTCGAGCCTGGGCCTGCGCATCTTGTCGGATAGTCTCTTGGGAGTATACCTCGGCAGTGACCGTCGTTTTTTCAGGCAGCAGCTTGAAATGATAGATCCCATAAACTCCCCACAAGACGCTTAGCATGACTTTCCTCCATGAATTTCACCTTCTACGAAAGATTTCGGCAATTCATCGCGTTGGCACCATGCACGTTTACAAGCGTAGTTGACGTAGAGGACCCGTTTTTCGTCTCCTATAACGATGGTGCCAGCCAGTTGAAGGTGCGACTTCAACAAGAACAGCTGAGTGCATATGTCCAGACGTCTTCGCTTGTTGTCGTCAGTCAGTTCATGTAGGAGCCACTGACCGAGCTTTTTAACTATTCCAAGCGATCGCAGTCCATTGTCCACGATGGATCGGGAACAGTCAAGAGCAGCAGCAAAATAACGCACACCTTCATATAGATGCTGTTTCGCCAGTTTCCTCAGTTCATCCAAAGATACCGTTGTCGGTCATCAGAGCGAGGCTCATCTTGCCTGCTGTTGCCGCTTCTGAAGTGTTCGAACCAGCTATTCACACATCGTACAGAAGGAGCTTCGGAGCCGAATAGGCGACACATGTTTCGATATGCTTCTGCAGCGGAGTGCCCAGATTCAATCTCTCAAAGGAGTACTTGTCTAGTATGGGTAAACAGTTCGGCCATCGTACGGTGAAATAGGCAAGGAAGACGGAGCTGAAGTTGTTATGCAGAGACAGCAGGATAGTGTCCTTATGTAGCACATGTTGAAATCTTCAGAACACTCTAGAAAAAACTGGAGTATTGCGAAATTTTCTGCAAATACTTTCTGGATAATCTGTTATTGTAGAGCTGAAGGACAATGAGCCAGAGTGTTATCTACCAGGCTGACCAATAATTCCTGTCCGAAAATTTTCAAAACTCTTCAATTTTCCTTAGAAGTGTTATAATATCAGGCAAGTGTAAAAACTTTCTAGAAGGTTCTCCAGTGTTCCACGCTAGGGGTATATAAGGCGCAGTCGCCGCTAGCTACCAGTACAAGCTAAAATGGACCAAGGTTGAATTCGTACGTTCGTGTACCACGAGTGTCGTCCGCATCGCAAGGAGTTTCTCGAGGACCTGGTCACTGGGGTTGAGAGCTGGGTGCTCTACGACAACGTCGCCCGCCGTGCCGTCTGGATCCCGCACGGAGAAGAGCCGCCGACGACGCCGAAAGCCGACCTGCACCCGCTGAAGATCATGCTCTGCTGCTGGTGGGACGCCAAGGGCATGCTGTACTTCGAGCTGCTCCCGCAAGGCAGGACGGTCACCGCCTCCATCTACACCGATCAGCTCGAGAAACCAGCTGCCGCCATCCAAGAAAAGCGTCCCCGACGGGCCTCGGTCCACCTGCTGCACGACAACGCGCGCCCCACATGGTGAAGGAGACCCAGCAGAAGTTGGCGACGCTCGGCTGGGAGACGGTTGCCCATCCGCCGTATTCCCCGGGTCTCCTCCGACTACCACTTGCTCCGCCCGCTGAAGCACCATTTGGCCGAAAGAAAATTCACCAACTACGACAACCTCAAATCCGACATCGCGGACTTCTTCGAGTCGCAGCCCCCGGAGTTCTGGGCGAAGGGCATCGGCGACCTGCCCAATCGATGGGCCACTGTTGTGGATAACTGTGGTGATTATATTATTGATTAGACTTGTTTTTCAATAAAGTTGAAAAATTAAAAATGGTGAAATTTTCGGACAAGAATTATTGGACAGCCTGGTATTAAATTGCTCTAAAATAATGTGGTTTTTTGTTCATAATTAGCCAGCAATACCACTCGATTTTGAAAATCGATTAGTACGTGCGATACGTAGTTTCAAATAGTCTAAAGCATACACTGAAATGCTAATCAGGCATTTCATCCTTCCGAAGCTCGAGTCTGTGTTTTTCGCTCCGCAGCACAATGTAGCTCCACCGTAATACTGCGATGCGTTTTTGACTTATGCGAATTTTTCACTTTGGATCTCAACTGTATTTCTTGCCAAATACCTGAGTGCGCAGCTCAGAAAGGGCTTTGTACTATTCTATTCTCCGATATAGATGCGCGTATAGTTGGAAGTGGTAGTTTTAGCTTCTACATCAACAACCTCCTACTTCTATTATAACAACAGAAACGTGTGTAGTAAAAAAAACATTGGAAGTACTCATTGTTCTGTTCTAAAATTCTTGAAGTGTCAGATTACAGAAGCTGTGCTAGCTTTTCACCTGCCTCATAAGCGCATTATAATAATATCATGAATGATTTTTAACGATGTGTAACATAAGTACACTCGTTTAAGATTTTTTAATTATCAATGCTGTCATGAACTCTGGTCCAAGATTTTTGAACCTCGCTTCGGCTTAAGCTCCGCCTCCTTGCCTTTATAACTGGCCCTAGCGGAGGATTAAGGGAAAGAAGAACGTAGAGAATCGGAAGGCACTGATCTCGTCTAAACTGCTCTCTAACGTTCTATCCTCATCCAAAGGGCGTACCCTTGCGGACGCCACCATGTCGGCGGACCCGCACATAAGTCAACTAACCTAAGGGAACTTAAGGTCAACTAACCTAAGGGAAACCTAAATATGTTAATAAGCAACACAAGAGTTAAGATAATTCCCACCCAAGGCAAGATAAGTCAAGCACATGCTCTTCATCTTTCGCTCGAGTTCAGTCTCTATTTCCCTTCTTTAGCAACGCTTATTATGTTAGTTAGATCGAGAAATAAATAAATAAATAGAACGAATGAGGTAATAAAAGAACCACCAAAATCCAATTGGACAGTGATGCAGTCCAATCATTGTGCATCGGCTAAGTAAATGATAAAACACAAGAATTCTAAGCTCAAAAAGCCATGTTTTGACCTAAACAGAACTAAAGTTCCTCAATAAACACAATGCCAAAAACTCAGTATTCTATAAGAACTTAAAAATTAAAAGTAATGAAAAATCTACAAGTAGAAGTCCCTGTGTAATCTATGTAGTGTGTTAATTCTGGCCAAATTAGCATACTGGAAGCACCCTCGCACAGAGGAAATGCCTATTCGGCCTCGTTTACTATTTCCCTTATTTCTTTCTTTTTAGCTTTTCGTCCTCGTTTCCCTCATCCTCGTGTTAACCTCCATGGGAACAAGAAAAGGTTGATACACCGAAAAGCGCCCTCGTGATTGACAGACCGCCATGCTGCAAATGCAAGGGCAATTTAGCAGTCTGTCGAGAACTCCAGCTATGGCGGGAGATGCCTCGAAAATCTCATTCTGAGACATATGAATTCGACTTAATGGTATTAATAATCTAGATTAACGATACTGTAAAGAACCGTAAAGTACAGCAAGGCCAGTACTGTAAAACGAAAAGCTGGAGATTTTCTGCAGCTGTCGACCACGTCAACTAGCTTCAAAAACGTTGCAAAATGACTTCAAAAAGCGAGCTCAGTAACATTCCCGTGATATCGCCAGAGAATAAATCTAGATCTCCCTGATAACGGTTTCGCAACAAAAACGTCGAAGCCACCTCAAAAATAAACATTGCTTTGGCTCCCACAACTACATTTAAGAATGCAATCGAAATGTTTATGAACGCTGAGCAAAATTTACATTCAGATGGCATAACTGATAACACACAACAATAAATACTGACGGCAGACTTCCCTCCTCACTCTTCTCCTCACCAGCGTTCAATACAGCTCCAGACTTGACTACATGTCGTCATCGATGTTCAACCTGAAGATAGCAAAGCAAAAAATTACAAGAAGGTTAATGTCCTTAACAGCCTCCTTCAAGAGGACGATCAATTTAGTAAACCATGGGCATTCCCAAAACAACCAGAAGAATTAGAACAATTTTTGATCGAAAAGAATATAACTTTGAAACACTTAAGTAAGGGCATCAAGGAACAAGAGGACAAAGAATGGGAATACTTTTCAGCATGCACATGCGCCATAGCAGAGCTTGTGCAAGAAAGCAAATTGGATATTGAAGAGAAGTTCGACGAATATTAGGAAGAACAACAAAGTGAACTAATAACAACTCACTCAACGGAAGTTATCGACTAGAGAAGTCCTGTTGAAATTGAATGCCAGGGTGCACCTTCAAAAGCAGCGGTCTCAAAGAAGCAAGACAATCCTTCAACAGTAGTACCATACCCTACTGTAACTCAAACACATACAAGCGAAGCTTCCCAGTGGGTTACCACGAAGCGCAAACTCATGAGAAGCGAACTCAGGGTACCAGAATTTTTTTACCCCTCAGCTCCTTTCCTGGAGAAAAGCGGGATCCGGAATAAAGCTTCTTCGGAACTAAGAGCCCTTAAAATCTTGGAAACTTCTCGGCCCACAAGCGCCCAGCACGTGTCGTTCCGATTTAGTGTGCTTGTAGCTCTACCAGAGCCCGGCAAATTGGCCTCAAACTTTCCTTCAGAATTAGGCTCAAGAGAGAATATCTCATCTTCGATGTTGTAGTTCGAGCTGCCTTGCAAGATCAAACCCTTGTCTTCCCAATGCCGAGTAGAGTATCAGTTCCACCACCGTCACTTTCTTATCATCTTTCAACTGCCTCAGAAGTGACACCAAAAAGATGGTCTTAACGTCTGGAAAGTAGGACTCATCGACTACAAAAACGGTTAAAACTTTCCTTATTTTGTTGACAACAAGAGTTCTCGGGCTAACACCGTTTGAGGAACAATTGTGATCCGACCAGCAGACACAGGAGCCTTTTTTGACACATCTCTTGTACGATGACGACAGATGACATCGCATCAGACCCCGATCCTCAACATATTCTGTTAGAGCCTGATACATCTGTGAACAGATCACTGTAGTAGGAGCCGTAACCACAACTTGCTTTCTCTGAAGTAATGCATCTTCCACCAGTCTTGGGATAATTTCTCTTGCTTTTCCCGCGCCAGAATGCATTCCAACTTGTTGGGCTCCGGCCATTAAATCAACTTTGACCGGCTGCTCCACTGGCAAAGGTAGCTTCTTTTCCACTTGGTAAAGCTGTCTCGGCATGAAAGACCAGGGTCCCTGTATATTGCCTCCTATCATTCCTGCAAGATCGACCTTTCCTGATGCATTGCTTGTAAAAATCGGACAAAAAAATTGGACGGAGGCCCCTAGTTTCGTGGCAAGACTAGTAAAATAGATCTCGCCTTGCGTAGACTCCTCAACCAAAGATGTCACTATAAGCTTCCTGTTTCAGTCATCTAAGATGGCTGCGGCCACACATCTTTCTTCACCAGTCCGACACATTTGTGGGGGACCTCCCCATACGACGACGTCAGCAGCTTCATTATAGTAACTTGGCTCCAAAAAGAATTTAATGGTGAACCATCCCAATTTAGACCCTTTTGGGAGCTATTTGAAGAATTAGCACATATCCAACCTTATACAAACATAGAGAAACTTTATACTAATTAATTGCTGCAAAGGCGACGCTGCACATGCCCTTCGAATGACTCCAAGAACTGGAGACTCATAAGAGAATGCGGTAGCGCAACTCAAGCTGCAATTTGAAGACCCCAAATGAATCACAATGGACATGGTCCATGAACTGAAGTCCATAAGGTAATGCCGAGAAGATCCCAGGTTACTAAAGAATAATTTTAGTGATATACTATCAATAATAGCGACGCTAAAGAAGCAAGGGGACGTCGTAGGCACTATCCACATAATAAGCATGGTATTGGACACCTTCTGTCGTGCCGTCTCCCCCTTACTTTTACGCTTGCACGTGAGCTTACTGATGGGCGCTCGCTGTTTTCCTGCACTCTGCGGGGTAGGCCCTATTTTGGGAGGGGAGACGGCGCGGAGTGTTATAATTGGGAATTTGACGTTCATCAACAGGTCCTCCAAGAATTTTCACAGTCCGCGTGACTAGTCACGATACCACTGAGGCGTCCCCCAGTGGTATCGTGACCCTAATTATTACTGACCCAGCTGACGGATACTAAATATGGACGGCGGACGGGCCGGCAGCGCACGGGCCGTCCACGCAGGGCCGGCGGAGAGAGAGAAGTGCCCGCGAAGAGCCCCGGTAGCGTGGCGGCCGACGACGTGGCGGCCTCGACGCGGCAGCCGCTGCGTAGCTGGTGGCCCGGCGGCGGACCGAAACGGTCGGCGGAGTGCCGGCGGCGGCGGAGCGAAGGTGGAGCAAAGGACCACCGCACATCGGCGACAGGTCCCCTTTAATCGTGGGAACCACGACACCTTCCTCCTCCTTGCCTTTATAAGCGGCTCTGGCGGAGGATGAAGAGGGAAGAACGGAGAGAATCAGATGGCACCGATTCTGTCTAAGCTGCTCTCTAACGTCCTATCCTCATCCGGAAGTCGGACCCTTGCGGGCGCCACCATGTCGGCTGACCCGCACATAAGTCAACCAACCTAAGGGAAACTTAAAGTTTTTGAGTTGGTCAACAGCACAAATGAATTGCAAAACGCATCAGCTCGTACTCATTTGTTCAAGAAAAGACCGGAAAATGATATACGATATTCTATAATCAAGCTCGTGTTAAGAAGCAGTGTACGGTGAAATGCAGAACTCACACAGCTGTGTTTGAACAGCGTGGAACTTTAAATTACGTCAACGGAAGAAAACCACTTTGGAATTACATCAAAATGTGGACAAATCACACGGAGGCAGACAGTGCTTTTGACATAGAATTACAGTTACCTGACTTCCACCATTTCTTTGAATTATGTAAACAATTCTTCGTATATAGCGCGCTCGTTCTCGCGACGATGGCTTGCGTTACCATTATCAGCACAACATATCTCCGTCCAAGTTCCGCGGACAGGCAGATATCCCAAACAAATCCCTTCTAGTTGCTGCACTTCCTAGTTTTCTTTTTCAAGCTTTTAAGCGCGTCATCAAGACGTTACTTCGCCTTGTTCGCTCCACCATTCACCTTTTATTCAAAGATTTATTGACGCTAACACGATAAGGCCATCTTTTGTTAAATTAAAAGTATTAAAATAAACTAACAATAACAGACTTAATAACTTTTTTCTAATTTAACAATATTAGAAGCCAACAATAGAACGAAGAAAGCTTTGTTCTACTAGCACATCTTCTCAGCGGGGTTCTACGTTCGTCGTCGTGAAACGGTATAAGTGTTAAATACCCTAATACCGTAGTCTCAAGATATTACACAATGGACGCAGGGCAAGAGGTCCCTATTCAGCCAGATGTCGAACCGTAGGCAGAATAAACACCTGAACTCGCAGCGCAAGAGACGAAGCCAATGAAAGAGCAAACGAGTTACGCATAAACACTCCCGAAAGTCCTCTCGGAAGAATCGAGAGACAAGGAATAAAGGATAAAATGGACGCAATTCCGTTTCCAAGCTCTCGCGTATCGTTCAACAACAAACGAACTCCTGGGTCCGGGTCTACGGAAAGCAAAAAACTCAAACATAAGGAGCTGATAATCTCAACTGAACAACGACTCGAATCAATCGAATCCGGAATGGACAAGATGTACGATCTACTACAAGCCATCCATGAACAAGGAAGACAACTGATCGCAACACAGCAAGGATCGAGCCAGAGCACTCCCTCGCCCCCACGCATCCTGAAACCGGAAAAGGCCTGCTCCTTTTGTAAGGGTCCGCACTGGGCCTCGGACTGTCAACAATAAGAGGCTCAGTGAGATACGCGATCAATGCAATAAATACAATTGTTGCGAACGTTGTCTGCAACCGACCTCCTCGAACCTCATGCAAAAATCAGTCAACTTGCTTCTATTGTATCCGGGAGAAGCGCGAAAGGGATATGGTGAGCCATAATTCTGCCTTCTGCCCTTACACCTTCATAATGTAAGGTCTACATCGAAGAGTTAATTCACGAGGTCAAAAGTCTTAAAAGCAATTCAAATCGTAGTCAATTACTCTCACTCGCAGACCATGTTGTTTTGCAAAAACGCACAAATCAACTAAAATTTGCAACCAAATAGTGAAACCTCGTGAAGACAATTCGTAGCAACTCCAATTTCGTAGCCAAACAAGTCAATCGCTAACGGCAAGTATCAAAAAATTGGGGCTATCTCTAGAGTTCGGCCTCTCTATTTTGCCTTCTTTAGTAACACTTGCTATATTAGTTAGATCGAGAAATAAATGTATATAAAACGATTGAGGTAACAAAAGGACCACAAAACCTAATTGGACCGTGATGTAGTCCAATCAAATGCCGAAAGCACAGCAAGTGCGAAAACGGCAGTCATTTTTGCTCCAACCTTATATTATACAGTATCGGGCGCATCTTTTGGAAAGACGCCGCAAAAAAAGGCGATTTTGTTATTTTTGCGTCTATTGGATATAATTCGCCTTAAATTCACCTATTTTAAAATCAAGGGCATATTTGAGCTCAAGAGCTCAAGCTCTATCGTCTGGTATACATAGTTCATATGGAGCCATGAAAGCGAGAAAAAGCAATTAGCACCTTTGCAAATTGCAATTTCAAATTTGTAAACTGTACGTTTGTGTAATATGACACGCTATTTCCAGACGATGGAGGTAAATGGTCAAACGGTCGAAGTGTTAGCCACTCAAGAGTCGCTGATTTTGCCAAAGGTATATTTTTCCCATCCACACAACGGTATCATTGATCATACCATGGAAAATATCATGACCTCCACCCTATAATAACGAGACGTTGGTTCAGATTCAACTTTTCGTTTTCCTCGTTACACATCATAGCTCAATATTTTCGAGTTTTTTAAAGGCATCTTGAAATACGATATAGCCCCTTATAAAACTTGAGCAGGAAGGACACCGAAACATTCAGCTAATAGCCATTAAAGGCGAGTAGAGCAAGCGCTGGATCCTGTGCGTCTCCGCTGGCGCAGAGAAGAGCACAGAATTAAGGAGTGGAACTAGCGCATCCCATCTGAGGCTTGTGGTATACTCCCATCCGCCCAGCGACGCTGGATTGCACGGCTACGGCGACGCACGTCGCGAGGCGTCACGGAAGCAACATAGCTGCAGTGACAGCGCTCGACTATGAACAGATTTCTTCAAAGCCTAATTGAGTTGCTCATATGAGTTCCAACTGCCCTGGCTGAGTTCGCTACGGCCAAATCGTTTCGGAGCTCACTGTCAGGTGCCTTCCAGCCCATTCACCGGATCCAGAACAGCGGAATGAACCCGAGCGAACGGCTCAGAATACGCCTACGAAGCCAGTTCAATCTAATTCAGTTTATGCTTAAGCAGTTGAATTCCAACTACCCCAGCAGGCCCGATCACTATGACGAAGTCGTAACTGAACTCGCCTATACACGACAGAGGGGTTGTTTCAGTCAAATTTGAATTCTTCGGATGAATTTCAATGCCAGTGAATTCCGAATTCCAGGTAGCCGCCTTCTGTCAGCAGATAGACCATGAACCTCACTCCACACCCTTCGCAGACACTTTCCATGCTGCTCGTTACGCCCAGTCTATGTACAGATCACTAGGACGAATCTGTCATGGACAACTTTCTAAGGAAAACTAGAATCTTCACCTAAATTCCAACTGCCCTGGCTAGCTTTTCCATTTCACAATCTCTCCAGAGAAAACACGCCTAGTCACTACCTCTCCAGAGGGAACATCCTAAATCAGCGCTTAGACCTCTCAGGCGAATTACAACGTCTGTTCGAGTAGCCAGGCCGTTCATAGTCCAGTGCCTCCAAAACTTGCTGGCAACGTAGATATGAGAAGTCTAGGATAGAGTTCAGCCTTCTCAAGGCTACTCCAAGACGTTCAGCAGGTCGAATCCAGCTGTCGGTGTGGGCTTCCGGTGATTCTAAGCCCCTCAAATAACTACACGGCTACGGGCTGGAGACCATTTCAGACTTGGTTTCGGCCTCCTCTCCAGGAAAAATTTAGTGCGCCCAACAGCGAGGAACTACTTGCAATCGATGTGTGCCGTTGCCTCATCCTTTCGGAAACTCGTTAGACGTATGCGTGAAATGTCGACAAGAAGACACGAAGCGAGGCTGTTGCAATCAATGATGAGCGCTCCTCCACGTTTGTCACTGGGACGGTTCCCTCATATATGTGGATATAAGTATCGGCGATTATCCTGCAACACTATAGCAACAGGAGCCGGCCCTTAATGGTATACTTTCACAGGAGCTTCAACGGGGTGCAGGTATTCGCGCCGGGCCCCCTCACCTAGCCAATCGGCGCAGCCCGCCACACCCACTGCAACAGGTTCTCACGACAATAGCAACTGGTTCTGCGTGTCCTAGATAACGAACGTCTGATATAAAGGCCCCCACACTCTTTTGCGGCAACACCGCGGCCCTATCCTTAACCATACGGCAGAGACGAACAGCTACCACCAGTGGCGATCGGAGGACGGTGGCAGCGGATATAATGATGTGAATCATTGTTGCCGTCCCCGCTCCAGTCTTTCCGCACTTTAGCCTCTCGCGGCGGGGATCTAGAATGATAGAATGACAGAATGATCATCGGCGGGCAGTGTGACTCGTTTTCGCCACCCGCCGCCCGATGCTGGTCGAAAATACGTGTGGAGGCCTTAAGTCTAACTTACCTTTCCCGAGATTGGGCCCATACTAGAGTTTCTTTCAAAACCCAGGACATAAGCGGATGTGTGACCGAATTGAAGAGATGCATTAAAATGCGACTTATTTGGCTACATATGCTCGCTGTGACAGGTTACCCTCTATAGATAACATTAAGACCTGCTTCTTTTCAAACTTTCCTAATGTAGTAACCCTTGAAGATGGCGTGGTGAATGGAGCAATGTGGACTGTTTTTGAACATTTATTAAGTCGCACAGTATAACTATTTATCTTCAATGTTTCAGAAGACCAAAACATGTATAATGACTAGCCCCGAGGACAGCAAGGTAGGTTTGTGCTGAAAACATAAATAGAAGCTGGCATTTAGAGCTGCAGGAAATTAGCATTCTTAGGAGAAGACCCTGCACCTAGCAGCTTTCAGTTAGCTAGACGAGTAGGAGAAGACATTGCCTTGGAGGTAGATAACAGAGCACGAAACTATTCGTGTGCATTTTTCGTGAATGGTGACTTACATTGTGAAACGACCTGCGATCTTCTGAAGCACTCAATCAGTAAAACCAGTAAGAGGCAGCCAAACCAGAAGGAACGTTTTTTGTCGAAAAGCATCTCGCTCTGAGTAAAGGCTTCAAACTATCCATAGCCACATACTGCAGCAAAAGTGTGTCCAAAGAATACTATCTGCTGATATTAAACGACTGTTTTGTCTAAATAATTCATTATGACGACCCTAGTGTTACCGCTACATCCTTCGTTCCTTGACTTAGAAGAAGCATTGATGGATCATATATCACGTGAGTCATATTGTACTTCTCAGGTCTTCTCAACGAAGGAATCGGTAATTCGATATCAAAAATTTGCCTAACCGGCTCCTTGCCAGAAACTTACCGACCTTTGTGATTCACGAAGGACGCGGTGAAGGATGCCGCGCCGGTAAGTTGACCGCTGTGGCTGCGGCTACAAAGACCATCACGCGAAAGACGGCGTTACAGTGTCACTCGCAACGGTGAAAATCCAGCAAAAGTTCACTATTTCGACATTTCGACGCCTTTTGAGAGCACGAGACTGCGGTAGAACAGGTTTAGGCATAAACATAAAGGCAGGAATTGCTATGGCTGGCACGCAGACATCAGAACCTCCTCCTCCCCCCCCCCGGACATCGGCCAGGTACCATTTCAACGACCTGGTACTCTCGGTAGAGATGGAAGGCATACTTGGTTTGGATTCTAACATAGAAAGGAGGTAGTGAAAGACGCAAAAACAAAGTGGAAGAAATAACTGGTTACATTAAGCGCTCTAGAAAGTTACGCTCAAAGGTGCATTCTCAGTCAATGAAAAAAACGAACAAAAAAAACGAAACTCGAAGACAATGCAGTAACAGAAGTGATATATCCAAGAACAAGTTTCAGCTTAACTGGTGAAATGAAAAAAGTCTCGCAAAACGCCCCTGCGCATGCGTCCGACTACCCTTGGCAACGAGCCCAACTCGTTGCTATTGCTAAGACATTAGCAGTGGAGCGTTACCGGTACTTCACCGCGTCGTTTACCCTACGCTGTAGCCGGCTAACCGTTACAACGGTCAGAAACCTACCACGCCGCGCATCGATCAATCACAGCACGTGGCATTTTCGCGGTAAGTTTTGTTGTTAGCGGTCGGCAAATCGTTCATGAATCCGTGCCCCGGAGAACTGAAAGACTCCGCGTAGTTTAGAGGGTTTTATATTTCTGCAGCGGAGCAGCTCGATTCCAGCGCCGCTCTCCGTAAACCGCTCCGCAGCCGGTCATCGCGCAGCTCCGCGCCCATTCGCTCTGCGGCGCCAGTGCCTCAAACTTTCGTCAGTATAAATGCGATGACGTCGCCGGGCGGCATGAAAAACCTATATGTGTGCTGATCGTGGTGTTCGCACGGCGTGCAAGTATAAACTGTGCCCAAAGAATCGATAGGAACCGCCAACCAGCACATCGATCAACCCTAAGTTCCTGTCTTCGAAGAGGTTTGTCAAAGGCTATGCAATATCCTATCAGTCACTACTGTAATGAATCCTATATCTAGGATTCTTCTAAATCTACTCATCGGGGGGTCGTGCAGCCAACTAACCGCTTGCCGGTCAAGGCAAAACCGGCAGTACAACCTTAACGACAAACACAAGTTTAACCTGACCTCATGGTGATGTTCGGGATCAAGCTAGGCGTCCATGGTTTGAACGTCCGATGCAATTGTCAACGACACGATGACCAAGCTCTTCACCCCGCTTCTGACGGATGTGACGATGATCGCGACGTCGCACATATGTACCCTTTTCATGTCGAATTGAGCCCTTCAAATCAACATGGACACTTTTCAAAATCAAATTGGGGCCTATTCTAAGCCTGACTTTTGAAATCAAAGCGAATTCTTCCAAAATAAAATGATCTTCTACACTAAATTTTTGAATTTCCAAAAAGGTTGAATTGCAAGTTTAGGATCTCCGAGAGGGAAGAACAATGAGAATGGCACCCACACAAGAGGAGATTGAGAATGAAAACTGCAAGAAGCCACCAAAAACCATGAAGGTATGGTTTCCTTTTCGGTGTACGTAGCATTAGCGAAAAGCCATTGCAGTCGTTAGATTAGTAGTGCAGCATCTCTAACTAAGATAAAGGTGCCTTTAAGAATATAACTTTTCACCTCACAGAAGGTGTTTTTATGAACAATACTTTCATTATAGAATAAGTACCCTTGTACGATTTTTATTGCTTCGTTTACTTCGGCAAGCATTCCCTGTAGTTCAACGTTTAACGTGTAACCATGGAAATGTTTTAAACGAAAAATTAGTTTAGCACGTTTGCACCTTACCAAAATTTGCCTTGCAGAATCCCAAAGGGTTGAGTACGGTGAGGCCAGGACCCACAGTGTGAGTAGCTTCATTTAAGTTCATATAATGTATTATTATACCTGATGGTTTTCTTTAGTGTGACATCATCACGTTCTTTTTGAAACTGATCATTCTTTAGTTCAAAATGGCTAGGTGTAGAACACAAGAAGCTTCCACGTGCTCCGAAAGGGAACCATGACGATGAGCTGAAACAGATGGTATGGGAGTAAAGAGATACTTCCTCGCTGTCGGTTTTCTTTGCGAATCATTTCTTTCAGGAGATGATTTTGGAAGAGGAGAGCAAGCCAGTTCATTAGGAAGGACGCCGGTGGCTGCATAATTAAGAATTTGACGACAACATGTGCTTGAATCGAGATTAATCGAAATTGTTATACTATTCATTAAAGCGCGTCCGTTCTTTGTGGAAAACCGTATTCGCATCCGAAAACGGCTACACTGTTCATTGCCATGTTCATGCCATCATGGTGATCACTGATGTCATGTAACAGTGCCGATCTAATCATGCTTACAAGGGAAGCTTCTCAGGCGTATGTCTGAACTGCGAAAACGAATACCACTCTGAGAATCTCCACCCCTCAAATAGTAGAAAGGGATGTTCCATTTTCGCAAAGTCTTTAAACCCAAGGAGCTAGGGAGCTTCAACGTTTACTATGGGATCGCTTGCACACGTGCAAAACTACCGTAATTGGCCTACCGTAATTTTCAAAATTTGATATCATATTCGTGATCAGCGCCCCCAGATAACTTCCTTAGGAAAGTCTGGGTGAAAAACTTTTCTACCCCTTCTCGGCCTCGATCGTGGGGCTAAGGATCGCGAAAGTTCAATAGTGCCGCTTCAGATTTACCCTTGACAATCGCATACTCAAGGCAGCGTACACTCATGTCACGGCGAACCATCGTGATCAAATTTTTGAAATATATCTCCGCACCCCTATCTTCAATAAAAAATCTCTCTATATGTAGCATTTTTAATTGGTCGGCTCACCAGAGGAGTTTTAAGACCAACGTGTCGCCGTCTAGCGATACGTTAGAATGTGACGGTGACCTATACTTGATGACTTGCCGGGACCGCAGTAACTACCAGCCCGTCATCATTAGTGTGGCTAGTTAGACGGGTAGTAGGGTACAACTGGACTTGTGCAATGAACGGATGCCCTTCTTTGCTCATGTGGGACACATGCTAGATGATGAGATGGACTGGACAGACATTCTCGGCTTGTAAATTGGTGCTATCCTATACTCTTCTAATTGCTTTATTTATGTCTAGTTGGCAAGGTCCACTCCCCTTGTAGTGAAGGGTCCTATCAAAAATCAGCTGAAAATACAAAGTGTAGTATATAGAGGCGCAGCTGACGAAAATACCTCACTGAACACGTACTTCTCAGCCTATAGTGATATACATGCAAAAAGGAATGAACATTAAAAATGCAAAATTGCTTCGAGGTCAAGGAATTGAATATCCGACCCTGTGATTACGATTCGCCGGCACTACCACTGAGCCGCCGAGCTGCTTGCCTCAACGACGGAGGCAGACGTATTTCACCATTTCTCTTATCTCCACGTGCAACACGCACATACTTGTTAGAGGTTGACAGTGCAATACATTCCTAGGTGCTCAGCGGCCCCTATTTCCTTGGGTTTAAAGATTTTGCAAAAATGGAACATCCCTTCCTACCAGGGATGTGCGTAAATGAAATCCGAAATTTCGTAAATCGTAATTACGAAAAAACCACCATAAATCGTAAATCGTAAACCGTAAATCGTAAGAGCGTCCTGACAAAGCGTAAAGCAGTACAACTAAATTTTCAGAGCTTAGCTTGCTAATGTTAATCAAATATGATCCAATATCCATATATTTTTTGTGTTATTTTCGGCTCAAGCCGGACAGATTTCTTCCCAAACTTTTGCTTTTTATCTTATAATTTTCTTTTCGGTCGAGACATCTTTCATATCAATCAAAAGCAAGTCACTATAAAGATCGATATTTTTTAATTTACGGCTGACTATCTCGACCAAGGCAACACCTATTTGACGCACCGAAAGGTCTCCGCTTTTTACATTTTGAAATTCATACATAAACATTATCAGTAGGACAGAAAACTTTGCGACCACCGAAACAACATTATCATTTCTTGGGCATCCTCTTTAGTATCTTTTGAATGTAAGTGTAATGTGAAATCTTTTGAAGGCATCTCCAGTTTGATTCCACAGACATGCGATTTGCTTCGGGAGCTGACGCGTTTGATTTTTGAAAATCCAAGTTAAGTTGGGAAGAATGCAATTTTAAAATGAAAAATGGTTTTTTTTTGATTTCTAAAAGCCTACTTTAAACGTGACAAAGGAAAAAGGTATATACTTAAATCATCACATGAAGATAGTTAAACATATAATGCATAATGAGAAGGTACTTAGCAACCTTACCCACCGTGCGATACGAATATAGATCTCTGTTAACTCTAGAGCCCACAATGAAAAAAGTTTAAAAGAAAAACTTTAAACCTTCCTGTAAACGAACACGCAATTTCTAAAACATCGACAGACAAGGTACTTAGCTAGCCGGTGCTCGCTTAGTACCACCGACAACACGCTTCGGCGCTATGACACTTGGGGGGTGGGTCACCTTCCAAAAAGCTTCAATAACACGCACAACGAAAAGCGAGACATACTGTTAATGAAGAATGCAAGGAATAATGCTGTTTCGTTCTCTTCTCTCCTCTCCTGACGCGGAAGACCGCATAGAATTGGGCACGGGAAGGGACTTCGCGGTGTGCCCCGACTAGTGCACCAGCTTTAAATTTGCCTACATTCTGGAGTTCCTTCCCTTGATAGAGTATGGAGGCAAACAAAGGTGAATGTGTGATCTAAAGAAGAAGTAACAGTGCACTCGTGAAGAAGAAATAACAGTGCATTCGAAGAACAACTTTTGCACTACTACAAAATAACTGTCTGCCTTCGTTCGGCCACTCTTCGCCAGTTATGTAACGAGCGCTTGTTCTCGGAGAGTTCGCAGAATTCTAAGAGAGTTAGACAGGGTTTGTGCGACAATTTCGTTTTCGTTACTCTTTTCAATGTTCACCTGTTTCTTATGCTTATAATAATAATGTACTGTTTCAGATATGGTATCGGCACTGAAGCATTAACACGTTACAACTTCATCATCCTTATCTCAATATCATTATCATGATCTCTCCTCCAAAGTGCATTCCATTCTTGCAGTTGAGCGCTTGTTTTGCTGCGACGTTACGATTCATTGAATTTTGCATCAGAGACAAACATGGAATCGAGAAACACTCAAAACCATTAAATGCTATGTTTTTCTTCGATTACGTTCATTTTCTTGTATAGCGCATGAACATGTGCAATCAATCAATCAATTTCAACCACGCCACTGAAAGGGGAGACTAAACTGCTAAAACCACTTTGACTCTCTTTGAATGCGTTCCAAGTTTGCTTTCATAGCAATTTGAATATCCACTTGCTCCACACTGCGGAGCAACCTTGCGCAAAGCCATTTCCATATCAAAATCTTCATCTCCAGCAGGCAAGGAAATCTGCCCCTCGCATTACGTTATGCTCTGGTTAAGGCTAGATCGATAGTATTAAGGTGGATACAATCCTATTTGGTGGCGGGCGCTCTTAAACGATTCTCCAACATAACGAAACAATAGACACATATGGACACAACTAAATTATACGAACCTGGTTGTCCAAATAAAGTCAGATTCCGGGTTCTTAGTCGGGAGTGGAACTTGGAAAGGCCGTTGTCGGTAAAAATTTAGTCAGGGAGGAATCCTTTACTAGATCTGCATTGGGAACGGATCATCTTCTAGCAGATAAAGTAGATAAAGTCAGTGAAAAATGTAGGTCATGACAACATCAATCATTTAACGTTTTGAATACGGTATGTGATCCTTAGACGCAGACATGGCCACTAATGTATGTCCTAATCATTTGCAAACGTCCCGTCCTAGCTCACACGTGTTATTTATGTTCTAGGTTTTTGGCCTATTTGTTTTACTTTCTTTAATGTATTTGTTTTCTATTGAATGAGTGAGCTCAATATATGGAAACAGCGAACGCATTCAGTTCCTATGAAATAGTTTAAGAGCAGCCACCACCACTGTGATTGCACCCTAAAATGCATTAAAAACTCTGTTTATCACTCGTCACAGATTGAGCTGATAGAGGCAACGAGTAATGATACTGTGGAGTGGGGAACGAGTCCATTTCACAACCTCGCCCGGCTGCCCATTGGCAGCACTTCGTGACAATTCTCCATCACCACACTAATGTCCACGTTTTCTGCAAGGGCCGTTCAACATAGTATTAATCAGCTGCTTATCAACACCATTAATGACGCCGAAAAGGTAGTTGTGTCACATGCTATTCCGCGTAAACAAATTTATTTTGCTCTGGTTTAGATGCTGCTAGATCTGCCACGAGACGGAGATCGCGTGGAGGTGATCACTTCATCATCACGCGGTGTTCGAGTCCATAACATGTCCAGTTCAAAACCGGGAAGAACAACACAGGATGTTGTGGCCGATAAAGTGTCACGATCTGACAGCCGAACACCAGATGATGGACGAAGAGGGTGCCCACGGTCGTTCGGTTCATCGGTAATTCTTCGAATTTCTAGCTAATAATTGACGTCGCTTCATGCCTAATGCCAGCGTGCTCAAACTTAATCGCAGTAGCCCTCGACTCCACTTACATCATCAGCTCATGCATCATGCTGGAACACCTTTCCAGGGAACATATTCCACGACAAATGAAGGGTCAGACGCGTCTACAGAAGGAACTCCGAAAAATCCTGGGCTGCCACCATATTTGAGAGGAACGTACGTTTTACCGTGCTCGCCATGCTGAACTACTCCGAAAGTTGAAATCCTTTGCAGAGCGGCAAGTCCATCCAAGGTTCAAGGTGTCATCAAGAATGTTCTTCCAGGAAAAGCTGAAGTCGTTCCAGGCTCAGTAAGCGCTTCATTATTTCAAATTCAGTCTTGCCTATTATTCTCCATATCCTTCTATTAAAGAATGGGCGCAAAGCGGCTCGGAGGGGGTCACCTTGTAAGTCGGCCCTATACGACGTTCTGTGCTGCACGATATCAAAAATTTGACACAGCACTGGTATGTTCTACCACAGTGGTGAACTGAGCTAGGCCACTTCTGATGTAAATGAACATTCATGTGACTTCCTATGAAGGTGAATATCCGCTGAGTACAAGGTGACCCGTCCGAGCCGCTTTGAATGCACAGTTACAACTGAAGTAGCCTACCTAAGTTCACCACAGTGGTAGACCACACCAATTCTGTGTAACTTTTTAAATTTAATGCAACACAAAGTATTTAGTAGGGCCGCCTCACATGGTGACCCCTCCGAGCCGCTTTGCGCTAAAGAATTTGATGACCACTAAATCAAGTCGCCTTCAGATACAAGTGTCACCGCTTCGACAAATGGAAGGTGTCTCCATCGATCTGGTGGTGATGATCAAGATGAAGTCAGGTGGTTCGCGAACGGTGAACATGCAAATCGAGTGCCCACACTTTACGCCAAAACGTATACGAGTCGACGGCGTTTGGCACAATATTGTCTAGGCAATCATTTCGAATGTTGTACTACCACTTTTACGTCGTGAAATACACAAACTCACGCAATGCTGCTCTGATACTCGGATAATAAAACTTACATCCGACTTACTGACAGGTCTTGGCGGAGCATTAAGCTGATATATGTACTGCGTTGCAGACAACACTATGCCTACGGCGAGTTCCTCGACTAGAAAAGCATATGTGAAGATGCTTAGTATTATATTTACTAGGCTGATCGGAAAGTATTGATAGGTATATGCTCTCCCTTCCGTTTTAGCGCAATGTCAAATTCACAAAGGCATCGTTGAGCAATCATCTCCTACTAGTGGAGCGACGACGGCGGCCTGGAACATCAAAGCGCATAGGGAAGGACACTCCCATTAACACCGACAACCGCTGCTTCGCTCGGTTTGCAAAAGGAGACACGGACTTCAAAGACGAACTTCGGTCGGCTCGCTCCCAAGCAGTGGAAAATCCCGCCGTTCTCGCCGCTGTCAAGGGAGAACTCGAAGGCTGCCCCCGAAGTCTTGCGACAAGACTCGGATGTAGCTAATCGACAGTCGTTAGCAGCCTCCAAGTCCTCACTACAGAAAAGGACTGGCTCGATGAATACCTCTACTGATAGCATGCGGTTTACCCTCATATTCATCTGCCAGTCTCTCCCTCTCCGCTTTCCTAAAAGGAGTTTCTGAAAGACCAGGTTACTGGAGGTGACAGCTGGGTTGTCTACGACTACAACCACACTGTGCTGTTGCGCTCCCTCAATGGGAAGAGCCGTCTACGCAAGCAATGAGAAAAAAAAGAAATAAAGGAATAAGTAATATCCGTTTCGTTCCTACCCGTAAACAGATGCTAGTGCAAGTATGAGATCATCCCGGAAACCATCAGCAAGGAGGGATGACCTTATAAAGTATGTGTGAAACAAGCTAACCTGTCATTTGGATATATTCTCCTGTAGTAAAATATGAACATTATAGTAGAACATACTCCAACATCCACAGATTATAAGCGATTATATATACCTGCAAATCATCAAAGAGTTGGATAACATATTATGTATTTATGGCACAAAGATTTGAACATCTAATCTAGACCATCTAGTGAAAATAAATAAAAAATCTAGAGCATCCAATGAAGAACGCACAGAGGTGAAGAGGCAAATGTCGAACGTGCACCACAAGGAAGTTCTTCTGTGCTGTTTCTGGGACTCGAAATGAATGCTGTATAACGAGCTGCTTCCACACGGACACCCGGTTACCGCTGTTGCTTACCCCACTCAGCTCAGAAACTCGTGGATACCTTCAGTGCACCCTCTTTATGACGACGCCCGACCCGGTGTAGCCAAAGCGACCCACCAAAAACTCGAGGAGCTGGGTTGGGAGACCGTACTCTACCCGCCATATTCTCGTTACATAGCCCCTCAGATTACCACTGCTCCGCTCCTTAAAGGCTTTGTTGGCTAAGAAGAGTGTCACAACGTTTGAAGTCTTAAGTCGGGTTGTCGCCGACTTCTTCGCCTCCCGTTTCCCAGTTCTGGGAAGGATGATCACTGACCTGCCCAGTAGATGGATCACTGTGGTGATTAACAATGGTGATTATATCATCAATTGATTTTCATTGCATGCTAAATAAAAGGATGAAGAAGAAAATTGAAAACGCTATCAGTACTTCTCAAAGCTCCTCTCCTCGAGGAAGCCAAACGATACGGTGTGCCTTGGAGTCGTAGAGAACCCGAATCTCATCTAGGGTAGCCAAATATTCCAGATACTCTTGTGAGGTGAGCGGAAAAGAAGACTGGCAGATGGATATGCAGGTGAACAGCATCCTATCAGTCAAGGCATGCGGGATCCTCGAGTCAGCACTTTTCACTAACCAGGTCTTGGAGGCGAGTGACAACTGACCACTGGTTTCATCCACGTCTTGTCGCAAGACTCCGGGTAGCAACTCCCGCATCCTTCTTCACACCGTCGAGAGCGGCGCAGTCTTCCTCTGCTTGGAGGCGCCCGCCCAAGGTTTGTCTTTGAAGACCGTGTTTTCTTTTGCCAGCCGAGCGGATCAACTGTTGACCGTGCTGACTGTAATGGTATCTCCCGCGCTTCTGATGTTGCGGACTACTGCCGTCGGTCCAGTTCCGCGACGCCACTGTAGGAGGTGAGTGCTCAAAGATGCTCTTGTGAAATTGACATTCCGCTAAATCAAAAGGAAGAGCATGAGCATGACTTGATCCGAATCTGAAGTTTGAACCTCTCTATGCGGAGAGCGAGGGGGGGGAGGAATGGGATGCATCCTGATGGATTGAAATGGATCGACTAAAAGAATGGCGTTGAACCTTCAAGTTCTTCTGTGGTACTGATGCAGGAATGCTCACTTGTGTTTTGTTTTGATGGAAAGGTAAATGAATTGTCATGAATCCATTCTGATGATTTTGAAATTAATCCATTTTCTTGTTTTCGAAATGAATCCACAAAGAAAAGTCATTAACTTTCAACATCTCCGATCCGAAGGGCGGATTCAGAATCGACTAAAAGAACTGCGTTGAACTTCCAACTCCTCGGTGGTGTTGGTGTATTTCATTCAGGAATTGAAATTATGCTTTGAAACGGATCCACTAAAGGAATTGACATTCATATCCGAGTTCTCCGGAGGGATGTTGTTAATTTTCTGGATGTCAGATTACGGAAGGCAATACGAGGAAGCTAGCTTTCCTATCCTACCCTCTCCCAGGTTGACCCTTTGCTACGATGCTTGAGGAATGGCTGACCTGGCTAGGAGGGAATGACATTTTCCCTCCTAATTGGCATCGCCATATCGATCGCAAGAGGCGACGAGTCGATAACTTATCATTGGGCTTCGCTCGGGGGTGAGCGATAGGCCGCTGAAGTGAGCGAATAGGCGCGCAGTTAATAACGTTGTGTGCAGCTGCGTAGTCTGCAGTGCAGACGCTTCCCATTGTAACGGAAAAGTTTCTTTTAAAGACGGTCGTAATGATTTCCGTTTAAGCACTCCATCGGACCCGTATCCGACCAGCAGAAATCGTTCTTATACAATGGATATTTCTCCGTTTGAACGCTTCAAGAAATACTTTGACGACAATATTTTATCAGCATTATTTATCAGACAATACAGGATAAGGCAGATGGATGGTAAGGGGGGGGGGAAGGAATCGCATAAGGCAGGTCTAAGAACGAACGGCTAAAGCGCCGCCAGCTTCATAGGGGAGCCGACCGCCAGAGGCGGATCAGCGGGAGGGGGTAAACAAGCCGCCTAGGTTCAACTTGATCCTTCTTTTATAACCAGTGCCGAGCACGGCTGTCGCTGTTATTGACTACGGAGCATCGGCAGGTCTGCGTGAGAACGCGGGTATCGGCTCTCTTGAGAAATGACCTTCCATTTGTTACTGACTTCTCTACACCATCATAGCTGGCGATTTGTGCGCGATTGTTCGCGTCTTTTTCCCTTTTTTCTAATGCCGATTCATAGTTTTGCCGCAGCCTCACGTTTTTCTAATCATTTTCCTCCTTTTCACTTGGGTTTTGTGTTTCTTTAGCGTTTTCTTCGTCTACACATGTTCCCGAGCTTGTCGTACGCATGTTTTGCGCTTCTCTTCCTTTTTCCTCATTTCTAATGCCTTTTCATAATTTTATGAAGCCTTTCGTTTTTTGTTGAATTTTCTCCTGCGTTCGCGGATTATTTTTCGTACAGTGTATCCTTTTTGTTTATAGCTGCGCATTTTCAGGTCGTTCGCCACTACTATTGGTATTGCCCTGCTGTCTCAACATAGATCGCCTATATTCCTTTTCCCTGTATTCTCTCCTGCTAATATTCTCTGCCACATTCATTTCCTACTGATACTCTGTACATTTCTCGCCGCTGTTATGGACACTAGAGGCACATCGCATAACTGCAACACGCGTTTTCCCTCCGTTTTCCCTCCGTTTTCCCTCCATCGCTCTGCAAGGGAGCGCGACGGCGATCCGTCCAGGACCAACGCTAAACACCGCGCGCGGCGCGAAAAAGTATGCCATGCCCGCGATGGGCGCGGGAAGCCATCGCGCATGCCGACCGCCACTGTTGCGACGGCCGCGGCGAAGTTTTCTTTGACTATTCGACCGCGTGCGGCGGAACGGCCACGAGCTGAGGAACGCGATGGCATCGCAGCGATGGAAGTATGCTCCTGGCCTAACTGTGTTAGTTGTCCGTCGCCATCCCTCGCGATGAGCTATGGTACGACATAGGCCTAAGAGGCTATAAATGTGCGTGGTTGTGCAGTTCTCGGGATCACCTATCAATGTTTTGTTGAGATCGAGATTGAGCTTCGAGTTCAAACACAAAGTGAAATTTAAAAGACTATAGAAATTTGAAAGGCATAAGAGGACTGAAACGGTTCCAAGGTGATTGGCAGGCTCTTTCGATTGCGTGATGAAGGTGTTGCGAAATAAGTAGCATAAGCCTAGGCGGATGACTCACCAGATATAATCTGATCTAATCAACGTGACGTTTGGCTTCTCCCGGAGGGGTTCTATTTGGGAATTTCCTTTTGCGCGTTAATACTAAGTTAGGAACAGAGGCGGAACGGTAGCGTGGTAGTAGGGCTCTGTTGAAGACAGCCGGGTTTGCGCGTCATTTGTAGCGCGCTGTCCGCATATTTATTTCCCATAAAATCAACCAAGAAGTACTCTAGAAACTATTATACCTAGAAATGGGAGTCGGTAAAGAAGTTGTGGTCTTGAAATCGTTGTTAACCTTTAGAGCCTTAGCTTTGAGCTTGCTTATTGAGTTGCTATTATCTTGTTGCCTAGTATATGCGGGTCCGACGACTGAGGTCGGGAATCTAGGTCGGTTGATTTGTGATGGTTCTTTCGTCCGTAGGCTTTCCCATGAGTCCAAAGGTCCGATGATTGGGCGACCAGACCGAGGCGGAGTAGAACGGACTAGACTGAGCTGAACCGGCTCGAGCTTTCATCTGGTCGAGCTCAGTTTATGGTCGAAGGTGGGCAGAGTTTACGAGATGGTCTAGATATCATGGACCAAAGTCCACGACACGCAGCTACCAGAGAGGGGACCGACGGCAGCAGGAAACGTATGTCTCAAGGGCGGCTTCCCCCTTAGCTCAGTGCAGCGATGCAGCCGCGCGTCCTACCGCAATACGACGGCTAGGGGACAATGGCAAACTCACCACGCCCGCCAACGACGAAATACTTAAAGATGCACTGTAATAATAGAAGGGAAACTGTATCAAGAACCAACAAATTCCATTCGACCTTGATGCAGTCCAGTTATGATGCATAGGCCAAACCACAAGCAAAATGATCAAATTCAAGACAAAATTCAAGAAATCGCATTAACCCAAGTAAACTCACACCAAAGGTCCTACTTGGCAGCCGTGTGTATCTTATTTAGGTACGCTATCCTAGGCGTCAGTTTAGCGTGCTCAATGAACCCTTACACGGAAAATGCCACATTCATTGAACTCATTTGCTTAATCTCCTTTATCTCTCTACTTTCTTTCCTTTCCACGTTCATACTCTGGTACTACCCCTAGATTATGGCCATTCTTGTTGGTGACAGTCTGATAGGTTGCCATAAAGCAATATACCAATCTGTCAAAGTCCTTTGAGGACTCCCGGGGCAGCGGGAGAAACCTCGAGTCAACGTTCATAATCTCGCTAGCTATCGTGAATAAATACTTCAATCAATGGTTACCATTAGTTTTAAAGGTCGCGTGCTAGTCGCGACAGAAAAATGAGACTTCCAGCAGAAAGAACGTTAGAGAACAAGAGTCTCTCTACACTGCAGTGCTAAAGACGTATGCCACATTCAATGCAACTTTTACAGCAGAAGAAATGAAAACATCCTTCAAGGCTGCAAACCGAGTTCAAGAGAACAATTGTTCACATTCCAATTAAATTCTTGAGGTGACTCAAAGAAGACGCGCGCAGATTTTCTCATACCTCAAGTTTCAAAGCAAAGCAACCACAGTAAGCAAGAACAACATTGTTCAGGCTCCCACAACAGTGCTCAAGAATTCAGTATGAGTGTTTATAGATCTTAAAGAAATGTAAACATTCCAACGCATATCTGATCAACGAGTCGTATATAAGACTGCCGTTGATTTCCAATCATCACTCTTCAGCTCCTCATCGGATCACCACACGACCTCAGCGCCTATGACTTCATCCAACTTCAACCTAAAAACAGCAAAACAAAAGCTTACAAGACGAATAAATATTCTAGAAATTTTTTTGAAAGAAGCAGACGAGTTCATCCAACCATGGGCATTTCCTCAAGACCGACAAGAGTCAGGGCATTTTCTTTTAGAAAAACAAATAACTGTAACACATTTAAGCAAACAAATAGAAGCCCAAAAGTCTTCTATATGGGAGTCTTTCTCAATTTGCAACTCCTCAATCGACAGTTTAGCAGAAGAAAGCAAGCTCGCTATACAATCAAAATTTGACAGCTGCTGGGAAGAAGGGAGAGGAGACCAGATAATCACCCAAGCTGCCGAGGTACACAGACGACTGGAAAGAGACTTGTGGAACTAGAATGCCAAGAAGCACTTCTCCAAAAGACACTTACTTGCCAAAAGAAAAACTGATTTGTCGAACTCGCAACCACTGGACACATCTTCGCATCAAACAGCCACAATATCAAACCCAACAATGGAGCGACGATCTCCAGGTGGCATCGCACCTAGCGACATCGTGTCCATCAAGCTCCACGTGTTTCTATTGCAAGAAAGAGGGACGTACAAAAGAAGCGGAAAGACACAATTCCGCCTTTTGTCCCCACACGTTTGGAATGTAATCTAATAGTTCACGTTCAATTTTGTGAAGGATTGAGAAAATAAAGCTTGTGGGATCGAATTACTCAATAGCAAAATCAAGTTGTCAAACTAGACACGGGTGCAGGTCAAAACAAGATAAAATCTCAAATAAAACTCGTCAAAAGAAACAAAAGAACAATTTAGGAGAAACAAAAAGGAGAGACTAAATACAAAAGTGGAACAAATTAACTTTAAAAAAGCAAAAACAAGATAAAATAAAACGTAAATAAATAAAAATATTACAAGGCCCATACATATTATAAAGTTTAAGAATTTTCAATTCAAGTAGAGTGAGATTTCAAGTATTACAAAAAACATAATTAACAGTAAACGTTGAAACTACGATGTTCTGGTACCCTATCAATTCAAAACAGTAACAAAATAAAAACAAGTCGAAATTTACGAGCAATCTACTTCGATGACCCGAAATCCTGTTTGGATCGACACCACCTGACGTCAGACGGCTTCAACTACGAACGCACAACGCCGAGCATCGCCTCATGGTCGCCTACAAAACTCTCGTGCTTCGTCATCAACGCAGTCCACAATACGATTCCGAACGAAGTTCGACGACTCCTCGCAACGACTACCACGACATTGTAGACTTGTTATTGCGTTACATTACATATGTATTTCAATGTGTATTGATTCTGTATTGTATCCGCATTACTCTTTTTTGTCAAAATCAATTCTCAAAACCAATTTTCCAACTCAACTCTTAATAAAATCCAACGTGAAAATCTGCTTGCGGGGAGGATGCGACAGCAAAATTAACGTCCTCCATTTGACTTCTTCTCGCTGCGGAGTGTCATGGACTTTGGTCCGTGATATCTAGACCTTGATCTCGTAAACTCCGCCCACCTTCGACTATAAATTGGGGTCGAGCAGATGAAAGCTCGACCCCAATTTATAGTCGAAGGTGGGCGGAGTTCAGTCTAGTCCGGTCTACTCCGCCTCGGTCTGATCGCCCGATCATCGGACCTTTAGACTCATGCGAAAGCCTACGGACATCACAAATCAACCGACCTAGAGCCGGATGCCGACCTCAGTCGTCAGACCCGCATATACGAGCCGACAATATAATAGCAACTCAATAAGCAAGCTCAAAGCTAGGGCTCTAAAGGTTAAGAATAATTTCAAGACCACAACTTCTTTATCGACTCCCATTTCTATGTAGTTTCTCAAGTACTTCTTGGTTGATTTTATGGGAAATATATAAATACTGTAATAATAGAGGAAAAACTGTATCAAGCCACCAAATTCCATTGGACCTTGATGCAGTCCAATTACTGCGTTAGGGACAGCTAAGTGGTTCTGTTTTGTGTTTAGGTCATCGTCGTTCTAATCCATCGCCTTCACATCGTTTCGTGCTAGCACCACTGCGCGAGCTGGGTTGTCATTCATCTCAGAGTGCGCAAGCGCACCGCATCTGGGCCTGCATTCGCCGTGTGCAAGAGGAATCGTGTTTGTCTGCTTGGGTCCCATCCTTCCCAATCCCACTCAAGGCCAGCAGCACCAGTATCCCAGCATCCGCTGCTACTCATCATCCTCATCATTGTCGTCTGTTTTATCGCTTTTGTCGTTTCCGTTTGTGTTCGTTGGTTGCAATAAACTTTGTTTGTTCACCGAGTACCTTTTGATCAAAAAGGGGTTTTGCCTATATATTTGCCTTGGGATCTATTCTAAATTATTTTTTAAAAAAACCTAACTATTATGCTAGCTGGATTATCATGAATACATTCCCATTGATGTTTTGAACTGAATGAAAACTTAGCAGTATGGATGTCTATCGATTCGGAGGATGCTGAGGCGCCTCGCTATACCGTCTCAGCCCTGCAGCTGAGTGCATATGCAGTGGCACCTTGTCCTGCTTGGGACAAATCCATGGCCCCGAGACGCACTGCATATCAGTTGCTGAAGTGGACGTCACTGTCGTATATATTGATCACTAAAGTGCTGCCTCCGTCTGTACTGTAGTCCATTCCCATAGTGTTTCCTATATATCACCTTTCTGAGGAGCTTCTGTAATAAAATATACTGTGGTACTCTGTTTGGCAAAGGAAAAGGAAGCGGGCAGAAATGTAATGACCTATTTAATGATGTTCGGTTGTGTTCTGTCCATGCTCCATCTCCGCCGCGTATTGATGGAGGCTGGCGCTACGCGACCGTACTCCGCCCATTCGCTGGCCTGCTTGCTGCCGGTTCGACGAAGGCTGGCCCCACCGGCTGGCGCGGATGTGCTCCGCCTCCCCCTCCCCCACCCCCGGCTGGTGGTTTTATGTGTTGGGGATGTGTTGGAGTTAAGACCAAGCTTCAACGAAGGGTAGCTCCATCTCATTACAGTCCCCGTTCCATACATGCTGTGTACGCACGTGCCGAGAGTTGGCTCCGTCACGCGGGGACCACGCCTGCCCGGTCCAAGGTTGGCTAGAATCCTTGGGGTTGCCCATACTGCATAGGGAGGTGTGGAGTCGTAGCAGTACACGGCTGCCATGGGACAGTCGAATGGCTTTCGGTCAGGTGGCATAGTTTCGCCTGCACAGGGACTACCGATTAGCAACAAGCAGTTGTCTTGTGTCTTTCTAGCTAACCTATTTTAACTGGATTGCGAGTGAGCTAATGGATTCTACTAAGCGAAGGAGAGTTCGTCTGTCTGAGTACTCAATAAGTAGCGGTGAGTTGAGCACCATCACTCCTTAAATTGAATTCCTTCGTTATTCAACATTTACTTATAAAGGTTGACAGTTGAGAAAAAATACTGTGCAAAAAAGCATAGTTGGCGTACTCGCCACGACGACTGTTGGGGGACGAGGCCTCAGTGAGGTCCTCATTGGGCGTCACATTCGAGGAACGAATAGGACAGTGGATTGTTGCTGACAGTCGCAACGATCGGAAATGGTCATCGAAGCATTGAAGTCGGCTGAATTATTATGCAAATGGTTCGCCATCGAAAATTTTAACAGATCGTCCTCCCTCTCCTTGTCGCGCCATTACGGATCAAGGCAATCACAACTGGCGAATTCTGCACCGGTCGACTGTGTATTTACTCGGATACGAGGAAAATGTTGCTGTCCTGACTCGAACAGACATCAGAATCGTGGCCCATGTGACAGTCAAAAACTCTACCAGGTGATCACGAGAACTGAAGGACGCGCAAGAGGTCAGTATCTTCAGCTTCCCCTCACCATAACTTTTCTGGTGTTTACACTTAAAGTAGCCGTGTGTATTCCTTCACTTCCTTAAGAATATTCCAAGAGTTTGTGTCTAGGTACACATCACACAACATTTGTTGGCACCTCACTAATCTTTTCACAGTGATCTCTTGGTTATTTCTTTGCATGCCAGCCAAGATTAGGGATGGGAGAAGGCAGGTACAAAACACACAATACACACAAATTTGCTTTGACACAGCTAAGTTTGTTTTCCGTCTGTTACACGGTGTATGTTCAATGCACAGTACGCTATTCCAGTGAGCCTCACTAGTGGGCTGGTGTTGGATTCGGTGGTTTTGGCCGTTGCACACGCCTGTTTCTGATGAGCGGGCTCGCTTGTGCAACGGTGAATGCAGAGTTTGTGCACTTTTCAGAACGCGCAACAAGGTTGAGTGGTTTGCGTGGCGTTTACGTCTGTTGTTGTGTAGCGATGCGCGGTACACAACGGACATTTAAACCATGCGGCACTAGACTCCAGAGAGAGATGGTGTGCCACGTGGGGCGTATTGTACGCGGGTTTACTTCACATCCCACTCTATCGCCTAATCCAATTCATTTAGAAGGAATGGTCGAGTCCTTAGAACGTTCGTGAGACTATTTAAAGCCAATCCTCTAGTAAGTTGCTCGGGATTTTCCTTTTTTGCCGCCTTAGTCGTTGTTTGACTTACGCTTCTTTTCTCACAGTTAATTTCATTTTCTTTACGTTTGATGTTTTACAGCGCTGTTTGGTGTTTGTCTGACGATGACACAAGCTTGTTGAGCGTTTACAGGTTCTACAATCTTGACGGCTTTTTAATGCTCATGGATTTTGGCTGTTGTTTGTGCATGGATGTTGGATTGTTTGTGGTGGAACCCATGCCAATTGCAGATTAGTTCCTTTATACAACTTCATAAAGTCAGTCTTCTTTACTCAGGAGACTCGTGACTGACTTCATATATTTTTCATTTTAGTTGTTGTCCGTCTAGGTGAGGGTCGAAACGGACAATATTTTTTCGCTGATGCTTTTATTTGCATTTTGTTTGCGTTTTCTTAAGTACAAAACTAACCAGGGCTGGAGGTGACAGCACGCAGAGAAGTCGTATCGCTTCTATACGCCCACAGAGACGGATGGAATATAACCATCTTTCAAAGAACGAAAAACGGCGCGGTTAGTTTTGCTTCAGTTCCCAGAGCGCTGCTAAGAGAAGCCTCGTTTTCACGGTAGCCTAGGAGCCTCATTACATTTTCTGGCAAGAGTTCCGTACAGCGCTCCGATTTGTTGGATTGTTGTGAGACCACCGTCGCCAGTTCCCTGGGAGCAGCATGTGGCTACGAAGTCGGGACTCCTCTCCATTGATTTCGATAAGAGCGGAAGATGCTTGTCGTGACCGACCTCGGTGTTATTTCCTGGACACATGAGCTCTCGAACTACATCATCGCGGACGACTACGCTATCTTTGAGCGCGGAACGAGTTCGCTGAAGAGCATCGGAGGACCGTCAGTTTTTTCAGTAACATAATAATCGTTTCCTTCTCTGCGTTCAAATCTGCTTATTTCTTTGCTATGCATTTATGCGTGTGCTTCGGGAATCGGCGTGTTCCTCGACCATGACGGTATGATTATGTTGGCAGACTCAGTGGGACGTAAGTTCCACATAAGCGAAAAATATTACTTTCCTTTTAACCCACTGACGACCGCGCGAGAAATTGCGTGCCTGCCGCGTGGAACCGCGTCGACGCGTGAATCTAATAAAATCACTACTACACGATATTCCAAATGAAACTCCCTCTTAACGATTTAGCCAAATATTGTAGAAGGCTAGAACAGATCCAAAAAAGGACGTGGAAGATGTATTTGCTAATAAAGTCTGCAAAGAAAAAAGGCGCAGGTTCACCACGAATCGTGCAAAGAAGGTGACCACACGATGTAGCAAGTGTTTGAAGTATTTTAGTCCAGATTGTTTTCAAATTTTTAACAAGAAAGTTACTAGTTCTTTTGTGCATAACCATTTTTGTAAAATGTGAAAAGGTGTTTGTGAATAGTATCGATTTTTGCGAAACTTGAATAGTGTGTAGTGTTGATCTTTTTCATCAATGCTCAGAAGTAAATGACTCCCGGAGCACTGTGCAGATAGCGTTGGTAGGATCCAACATATATAATGAATACTAGTGAACTATGAAGAGCGAGAAATGGGCCGCAGCAAACCTGTTTTATAAACGCGGGCCAAAATCGGCCCGCGCGGTCCCACGCGACAGAAAAACTGCCACCCAAAATCGTCTATGGCCCTTGTCATACCATCGCTCACCACAAGCGACGCCTAATGATATGCACCCATATCGATTCCATCGCGCCGCCCGATCGATATGGAAGCACATCATTAGGCGTCGCTCGGGGTGAGCGATGGTATGACAAAGGCCTATGGGTTAAATACTAGCCTACAGTGACTGTTTACAGATATTCGACGAGTTCAGCTTCTATGTTATTGTAGGCATTAAGCAGTAATAGTATATCGATCCTTACCTAGTTACGTTGCCGAACCTACGTCATAGCCGCCTAACGTCTACATCATAGCAATGTATTGTCTACGTAATATCCACGTCACAGCCACGTGATAACTGGACCCTGAATTGTCTATAAATAGCCCTCGATTGTTTTGTATCGGTTGTTCATTCTTCCTGGCTGCTGTTCTTCGCAATAAAGATGTTCTACCCTGGGCGACTACAACATATAGACTATGTTATAGGATCACGTTGAACGACGTCGAGCTGGTTGACGGCGACGGTCAACGAATGCTGCTGCCTTATGTGTACAAACGACTTGTCATATGACGTTGGCACCTACTTACACACCCTTCATCTCTTCGAAATTCTATGCCATTCTATTATGATTTATTTATTTATTTGTTCAAAGCGCAAACATGATTCACGCATAGAAATGCAGCACAAACAAAAAACAATGGCAAAACGGGAATACACATTAGATAACTACAGGCACATTTAAAAACATCCACAAGCAATAGCTCTACTCCAATCATGTATGTGGATGGTACATCAACAGCGCAGCCTGCTCGGCAGGTTGCGACCAAGAGAACACAAACGACCAGCTTCACATCTACCATCCCATCCAGCCGCGCGAGCAGGACTGACTCGCAGAAACGAAGCAAAATTTTCTTGAGAACAGCGAGCTTTAGATGTGTTGGTGTTGTTAATCACTTCTCGCTTTTTGGAGGAAATCCTTCACGCAAAACGAAGCACTAGCATTTTTTCTGACTCTGTGTGTGCGACTGGGTTCTGAGTCAAGTTGTCTCTGGTCCGTCTGCTCCGTTTTACTTACAAAATTCTTCAAAACTAACACCTATGTTCAACTTCAACCTACGGGACTCTGGCTCACGGTCGTGGTACTGCTCTGTGCTCCGGTGGTGGGGAATGCGTGTAGGACTGTTGCCGACGAGTTTTGCCACTGATCCGCTGCCGCTTCTGCTACTTCGATGCTCTTTGTGTACGACGCGGTACGTAGTCAAGTCGTCTGTGTTCGTTACTCAGTCGTGGCATGATTTTTCTTTTAGCCAACCACAGTTTTTACCCAAAAATTTCGCTCCACGGCACTCAGCCTCTGCTCAGCT
This sequence comes from Heligmosomoides polygyrus polygyrus, assembly GCA_947396885.1. Lineage (NCBI taxonomy): Eukaryota > Metazoa > Nematoda > Chromadorea > Rhabditida > Heligmosomidae > Heligmosomoides > Heligmosomoides polygyrus. The sequence continues at coordinate 102,652,124 of OX377202.1, read as the reverse complement.
TTGTGTCTTGAAACGCTCCCCTTTTTATGATTAATCGTATGCGAAATCGACACTTCATAAATCCTGGTCGAGGAACGGGGTTTTCATGTTGTAAGCAGTATTTGTGTGGTTATCCTGTGGAAAACATCTATTGCGGAAATTTTACGTGACCTATTTTAACTTGCAGCATAACTGTCGTCGTACTCGCATCTTCTTTGTGCCCATTTTTATTTCTCATTTTGTATTTCCAGTCCATTTTGTTACATTTTGCATTTATGTATCAATTGTTTGATTAATTGTGTATTAGATGCATCTGACTTGTTCGAATCTCGCTAATTAATAATTCAAATCGTAATTTAAAGTGTACTTGACCACCTGCGGACAGCCAGGTACATTCCGCATGTCATTTGCATGTTGTGTCGATTTTTTCGCTTCAAACTTACCTCAGAAAATAATAAAAAATTGTTTGGCCGCTGTATTAGTAGCAGGACGATTACCTATTTTCTGGCTTTGACGAAAAAAAAAACCTACCCCTTCTTGTCTGCCTTATAGTCGAAGGCAGACGAGAAGGGGTAGGAACGCTTGAGTATGTGCTATTGGAGAGGAAATTCGAGAACATTTTACCACTACCAGGTCAATACTATACATAGCCGAGGGAGGAACGTTATCCTCATATCCTCATCACTACATATAATCGAGGGAGGCATGAGTCAGTCCGAAGCCGCGGCGAACGCGGGTGTTCACTACTGACGACACATAAGCTGTTAACGGCACATGTTGATCGCTTGATCGCATCTAAAGTGTTTATGGAGTCATCATTGTCATCATTATCATTACCATCATTACGAAGCCCGCCGCGATGTCCGAGGCCGCGTCGAACGCTGGCGTTTACTGCTAACGACGCGTGAACTGTTGACGGTACATGTTGATCCCATCTAAGGTATTTACGGAAGCAATCGACACCCATCATAGGATCTCACTCTGTACGGGTTTACCCACGCTTAGCCTTCATTTTTCCCTTCATTTTTGCATTCCAGCCTCTTTGCAATTTCCGCTGCATCTCTCTATTTTTAGTGTGAGAGAATAGTCGGGTACAAGCCGGGTCTTTAGAACACCTCCTTAGGGGGGTTATTTGGGGTGCTGATCACGAGTATGACATCTGCTCTTGAAATTTCAGCCGAGCACGGTAGGTTACGGGTCTCATGACTCTAGAGGTCGAAAAAATTGCATAAAGAAGCCCAGGGGTTACTTGGGGTGCTGATTACGAACCTGACATCCGTTTTTGAAGAGGCCGATTACGGTAGGTTGCTATAGGTACGGGTGTCTAAGGTAAGGCTCTCTAGGTTACCATGACCTTAGTTACTCGTACCTACCACACTCTACCCTACTCCAGCGTAGTACGCAAAACGGATGTCAGATTCGTGACCAGCACCCAACCCCAAATAAGGGCCTGTTCATACTTCGAGCGACAAGGGCGGCAAGAGCGACTGGGACGACGAACGTAGAGTGGAGTACGCAATTACTTACGTACTCCACACTCCGTCCGTCGCCCCAGTCGCTCTTGTCGCTGTTGTCGCTTCAGTGGCTCCAGTCGCTCTTGTCGCTTGAGGTATGAAAAGGCCCTAATCCCCCTGAGCGAAGTTTGAGCGAAATTTTTTCTAGTACCTCTGGAGTCTGCGACACCGCGGCGCGGCAAGAGGGGCGACGGCTACTTCCGCGAAATCCGGCGGTCGCGGCGCAGTTGCGTTAGAGCATCGTTATAGGCAACGGGACCGATGTCCCAGTGCATGTCCAGGAATGATTTGAACCATTCCAGCCTGCGGCACTCAGCCCGACGATAGCCGCAAAAGTGTGCATGCCCACTCTGCGGCACTTGTCGCTGTGTCGCGCCGCGCTCGTCGCGGCCCTATCCTCCTTCATCATGGCCGTGCCGCGCTGTCGCAGAAGGGCACTATTGTACTTTCGGGACTCCAGAGGACGAGGAGAGGTCGAAAAAAATTTTCGCCCAAACCTCGTCCAGGGGGGGGGGGTGTTATTTGGGATGCTGATCACGAATCTGACATCCGTTTTTGAAATTTCGGCCGATTACGGTAGGTTATGGTAGGTACCAGTGACTAAGGCTGTCGAGGTCATAATCACCGATTTTGTCCAAACTTCGCCTATGGGGGTTATTTGGGATGCTGATCACGAATCTGACATCCGTTTTTCGTTTTACGCTAGGTTACGGTGGGTACCGGTGAGTGAGGTAATGGTCACCGATTGCGCCCAAACTCCAGCGTAAAACGAATAACGGATGTCAGATTCGTGATCAGCACCCCGAATAACCCCCATAGGCGAAGTTTGGGCGAAATCGGTGATTATGACCTCGACAGCCTTAGTCACCGGTACCTACCGTAACCTACCGTAATCGGCCGAAATTTTAAAAACGGATGTCAGATTCGTGATCAGCACCCCAAATAACCCCCCCCCCTGGACGAGGTTTGGGTGAAAAAAACTTTCGACCTCTCCTCGTCCTCTGGAGTCCGTAAAGTACAATAGTGCCCGCAGAAGTGTGAATGGGCCTTAATGCGTACTGTACTAATTTGGCCCTAAACGACGGACAACAGTGCATGAAATTCTAGATTGGCCTGGGGCTGGACTCGAACCACATTGGTGCGTGTGTCGGCATCGTCTTCCACCGCCGCTCCACACACGTTAACAGTCAACTAATGTGCCCCACAGTCAATAGCGCGGCGCGGCCGTCGTCACCCAGCTTTTTCTGCCAACGTAACGCCAAGCGCCAACTATAGAGGATGGCAATAAGCAGCTTCTGAACAGACGTTCAAGGAATCCCAGGGGCCTTCTGTGATCTCTTAAGAAAATTGATCTCATTGGGGTTTTTCTTTCGTTTCACTGCCTAGAGGAGCATTCAAGCGAAACCGCTGGTGCATTCCCAATGTGGGAGACACTCCATGGTCAGTGTAAATATGTATTATTTGAAAATGAACTCACACAACATAACATGTAGAAGTGCTTACCTGATGCCCTCCCGTGAAAATAGCGGATTCCGTCGCCGGAATATTGAAAAAATTAGTTATAAAGAAAAAGCTCCAACGGGCCAGGTGGTCCCCCCCCCCTGCCTTGGGATTGCACCGAAGCGATATCGTACTACTTCGGAAAATGACCTAGAACCTTGCGGGATTGAGCCGTATTCAGCTTTTTCGTATTTAATTCCATTCTTCATTGTTTCATCTGACGCGCTGTAAACCTTAGGCGAAGTTGAATCTGTATCGCGTATCGAGGCGCTCTTTATTTTCAGGGCAATGGACCCGATTTTGGAGTTTCCCGTCGGTAAGGATGATCCGATAGAGATAATCCCAATCAACTGCGCACAGTTGATTCTCTTCGATATGATCGACAAGGCGAGGGCCAACTCAATGAGGCTCGTACGGAAACTCAGCCGGCATGAAGTGCTGAACGTTGGACGACCGGGAAACAAAGTCGCCGGTATGTCCTGAACTTCTGGGGCCAGATTCATCAACCGCTTACCGCCCTCTAACGTTGGAAATACCGCCAAGTACCGATGTTGATGAATGTCATATCAGGGGCGGTATTTTCACCGTTAGAGGGCGATATGTGGTTCATGAATGTGGACTCTGGCTTGTAGGAGCTCGTGGTAATGGAAGGGTATTATGGTGAGAGGGAATACCAGGATCACATCTGCTTTGGTTTCGTGCTTTCCTCTGCCTTACTAGGGATGGGTTTCATTGATCTAATCTACTAGAATATAACGTGTTGCGATCTTCCATCTGAGTATAGCCGGGTCCGACAGCCCTTATTTATCTGTTTAGTTTATTTCCTTTTTTTGCCAAGCACGCCTTTGTTCTTCGAAAATTCAGACCGAGCAGTTCTGGCCACATATCTAAAAAGTACGTAACAAATTGACTTGAGTCTTACCGAGCGGCTCTTGGAGAACACGGTAGGACCTAAATTTAAAAAAAAATTCCCGAAAATGTTTTCGCCGCGGTTGTAAGCAGGCAAAGTTATATTCTCTCCTCACCATGATCCTGATTATGACACGTCAGGCGGCGGTCAGCACGTGGCATGCCGCTCTATGCGCCCTCCTCGCCATGTTAGATCCTGGTTATAACATGTCAGGTGGTGGTCAGCATGACTCGCCGTTAAACGCACACAAGCAAAAAATTGCGGACGAGTTTTCGGACGAGTTGTTCGGGCGCGAAAGGTAAAAATTCAAACAGGCCAACACGGCGTTGGCGATGGGGCGCGAAATCCTTCAATGCAAGCATTACACGAGCGAACCTCTTGTCGCTCAAGGGTGGGAGGGGTTCGGAGCAGGCAAGGGAAGGGACTCCAGGGTGTGGTGCAGCCAAGCTGCTCGTGTGGAAACTGCTCACATCGCCCAGGGGGGGGGGGGGGTTCGGAGCTGGCTTCTGCGCTCTTCGAGTATCACTTCATGGGGCATCAACCGCTCAACAAACTCCCAATCGATCTTCACCTCCTCAAAGCTGGTGGTTGTTGCACCTGAAAGAACGAGATGGGCGACAGATATGCGAAAACAGATAAAACTGACTTGGACGCAAATCGTCTCAATATTCTTAAGAGTGCACAGACCGCTATAATCAACTTTGAGGAACGATAATCGCTAGGAAAACTAATTTAAGCATGCTGTTTGTCCCTTCAGACAAGGAGATTGTATAATGCTACCTCTCGTAGGTTAGGTTAGGGTGTTGTGTTCCTATAATCACTTATGTCCAATCTCCGTAATTATCAACCTGACAACACTAACGAACCGGATCACTAACCACTCAGTACTGCGATAGCTATGTATTCTCTGGATTACGGATAGCGCCAACTTTGAACGCTAGGAACTGAACAATCTAGCGATATCTTCAATTGACTTTGTCCTGTCCTCGGTTGGTCCCCAAACGAATGACGTGTTAGAGCGCGTTAGAGGTCTCTAACACGTCATTCGTTTGGGGACCAACCGAGCTCTGGTACTAGGACAACTTCCCCTCAGTTTTTTGCTTGTGTACGTTTAACGAGGAGTGTCAGCATGCGGCATGCCTCCATTGTGTCGCTCTATGCCTGTCGAGACGGTTGTAAAACGATTTTTAAAAATTTTGCTTGTTCGCTCGTTTTTTCTTTTCTTTTAGGTTCTATCGTGTTCTCCAGGACATGATAGAACCTAAAAGAAAAGTCTCAAGTCGTTGTGTTACATATCTTATAGATAGCACCGCCGACTACGATAGATCCAATTATATATCAGTCGTCGATCAAAACAATTACAGAAATCACCGATATGGACCATGTGCACTGCCCACTCGACACTTCTGTTTAGTTCCCATATTGCCACAAAACGCGGCGGTGAAACTATAAAATCTGCTTAATGCGTGAATCTTTGAACACTCTTACCCGTCACGGGCTATAAGTATGAAGCTGTTTTGCTTGGAAGCGGAAGTGCCTCGAGAGGTTGATATTGAGCATTTTAAAACCCTCAAGACAAAAGTCAAATACTAGGTAGTAGCGCAAAAACGGAGGGCATTTATAGTGGGGGGGGGGGGGGGGAGCGAAAGGGTGTTTTTCCGCACTTTCTTGTCTCCCAGTTTTGTTCTAAGCCGGCGTTTTCCTAGATTCTTCAAGGAACATGGAGGGCATAAGAGAGGTTCTGGTCCCAGTTGGGGTTGGTCTTCTTAGGCCAGTACCGTGGCAACCTCGGCAATAGGTCATCTGATGCCACATTGAATGCATAAGGTTGGTTCGCCCAGCAATGGAAGTCCTCTCTGTCTTTCCGTCTTCTCCACTCGCAGCACAAACGCTTGTGGTGGTCACAGTTTTGTATCCATCTCCATCCCCATTTCTGATCTGTCCATAGTTTGCACGAAACCATGAATCCGGAAGAGCAGCGACTATTGTTTATGAGTTCTTCAGCACTTCAGCTGGCGTCGTTGACCCTTGACTGTCCATTTTTTTATTTCTGCTGTTCTCACATTCTTTACCAATTTTTTCTTCAAATTTTGTCCTTTAAGGTTAGTCCCGTCTCGCAATGGTAGCCTGTTCTCCGTTGTCTTCAACGCCTCAACGTCCAGTAATATTTTCGCGGAAATTCATTGCATAGAGTATCTGTGAAATACTTTCGTCTACACATCTAGCGAAAAAGGTAAGGATTCATTTTTCGCTAGTTGTTGGCGCTTTTTGAGGATATGGGTGGTAAGATGTTTGTTATGTCAAAGCTTTGGCATCACGATATCTGCTCAAATTCGCTGTTAGGAGATAAGAAACCGCTTACGACTAACGCTTAATTAATTTGACAAGTAACATCACCTATGCCAGCACCTAGCGAAAAATGCGTCCTTATCTTCTGTGATGAATGTATAGGCACTAATAGTCCAAAAAGGAAATAGGTCAGGGAAAGAACGGACAGAACATTGTCAAACCACCGTTAAGCCACAGCCTGTGAATTCCTGTGAATCTAGAGGGCTGCAGTAGTTCATGGAATCTCGAGTCTAATTCTGTTGCATATAGACCAGGCTCGATATCTTGAAGTGTGAAGTGGATTTGATTCAGCATCTTGATTTCCTCCGTGTAAAGCTAGGAGTGCAACTATTGTTATTAATGGCTTTTCTGTTTTTGGAGATTCTCATAGCGAAGTGTTTACTGGTTTCAATCGAATAAGAGATCAAAATTAAATTTAACTAATTAGTTTAAATTACATTACTGGTGGCGATGTCCGTTCCTCCACGTGGTGCCACTGGAAACTGCTTGCTTTTGCAAGCCGAGCCAAACACGGACATTCGAATGCAGGCGACAGGCCCTAGTGACAGGCCGGCCTACGAACATTTTGTGTCACATCATATGGTTGATGACGTTACAGAGTTCTCGAGATAATGCTACGGCGTCCGCGGGAGCCGACGCGCACTCGCAAAGCCCGGCGAGTGTGAAAAGTGTGCGAGGGTCCCTGATGCGAGGACGGCATCGGGGGGCAACTGAGCTAGTCCGAAAGTCCCGTAACGTAGGCAAGACCCGCGTAGCAACGTTGAATGTGGGTACGTTGACGGGCCGCTCGTGCGAGTTGGTAGAAGCACTGGAGCGAAGAAAGATAGATTTCTGTGCGGTGCAGGAGACGAGGTGGTCCTGCAGCAAGTCAAGGGATATAGGACGTGGCTTCAAGGCCGTTCTATGTGGAAGTCCCAGGACCACCAGTGGTGTCGGTGTGATCGTCTCCGAGCGTTTCCGTGATGCGATTGGAAGCGTAGAACGTTTCGATGACCGCTTGATGAAGATTGTTGTCGCCGTAGAAGAGCGACGATGCCATTTCTTTTCTGCGTATGCTCCGCAGACAGGCTGTTCTGAGCAAACCAAGGACGAGTTCTGGTCCCTGCTTGATGAGAAGACAGCGGAAGTACCGTCACAAGATATGGTTGTTGTGGCAGGTGACCTTAATGGTCACGTCGGAGCAACGAAAGACGGCTACAACTGTCATGGTGGTTTTGGATATGGGTCGCGCAACGCCGATGGTGAGCGTATACTTGAGTATGCAGACTCACATGACCTCACCATCGTGAACACCAAATTTAGAAAGCGTGACTCCCACCTCATCTCGTTTTATAGCGGGAATGCTAAAACGCAGATTGACTATGTCCTTGTTAGGCGTCGCGACCAAGGCCTTGTCACAGACGCGAAGACCGTGCCGTATGAGACGGTTGCCACGCAACACCGTCCACTGATCTGCTCGCTGAAGATCACACCTTCGAGGTGTAAACATGTCGAGCGATGTGGGTCGGCTAGAATCAAATGGTGGCGACTGAAAGAGAAGGAAGCGGCAGTTATTTCTCGCATTCGGTTGCCGACAGTGACAACTGTCGACGAAACCTGGAAGGACGCTACCGATGCGATAACTCGGGCTGCACGCCTTGAACTCGGCACAACGAAGCCTGGACGACGCTGGGTCGACAAGCAGGCATGGCTGTGGACTGATGATGTCAGAGAGAAAGTCCGAGAAAAGAAACGGCTCTATCACGTGTTTATCGGTGATAAAACAGTCCATAATTGGCGGAACTATCGAGAAGCAAAGAAAGCGGCAAAGAAGGCAGTGGCCGCTGCTAAAGCCGCATACTACGCTGATGTCAGCAAAAAATTGGAAACGCGCGATGGTGAGCGTTATATTTACCGACTCGCCAAAGCTCGCTGTCGCCAAGCAGAAGACATTGAGAAGTTCTTTGGCATTAACGACGAGAGCGGTCATCTTCTGATGGATCGTAAGAGGGCTGTGAAGCGATGGCACGACTACTTCGAGGAAATCTCGAATGTAGAATTTGAACATCCTGCTGTTCCTTTTGCATCACCTGTATACGGTCCCGTTCAGAAGATCACAGTGAGCGAAACTGAAGCAGCCCTGAGGAAGATGAAGTCAGGCAAAGCCACTGGTCCCGATGACCTGCCAGCTGACCTGTGGAAGTCGAAGGGCTGGTGCCCTGCTGACTGGCTGACTGCGTTTTTTAATCAGGTTGTTGCTGAGAAGAAAGTGCCTGAGGGTTGGCAGCAAAGCACGACCATCCCGATTTGGAAGAAGAAGGGCAGTCCTGCAGACTGCGCCAGTTACCGTCCAATTCGTCTTCTTTCGCACACCATGAAAATCTTTGAGCGAATTGTCGACGGACGTATCCGGGATGTCGTACAGCTTTCCACGAATCAGTGTGGTTTCGTATCTGGCTGTGGCACCGTTGATGCCATTCACGCCGTTCGTCTTCTGCTAGAGAAGCACCGCGAGAAACAGAAACCGGTGCATTTTGCCTTCCTGGACTTGGAGAAGGCCTTCGACCGCGTTCCGCGAGATGTTATATGGTACGCGTTGCGACAACATGGTATCCCTGAAGAGCTTATTGAGTGGGTGCGCATTCTATACTCTTGCCCAAGGAGTCGAGTGCGAGCGCCAGCGGGCACCTCGATGGAGTTTCCCATCTCTGTGGGGGTGCATCAGGGATCTGCGCTATCCCCACTGCTCTTCGTGGTCGTGATGGATGCAATCTCACGAGATCTCCAAATGGCGGCACCTTGGACGCTGCTGTATGCTGACGACGTCATGCTTGCATGTGAAGACAAAACCGAACTCGAGCGACAGGCACAGGCGTGGTGCGATCGCTTGGCATTGTTCGGTCTCAAGCTAAACGTCAAAAAGACGGAATACTTGACGACGGATGTGAATGAGCACGGATCTATTAAGATCGATGGTACTGAGCTCTCACGAGTGACATCTTTCAAGTATCTTGGGTCAACAGTCACGTCCGATGGCAGCTTAAAGATGGAGGTGAATGCGCGTGTGAGTGCAGCCTGGTCCAAATGGCGCTCGCTGACTGGGGTGCTTTGCGACAGGACAATACCTGAGCACCTCAAATCGAAGGTTTATAGAACAGTAGTCCGCCCAGTAGCGACGTACGGTGCTGAGTGCTGGCCCGTGACGAAGGAAGTTGAAAGCCGCCTCAGTGTAATGGAGACGAAGATGCTACGGTGGACGGCTGGAGTTACGCGTTTGGACCGCGTTCGTAACGACACCATACGACAGAAGTTCGGTGTCGCTCCGATATCCGAGAAGCTACGCGAAGCTCGTCTTCGATGGTACGGCCACGTCCTTCGCGCTAACGACGACACCGTGTGTAAGATTGGCCTGAATCTTGTGGTCCCTGGAAAGCGGCCCAGAGGACGCCCGAAGCAACGTTGGCTAGATACGTTGCGCTTGGACTTAGAGATGGCTGGTGTGCACCCTGATCAAGCATTTGATCGGGAGAATTGGCGTCACCACACCAGAAGAGCGGACCCCGCCACCAAGCGGGACAGACGCTAATGAAAATGATGATGAGTTTAAATTACATTACTATTTGAAATATTGCATTATCATAGTCGGGGGGGGGGACACATAGCTAAAAATTATGTTAAAAATCGATTTGAGAGTAACAGAGCGGCTTCTAGGGGACAAAATAGGACCTGAACTGACAAAGTTCAAAAGAATTACATTCGGTTTCGCCACGGTTGTAAACAGACAAAGTTATGTGCCCCTTCTTATGTCCCGGTTATAGCATGGCAGGCGGCGGTCGGCTGTGTTTGAGTTCGCTTTGCTCGAGGAAACGTCTTTACTGCCGCTGCATTTGTTTTTGGGGTGAAATCCCAGTCGGGGGGGGGGGGAGGGGCAGTCCATTTCAATTTCTAAAGAAATGCCATATGCATCACAACATATAAATATGCTTACATTATCAATTACCGTTCTTCCAATACCAAAATCAGTTTTCTAAATTGCTTTCCTAGTCGGGGGAGGGAGTAAATTACAGAGAAACCTGGAACAATTACAATGCAATAAATCCGCGAAAACTCGTTAAAGCAACGTTATTACCTTAATCAATTAGTGGATAGCGGTTTGCGATTCATCTCCAAAGCAAATAGAGTTTTGGATCACAGCCGTGCATAGTGCCCCCCCCCCCCGCATCGTGCATAGTCTTATAGTGAAATCTTTTTAATATTTCAGCGTAACGCTTTTTTTCGGATTTCCAATGGAGGGGATCAGGTAAGTTAAGGCATTCATGTGTTGTATTACACGTTGTATGTATTAATGCGTAGCTACCATTAACAATTCATAATAGACTGCCCCTCCCCCTCTTATCAAAAAATTAAAGTATGGTCCTTATTAATAGGTTACATACTTTTTAGTTATGTGTCCCCCCTCCCAACTATGAAGATCCAATGTATTTATATTGCTTTCTTGGCTATTATGAGCTATGCTTACACTCGGATATGTCTTGTTTTTCGGATTCTAACTTTCTGTACATTACTAAGTGTAGGTACGCCGATACAGAAGGTGCCATCCAATGGTAAATACCAAAGGAGATAGGTTTCTAATTTGAATGTTGAGGACGTTCATTCTTCTGTTGCTTTTAATGATTAATTTGTTTGTCCGACGTTGTAATGCATCTTCGAGTGCAATAAAATAAATAAATAAATATGGAAGCTTAATCATGCGGTTTAATTGAACGACTTCACGTCGATCATAGCCAGCATATATGTTCCTCTCTCAGTGTCAAAAGGGCTTTCTTACCTCGCTAGCGAGCTGAGGAGTCCTGCTCTTTGTTACACGAATCGAGTAGTCCCGGTCAATTGAACAATTCGCATGGGGTCAATGCCGACACTTTGCTCTTGAATCATAATGCGGCCTCTAACTTGTGAGCTGATTCCCGCTCCGATCTTCTAATAGTCTTCTTGGTGGAAGACCAGAGAGGGGTTACCATGTATCTTTTCCATAACTGATGGCTTAACCATAGCTGCACTATGAACATGTCTTGCAGTTATAATGTACACCCTACCGTGCTTGAGGTTCTCATTTCAGAAATCTTTGCACAAATTTTCTAGGAATTTAATGCTAACGATTTTCCTAAATTTCAGTCCAACTGCAATCAGAGCTGCTTACGAAGGCACCACTAAACCCCATCCAAACGTCTGTAGCTTCATCCAGTAAAGGAGACCCACCTTCATCGAAGGCCAAGAGGACTTCAAAGTCCAAGCCTGTAAGCTCCTTTTCACATAAATTCACAGCATCTATTAGTCCCATTCTGTGGAGTACAGCTACTTGTGTTCAGGAGAAGGCTAATCTTCCTGGGAATGTCTATGCACACATGGCGCAACCATGCCAGCTATGTGGCTGCAAACGTGTGCGCGTTGTGAACACTGGTCGACTCGACGGTCGAAATATCATGGAGTGCACGAACAGAGATTGCCTGGCGACGATAAAATTTACACTTGTCCCCGCTGGGACGCTGATCAATCCCGGTGGCACGGTGAGTGTTCAGCTCGCTTCAGACACTTTACAGTTCTTCGGTGTTGTGGATGGTCATTGTGCATTTTGTTGTTGACGGTCTATCTGTGCTAGTCTTCATGTCCTGTGATTTTTGCTTATGTGTCAACGAGGGTGATAGGTGAAAGTTTATTTTGGGCCTCACTTTCCCACCGTCTCGTCGCTTTCAGAGGCACGGTTTTCCATCACTGAGCGCAGCAGTGTTATTGCTACTTGTGACTAGTATATCATTAGCTATTCGCTTTGCTCAGTGGTGGAAAGCCGTGCGCGCCTGAGGACGACGAAACGATTGGAACGTGAAACATAAAATAATTTCTTCAACCTACGACCACCACGCCCCTCGTATGCACAGAAGTAAGAACCACTGTTTGCCTGTACCGTTTTTATTTATTCTTGATTGCATTTTTCACTTCCTATTTTGTCCGCGATTTTGCGCTTGAATTCAACGAGTGCTAGGGCCTGTTCATACTTCGCGACAAGAGCGATAAAAGCGACAAGAGCGACTAGGGCGACGAACATAGTCTGGTGTACGTAAATAATTGCGTACTCCACACTCCTTCCGCGACGAATGTAGTGTGAAATGCGTAATTATTTACGTACACCACACTACATCCGTCGCCCCAGTTGCTCCATTCGCTCTTGTCGCTCTTGTCGCGAAGTATGAACAGACCCCTAAAAAACACCCATTTTATCTACACTGCGGACCACTTTAAAAATACAAACCACTCAGGCATACAAAAAAGCTCTTAAACTGCTCAATGCAAATATCATATTCCTGTTCGAATTTCAACATTGAAGAGAACGGCGCTGGGGCATGGGAGAGAAACAGATGACTCCGCTTAGGGTTGGTGCAGATATACAGGGTGTCTCAAAAAAAAATGCGTACACTGTTTGAAAGGTGATAACTTTGCTCACAGTAAAGGAACTGAATAAGTTAAGGGCTCATATGAGCCTAAAAAATAGAAATTTTCTGACATATGAGGGGCATGGAATGTGCCGTGCACTCGTCTGAAATTTTCCATTTTACACTCGATTGATTGTGTTTCGCTTGAATACATGTTATAATTTCTTCACACAGTGACCGTTCATTAGAGCTTGCGAAAATGGAGAGTATTCTAAAAAATTGCAGGTGCTGTTTGAAAGGTTCTAACATTGCTGCTGGTCAAGTTTTGAGGACGTTTGAGCCTCGTATGCAAGCGCGGGGCAAAGAGATTTCTGGAACTTCCAAACAGTCAAGATTGCATCATGCACACGGCTTGAAACCTTGCATTCCAGACTCGATTGACTGTGCATGGGATGAATGCTTGTTACAATCTTGTTGCTACTTGGTCACATTGACCTGTGCTGTGCTTCTTTTAACGTTTTCCGCCGCCCAGTAGCTGCAGTTATGCCAATTTACCTCTCCATTCAGCATAAATGTTGCTTCATTCGTCCGCAGAATGCGTCTTGTAAGATGCGGCTCCTGCTCACATTTAAATCGTGCAATCAATAAACTCGCATGTAACGTGTCTTTCACGTAATTTTCAAGTTCTAAACGTTAAAGGAAGCACAGCATAGTTTAATGTGGCCAAGTAGTAACAAGATTGTAACAAGCATTCAGCCCATGCACAATCAATCGAGTCTGGAGTGCAAGGTTTCAGGCAGGAGCATGGCGCAATCTTGACTATTTGCACGCCACAGTAATCCCGTCGCCCTGCGCTTTCATGTGAGTCTCAAATATCTCCAAATGCTTTACTAGCAGCAATGTTACAACCCTTCACATAGTTCCCGTATTTTTTAGAACACTCTCCATTTTTTGCAAGCTGCAATGTGTAACTAAATTTTGATCTCTAAAATAAGCACAAATCAGTCGAAGCGGCCACTTTGTGATGAAATTATAACATATATTCAAGCAAAACACAATCAATCGAATGTAAAATGGAAAATTTCAGAAGAATGCATGGCGCATTCCATGCCTCTCATATGTCGGAAAATTTCTATTTTCTTAGGCTTTCATATGAGCCCTTAACTTCTTCAACACCTTTACTATGAACAAAGTCATCACCTTTCAAACAGCGTATACATTTTTTGAGACATCCTGTATACTACTTTCACGTCGAATTGGACACTTTTCAAATCAAACTGAACACTTTTCTGAGCTAGCCTAAGATTTTTGAAATCAATGCGAATACTTACGAATCGAAGTTACCTTTAGGCAGGTTAAGTTACAGACTCTTGAACAAAAAAATCCCTACCAAGATAGGGATTTTTTTGTTCAAGAAAAATTTAGTACAACTTTTTTGAAATGTTCAGCTGCCCCAACAAGTGTAACAATTTATAAAAAAAAAAGATTTTGAGAAAAAATAATAGAGGAACTCTCGCTTTGAAGCGCAACAAGGCAGCAATAAGGAGTAAGGAATACGATATATGTATTAAAAGACTGGATCGCGCCGTGCAGTCGAAGAGCAAATCACAATGTTTATTTGATTGATGGTGTAAATACTGCTTACATGAAGCAAGAAACTTAGGATATGTGTGTTTTTACAATTGTTTATGTTGCAGCACTTGCAGGTGTGAAACTGTATGCAAACAGAAATTTTGCTATCGATCGAATAAAAATCGCGATGTTTAGGACTAAGCGCGGCGCAATCTTTGTTTTGACAATATGAAATGGCCGCCTTCCTGCTCTTCAAAACAAGCTTGGAATCATAGGAAAAATAAAATTTTTATAAAATTTCAGACTATGCGTTCTCTTATTATGAAGTGAATTAAAAATTCAAAGAAGATTAAACTAAAACTTCCTTGAACAAAAAATTATTCTAACCTTTTTGGAAAGTCTCAATTTTAATGTAGAAGAAGCTCATTTCGATTTGAAAGAGTTCACTTTGATTTGAAAAGTCTTAGGTTATCTTACAAGAGTGTTCATTTTGACGTGAAAAGTGTCCATACTGCTTTGAAAAGTGTCCAATACGACGTGAAAATGGTATATTTAGGGATCTATCTTAGTCTGCGGGGGGGGGGGTCCAAATAACTAAAAGGTAGATAATAAATGAATTGAGACTTACTGAGCGGCTCCTAAATAACGAGTTGGAACCTAAAAGAAACCAAAAAAGAAGGAACAAACAAAAAATAAAAAATCGCCGCGGTTCACATCCGTCTCGGCGGGCAAAGAGCGACGGAATGGAGGCATGCCGCTTGCTGACCGCTGGCTGACATGTTATAACCAGGATCTAACATGATGAGGAGGGCGCATGAAGCCGCATGTCGCGTGCTGACCGCCGCCTGACATGTTATAACCAGGATTCAAAACATGGTGAGGAGAGCACACAACTTGCCGGCTAACAACCGCAACAAATGTAATTTTTCGTTTTTTTTTTTTTCTTTGTGACTTTTACTTGTTTAGGGTCCTATGTTGTTCTATAGGAGCCGTTCGGTAAGTCTCAAGTGGATTTGTTACATATAATACTTTTTATTTATGTGCCTCTCCGGACTAAGATAGATCCATATTTAGAATTGCATACACAATTTTATGCAATTATAGCAAAGACAGCTTCAAAAGAGCATCCCATTTGTTTCGTTTTGAGCAGTTGTGTCCACCTCGGAATTGGCTCATCGCGAGGTCTACGGTGGCTTCGAGCGATGGAAGTATTCGATTACAATGATTCAGCCGTGCCGGTTGGCATTCAAATGTCTTCGATTGTTGCTTTTTTTCCCATCGCACGAGAGATGGATCCATATCTTTTCCTTTACACTCATAAATCACGGTTGTAATCTCTAAATTCCATACGTTTTCTCTCGATTCGTCCTCTCTTCGATTTATGTTCTACGTTTTTTGTGCCAAAATGGGTATCTTCCTCCTATGTGTCTCCATTTTATCGCTGAAACGTCAGATTTCACTTAAGATTCCGCTGCTATCGTTCTGTTTTTGAGGTGGTCATGATGCAGATCGAAGGGATCGTCGCTGCCCTTCAGACCAATCCTTGTTGTTTGATTTCACATAGCTTTCACCTTTGACAGTAGGTCCAAGCCTTATTATTATTATTATTATTATTATTATTATTCTCCTGAGGTTTGGTCCCGCGCAGTCGCAGGGTCCGCTGTTCTTGTGATCTGTCGTCACCTCATCCTATCAAGGGCGTCATCTGCCGTGGCGCCGACTTCGGCGAGATCTCTCTTGATGACGTCCTTCCATCTTTCCCTTGGGGCTCCTCTCGGACGCTTTCCGGTTGCCTCGAAATCTAGGGCCATCCTTATGAGGTATCCTCTGCTCTTCTGAGGACGTCCATACCACTTCGGCCGCTGCTCCCTCATCTTCAGCTGGATCGGGGCTGTCTTCATCACTGCCCTAACATCCTCGTTTCGCGCCCTGTCCCGACGGGTTCATCCACATGCCCACCTTAGAATTCTCATTTCCGCAGCGTGCAGTTGCCGCTCCTGCGCTTTACCCAGGACCTAGCACTCACTGCCGTAGAGGAGGGCAGTCCTCACAACTGTTCTATAGAGCCTTTGAGCGTCCTGGAGCATCTACGGTCGCAGAGGATCCCTGTGGTCTTCATCCACTTGAGCCGCGCTGCGTTTATCCGTCCCCTGACCGCCTGGTCCACACTTCCTTCCTCAGATAGGTCACTTCCGAGGTAGCGCAATTCTTTCACATTCTTGATCGCCTTGACAGTCTAGGATCGATCCAGCGCACTGCTCAGAGCTGACGAACTTCGTCTTCTTCACGTTCAGCCGTAGGCTGTTATCTGCGAGGGCTCTGTGCCACAGCTGCACCTTCTCTTCCAGTTCCTCTTGGTTGTCGGCTACTAGGGCGATGTCGTCCGCGTAGAGGATCGTCCTGAGAGGGCCTTCCTCAAGGTGCTTCACTATGGAGTCAAGCGTCAGCAGGAAGAAGAACAGACTCAGAGCCGACCCTTGGTGTACCCCCACTGTGATGTCCACTTTCCTTGTCACCCCGTGTGGAGTTCGTATCGCCGCGTTCCTGCCTTCGTCCATGTCCCGTGAAGACCGTGAAGGCTCGAAAGCCGCGATACGAACTCCACAGCAGGTTCTACGTGAATTGGAACGCTGACCAAAACAAAACATGACTCAACATAGGTCTGCGTACGTTCTCAATACCAATTACAAATTCTTCCAAGATGCTAAGATAGAAGTCGAACACATGGCTTACCCTTGCAGAATTAATCAAAGCTGACATTTCCTTTTTGTGTGCAGCACTGACTTACGAATGCACACTTGCAGTCGTGATCACTCTCGACGACCTTTGTCTGTTAAGTCCATATTTCAGCCGGAAGAGTTCAGCTGGTATGACTTGGATCCTGAAGACATATTCTATCCGAGTGCACTCACGTTGAAGCGGATCGAGGAAAGGTACAAATTGATCGATTTTGAATGTCGAATCTGAGCGTACGTTCTGCGAAAGCGTTGGTTTTTAGCATTCTGTCGAGTCCGAGGCAGCCGTTCATACCGAAGATGCGCTACGACGAACAGGGAAGCATTGTTGTGCGATGTCCTGGCCAGAAGGAGCTGGTGAAGCTGTTGTGAATGGCGTGTGATTTGTAATAGAGCCGTTCATTTTCCCTTTTCTCGTGTACAGGGTATACAGCGTGTAGAAATATGTTTTGTTTTCGGTGCGGTTGATGTTGTTTGTCGGTTCTAGAGCTGAAATTAGTCGTAAACATGACTTAGCGGCATGAAAAATGTACATTGTTTACAAGGCGCGGTTGACCGTTCCTGATATATTTATTTTTAGATTTTGTTGAAATTCAAGAGGAATAAAGTCTTCTTAATATCTGTGAAATGGCTTAGTGATCCTGGTTAGTTCCTGTACATCGTAGTATTTCAACTAGTTCTCAAAGTGTGCAGTAGTGAAGTAGGTGTGGCAGTTTTTGGTACATTGTAGATGGAAGTCGAACAGCCTGTTGGAGACGTGAATGGAGGAGCATATGCCGTCGTCCCGGATCTACCACAGAAGAAATTTTATCGGTTGGTCTGTTAATTGTCATTCGGGGCTCAGTGAAATATATCTTTATTCTTTATCTGTGGGCGCAGTTGGATGTAGTCGTGTGCGCCGTCGTAGAACGACTTCGGACCCAACTAGGGTGGCTTCTCGAATTGAGTCCTACGTTTCTTCTCGATATACCATTTTCACTTCGAATTGGACACTTTCCAAACCAAGTTGTACACTCTTCTAATCTGGCCTCTGAACTTTGAAATCAAACTGAAGGTCTTCCAAATCGAAAGGAGCTTCTTGCAGGTTAACTAAAGACTCAAAGATGGTCAGAATAATTTTTTGTTCAAGGAAAATTTAGAATAACTTTTTTTTTGCTTCAGCTGTCCGAATGAGTGCAATAATTTTATAAAATTTTTACTTTTTTTTGAAAAAATTAATTATAAATTAAAATTTGTTTGAAAGCACAGCAAGGCAGCAATCATACAGTGCATTAGAAAGACTGAATCGGGTCACGCCCTCAGAAAGCAAGTTATAATGTTTATCTCATTGGTAGTGTAAATACTGCTTATATGCATCAGGAAAGTCAGGATAGGTGTGTTTTTACTATTGTTTATGTTGCACTGTTTGCATATGTGAATCATGCAAGCAGAGATTTTGCTATCAATCGAATAAAAATCGCGAAGTTCCGGACGGTGGCATGGCGCAATCTCTGTTTTGGCACTATAAAATGGCCGCCTTCGTGCTCGTCTAAACAAGCTTTAACTATTATTTTTCCTCAGAAAATGAAGTTTTTATAAAATTTCAAACTATTTGCTCACTTATTGGTTAGATGAATTAAAACTTCAAAGAAAGCTATACTAAAATTTTCCTGAACAAAAAATTATTTTAACACTTTTAGATAGTCTCTAGCTTAATGTAGAAGAAGCTCATTTCGATTTGGAGGTTCGCTCTGATTTTAAAAGTCTTAGGTTAGCTTAGAAGAGTGTCCAATTTGACGTGAAAAGTGTCCAGTTCGATTTGAAAAGTGTCCAGTTCGACTTGAAATGATATATATATATATATATATATATATATATATATATATATATATATATATATATATAGTTAATATCGCCAAATCAGAGGTGATCTGTATTGCACGTATGACTAGCAGAACTGTTACACCTCGACATCGGTTGGACTGACTTCTTACTGCGCTAGAACGGCAGTTATCATCACCTATGCCTGACACCCCTCATCAGTTCAGATTCAATTTCGTGGTTTCCTTGACAAAACCTGCATTTCCCAGCTAGATCTTTGCTTAGTGAAAGTCTGAAAGGGTTTCTCCTCTATGTAGAACACTGGCTTGTGTTCCAAATGCACCTCGTAGTTCACCTTTTACGGTTAGTGCACCAACAAAATCACCTCTCCTGGCAATAATGTGAACAATGTGTGTTTTACAGGGCAAATACCCATTCGAATGCTCCCTTGGCGTTATGCTGAAATATAACGTGTAGCTTTTGCTCAAGGCATGGGAGGGCCAACTCTGACCTCACAGCTCTGATGTTTCTAAGGCGCAGTGGCGTCGCACTTACTCTCTCCTAGGTTAGCAAAGCCCTTCTTCTCGTAACGCACGTTTTCTTTTGATTTCGGGGCACCATTGACATAACCATCGGGAGGGACTTCTAACTATATGACGTTGTGTAGTTGAAGTCCGCATTTAAACCTTGTTCTCGATGTAAGTGGGTAGGATGGTGTATCTTAAACGCAGTTTTCAAGTAGTAGCTATGGTGCACTTTTTTGAATCAATCACTTTCAAAAAATCGATCTTTGTATCACCGTTGACCGCTGTCTTTCTTCTTGTTGATCTTTTCATAAAGAAACTTTAAAATATATTGACTGCGGCTACATTTCTGGCCCTGCTATTATACAATTTTTCCCTTCTCATGGAATCCTATTAGGTTTCTATGAACTGGTATGCGTATTGCTCGGCTTGAGTATCTTATATGCCGCCATGCTGCTATACTACCTCTAAAGCGGGACAGCCAGAGGCCGGATTCATCAACCGCTTACCGCCCCTAACGTGAAAATATCGCCAAACCGTCTGATATGACATCCAACAGCATCAGGTTTGGCGGTATTTTCATGATGAATCTGGCCCCATATGTTTCACAAAGGCGTGTGTGGCGCAGTCGGAGGAGACGCCGACTGTCGCCTGCACCCGATACCAGGTTCCTGATTCGGATTTCCCGCTCAGGCCAACCAAGCCTTCCATCCTTCCGGGGTTGGTGAATTGGTATCTGTCTGGGAAGGATAACGCGCTGACTTGTTCATCGGCTGGCCACCGCAAGTCATTGTATGGCCAAATACGCATTCAAATCGCCTCCAGACATCCCGTAGAAGTAGAATGCGTGGCACATCCCAAAAGGGATTGAGTAACGCCGTCCTTTATCCTTATCCTTTATGTTTCACAAGGAAATTGCCTTTGAACATGGAAACATTCTTAGTAGCGGTGGTCTTGTATACAAACCGAATATTTGTACTTGAATAGGATTGAGATGTTCAGGCAGCGAGCGCATTCAAATCCTCACTCGGATCACGACATAGAATATCCGCGGACTCCAGATGAGTACGTCGTTTTCCTAGTCTTCAGCACTCAAATTTATTCATTTAGCGCTACCTTTGATAAAATGAGTTTCAGTATGGATTGGAAAAAGCTCTACGGAGACTATGCCGAAGGTAGAACAGTCGAGTTTGCCGATATTGGTTGCGGTTACGGAGGCCTACTGATGAAACTTTCGCCTATGTATCCTGAAACTTTAATGGTTGGATTAGAAATACGAGTAAAGGTAGGCGCTTGTTTGAATTTGTTCCATGGTTTTCGTTTATTGAGCGAGATTTTACGTTGAGTATACTGGTTTTGCATCCTTGTCAAAACCGGCCGGTATGAAGTACTATAATCTAACCGAATAGCTAGGTTATGAGTCCTCACTCGTGGTTATAGGTCGTTAACAACGTAGCAAACTAATAGTAACATTGTGTCACAGTCCTTAAGATAT